>OZ035883.1:11445463-12011476 GCA_964034835.1 Muscina levida
CAAGTCCTTTAAAATATGAAAAGATGGTTAATTTAAACTCAGATTTTTAACTCAGATATAATGTTCCTTTTGTAATACTCACACTAATGAACTCAACTTTCCAAGTCATAATTAAATTTCAAAAATGCTAATTTTAATGACAACAAAATGTTGTAAACAAAAAAACATTTGAAAATATTATATCTTTACCTCAAATATATGGTAGACATATATGTATGTCTGACTGTAAAATCCCAATAAACATTGATGTAAGCTGGCTAAGAAGTATATGTTTTCCAAAGATTTTAGTAAATTTTTCAAAATTAGTTTGCGAAGTTTACGTTTTCCAAAACTTTAGTAAATTATTTACAAACACTTTGTAATGGATTTGTAATAAAAGAATCAAACAATTATCCAAAAAACATTGATGTAAACTGGCTAATAAATATATGGTTTCCAAAGATTTTAGTTAACCTTTTCCAAATTAGTTTGTAACACATTTGTAAAAAATAAAAATACAATGCTTTTGTAAGCTCGCAGGCCAGACAGGAAAAAACAGATATAATTTTTGTTTACATATTTATTTTCGTCTTGGCATTTCGTATAATTTGCTGCTGCTGAAAGATTGACGTGTTTCGTGTTAAAGGCAGAAAGTCCTTATAAATATAAAAGAAAGGGTGCGGAGAAGAAGACCAGAAATAATAAAACTAAATATAGTACATATACATATAGAGATTATCACAAGAAATCAATTGAATTGGAATTAAATTGACAAAACTTTTGTATTTGCTTTGGAATGGTATTTATATCTAATTTGGAAATATATAAAAATATAAATTTACCACAAGCTTTCCCACTTTTTTATTATGTATTGCATATCAAGTTTATTCCCAAATATTTTCCAAACATTAATACAATTGTACAATAAAGGATCCCTTTCGCTTATCCAACAATTGGAACTTAACAAGTTACAATGCCTGCGATAAAGATTTTCCAAACATCATGTTTACTGATGTAAGCTTATAGTAAATTTATAATAAGTTTACATTGTTTATTGGGATCATATTAGGAATGGTTGAATATATACAATTTCAAATAAAAAAATAAATGATACATACGAACTCATATCTAAATACCACCTACATTTACATGTCAATGCCTTTAGGGTATCTCGTAACATTTGTATTATGTTGCAGTGTTAAAATATACTACGTATGGGGCTGTTAAAACGAGTCAATATACGTATATATACGACAAACATTTGTGTTTGCAACACGCAACTAAATGTTACGCATATATGTATATGTATATATATTCGTCGATTAATTCACGTGTCACAATCCCCGCAATCTGTATATGTTAATGTGACAATGTTACGTGAACGTTTTGTGCAATATTTGCGAAACTTTTGCGAATTAACATTATACAGTAGTGGCTGTAAAAGTATTTACATATAAATTATATTAAAAAAATTAAAAATTTTAATAAAATTAAATATATAATATTATAAAAATATAAAAATATAAAAAATATAAAAAACTAGCGGACCCGGCGAACTTCGTCTCGCCCCAATTTAATACCTTAAGATAAACTCAGTAGAGAGTGGTATGATAAATAATGTATTTCGATTAGTTTTCCGCCGCAAAAACAAACAACGAAGGCGCTTCTCCATGATCGAGTTTTTATAATTTTGTGCAATGTCATGAGTTGCTTTTCCAACTATGTGAACTCGCAAAAATTTGCAGGGAACGATATCAATTCAGTCGAAACATTAACACGAATTTGGCCATTGCCAAGCGCCAACAGCTGTATCGACAATTCAGCAGAAGATGGGAGGTTCTGGAATGAGCCCCTAATTTTTTGGTCAATTACAACTTCTTGATATTGACGACGTTTTCAAGCATGGTTTTAGTAAATCAGCAGCATTAGACTTTTTAAGCGAAATCATAGCCCCACCAAATCGTTTTAAATCCCCTCGTAAATCCTTTATCGTTTAGTCAACTACTTCCAAAGCTCGTTTATTCGTTATCGCGCATTTATCCGAAATGTTGATTTGGCATTCCCGCATCTACTTCGCCGTTGCAAAATTCTTGGTCATTGTGTACTTTGGCTTTTCAACCGTGATAAGATTCATCGGCAGTTTTAAAGCGGAATTTGCAGTTCGAATGCCTTCCAACAATGTGGCAGCTATGCCAGAGGATGCAGCGGCTAACGTTATTTGTTTCCCGGAATCAACAAAAAAATGTCTTGGCTGTCCCACTCGGAGCATCGAGAAAGTAAATGCCTACAGTTTCATCGTGAATCGAACACGATCTTGTACTCGGTATTTAACATATATATATATTATTTTTATAAATATTATTTTTCTCATTACCAACCAACATTTAACCGAAATTTTCCACCTTAACATCGTTCATAACCATCAAATCATGCGAAAATTGCAAAATTTTGTCGATAAAAAGAAAAAACAAATTTTTTGCACTTTTCCGGAATTTTTCGAGCTTTTCCTTTAGAATTCCGTAACAACTGCACACAAAATTCCATACAAAAAACCAATTTTCGATTTTTTCGAAGGATTTTCCCAAAATTTTCTTGCATAAAATCCTCATACCAATGACGAACAATTGAATAAAAATTGAGCAAAATGGGCCAGCCGTTCTCTCTTGATGAATTACTACTACACTGTTCACACCATTTTCATACATATAGATTTCACAATAAACCGAATTTTTTCAAGCACCACAACGAATTTTCCACCTTTACGTAGTCTAAAATCATCAAATCAAGCGATACAATGAAAAATTTCGTCGGAAAAATCCAAAATTTTCTAGTTTTTTTCCAGAATTTTCCGAGTTTTCCACCAAAATTTTTTCTATTTTTCCATTCGAAAAGTCATTTCGGAATGATTATCCGAAATTTTCACATTAACATCATTCAAAATTATCAAAACTCAATAAAATGTAAAATTTCGTCGAAAAAAAATTAAAGTTTTTGGAATTTTTCCATCATTTTCCAACCAAAATTTTCTATTTTTTCAACCGAAAAGCCACTACGGAACAATTGCACACAAAATGTTATACACAAATTCAATTTGCGATGCAATTTGTTTCCGAAAAAATCAAAATTTTTCGAGTTTTTCCGGAATTTTCCGAGTTTTTCAACGAGAATTTTTCTTTGTTTCCATTTGGAAAGTCACTTCGGAATAATTATCCAAAGTTTTTCACCTGTTACATCGTCCAAAACTATCAAATCATACTATAATATGCAAAATTTCGCCGAAAAAACAAATTCAAACTTTTTGAATTTTTCCGGAATTTTCCGCATTTTTCAAAAAAAAAATTATATTTTTCTATTCGAAAAGCCATTTTGTAACAATTGCACACTAAATTCCATACAAAAAGGCAATTTTCGATTTTTTTCAATTTTCCGACTTTTCCGGAAGATTTTCCCAAAATTTTCTTTCACATAAACCTGCTCCTGGCAATAACGAACAACTGAAAAAAAGTTTGAGCAAAATCGGCCCAGCCGTTCTCAATTGATGAATAACTATACATTTTTGCCACCATTTTTATATATATAGATAGATAGATATTAAAAATTATAAAAATATTAATAATTATAAAAATATAAAAAATTAATTATTAATCAATATTAAAAATATCGAATATATTAATGATAAAAATAAAAATAAATTCAAATTGTTAAAAATAGTAAAAATATTAAAAACATTAAAAATATTAAAAATATTAAAAATATTAAAAATATTAAAAATATAAAAAAAATTAAAAATATTAAAAATATAAAAAATATTAAAAATATTAAAAATATTAAAAATATTAAAAATATCGAAAATATTAATGATATTAAAAATTTTAAACATATTAAAAATATTAAAAATATTAATAATATTAATAATATTAAAAATATTAAAAATATTAAAAGTATTAAAAATATTAAAAATACTAAAAATATTAAAAATATTAAAAATATTAAAAGTACCAAAATTATTAAAAATCTTTAAAATATTAAAAAATATTACAAATATTAGAAATATTAAAAATATAACAAATACTAAATATATAATTAATAGTCGATCGTGTTTTTATATATTAAATTTACGTTAAGTGTATCAAATGATACATCAAATTCGGCTTACGATCAGAAAAGTGTTTTTTATTTTATTGTTTAATTAAGCTTTAAGGTAAAAAAAGGGGAATCGTGGGGAAAGAATTTCCTCCATTTCTCATGTTTGAATATTAACGGTCAAATTCAAAAAATACAACACTGGTGCTGGACATTTTCGGCTGATATCTACTTCGCATGTACATGTTTGACATAATTGTAGATATATATACAGCTGATGATGTACCATTGTGCATCAGTTGGTCACAAAGGGGTCTGAAGATGAACTCGTCATGGAGTTCGAAACGCGTCATCCTAGTGTGTGACACACTGAATTTGACCAACAATATTTAAACAATAAAATAAAAAACACTTTTCTGATCGTAAGCCGAATTTGATGTATCATTTGATACACAACGTAAATTTAATATATATTAATAATATTAAAAATATTAAATATATTAAGAATATTAAAAATATTAAAAATATTAAAAATATTAATTGGCATTTGATGCCAAAAACAATTCTATGCTTGTGTGGATTATGTTGACGTGTTGTGGTGTTCGTTGATACCATTTTCGCACCGGTGTGTGTGAGCTTCACATTGATTGCTTGAAGCTTTTAACACTTAAGGTTGTGATAATAAGTGGAGAAGTCACAGCAAACGGCACTGAAGATGATGGTTTGGCAACCATCGAAATAGCTATCTGCCCTGCCAGCTGTCAACATAATACATTTCACACAACTCTTGGAAAACAAATTCTGTTAGCGATAATAGAAAACAGATCTCAAACCGAACAATGAAAAACATATTATATTTCTAACAGATCGACAATAACAAACAAGAGCAATATTAAAAATACTAAAAGTATTAAAAATATTAAAAATACTAAAAGTATTAAAAATATTAAAAATATTGAAAATATTAACAATATTAAAAATATTAAAAATATTAAAAATATTAAAAATATCAAAAATATTAAAAATATTAATAATATTAATAATATTAATAATTTTAAAAATATTAAAAATATTAAAAATTTTAAAAATATTAAAAATATGAAAAAAAAATTAAAAATATTGAAATTATGAAAAATATCGAATGTATTAATATTCAATGTTAAAAATTACCAAAATCTAAAATATTTTATTATTTTCTTTTTATTTTTTTTTTGCATATTTGTTTTTTAATTATTTTTGGATTATAAACATAAAGTAATATTGAAATATGTAACCTTAGATATAGTTATGTTTTTGGTCGGAGGAAATTATATCTGAACAATTCATTGAAACTCTTCCTGCCACAACATTTTTCTTACTAATCTATTTGTTAGAATCCCAGTCCCACAAACTTCTTCAGTCACTTCGCCTCACATGAACTAAAGGATACGTTATTTAAAAAAAAGCGTGCAACAAAATGTGGCTTCGCAAAACAAGGTGATATAAAATGACACATTATGAGAAGGCAACACACACGAGAGCGCACAACCCACTATGAAAAGCAACAACTAACGGACAGACAGATAATTTTATAAAAATAAATCGACTTCTGTTGCATGAAATAAAAATACCCATACAGAGAATGAAACGGCAAACGAGGATGTCGCTGCTGTTTTGTGTTATCATTGTGCTTCCTTGGCTGATGTAAAACGATGCTGATGCTGCATCACCATCACCATCGCTATAGCCATCATCATCATCATCGTCATCATCATGTTATTTTAAACGTGTTTTGAGGGTTTTATATGAAATGCCAAACACTTGCTGCTTTGCAAAAGAAAAACACAAACACACACTGAAGATCCCCCAACATATGTCTAGTGGGTTTATGGAACTCGTTTTAATACAATGAAGTGAAACTATTTTTATTACGCTCGTAAATACGCCCCGAATTGTAAATTGTGCAAAGGAAATCGAAATGCGCCAGATAGTTGGAAGTGAGGAATCAAATGTGGTTGTGGGCAGAGACAGAAGCGCTTAAGTTAGTCGCAACAAGTTCAAGACTTATGATAGTTTAACCAGAGACAACAACAAAAAAACAGGTTTAAGGCTAAAGTGAGACACAGTGGTCAGAGGGCAAAGAAAAGTATGATAATTGTAAGGGAATAAAAGTGCAAAAACACAAACGTTTAGAAGGAATAAGACAAAAAAAAAATTTTTGTTTAATACAAAAAAACAATTGTTTTGGGAATCTGTTTCTCTCCTAAAGTCTTTGAAAGAACATCAAAAATACAATAATGAAATATTAAGGGAATAAGAAAAATCAGCATAACTTGTAAGATTTAAAGTTTCGGAATCTGAATCTAATGTTTCAATGATGTCTTTCCGACGAAACTTGTCAAATGTTTTTTTTAATTACGTAAAACATTACATAATTAGTGTACGAGCAACAAAATGTTTTCTCTATGCCCATTTAGACCACTTTAGGGTTATGTGCGTTAGATGCTCTGCAATGACGATACACATATGAATCGCGTGTTCTTCAACGTGGGTCGCACTGCTCATCAGGGGGCAGTTCACTCGTTATTGATGCCAACACTTTCGTAATATGTTTTGTTACAAAACTAAGACTGTCTATAAAATTTGCGTGATTTTGTATAACAGTGTGACGAAAACGTTTAACGTTTTCAATAGTAGGTGGCTTTAAATCAATATGTATTTTGAACGGTTTTGATATTTTTTTATATAAGATGGCATTACATCAACACATTTTATTTTTTTTTGGTACGTTTACATAGAAACTAAATGAAATTTTCAAGGATAAGAGTTCTCAACAGAAATTAAATTTTCGATTTTTTGAATAGAATGAAAATAAATTATACATATGTACTTATTAATAATTTTAGGTAACCCCTAAAATATTACATCTTTTAAAAAATTGGTTGCTGATTTTTTTAGAACCCCACACCACAGTCTTCTTCTAAAGTTAAAGAAACTAGTTTTGATGCCCAAGCTAAAACAAAAGAATATCTAGAAAAATCAAAACAAAGTCCTACAGAACCTAAGCAAATCAATTTGAACACAGCAAAAATACGCAACAGTTGCAATAATCACATCCTCTTAAGAACAACATGACAGCGCTTTGTAAATTGGTATGAAAAGAGTCGAGCGAGTAAAATACAATTTTGTATATTTTGAAAACTTATGTACAATAAACATTAGCTGCTTTGTGTATTTAACATACCTTTTGTTTTTGTGTGTTTACAGTTACTATTTTTCTGCTTCCTTGGCATGGTGGTGGCAGTGCCCATCATATCAGCCGGCATAACATTTGGAGCACCCATATATAGAGCTCCGGTATACTATGAGCAACCCCACTATCATCATTACCCCGAGGTACCCATTAGATATTCATATGGTTACTCTAATGGCTATGAATATTATGGAGGCGGTTTGTTTGGTGGTGGTCCCGTATCATATTCACCTTTTTTGCTGTAAGAGGAGAAGAGAAAAATGTTTGTAATTCAATTATATTTCATCTATGTAGTGAGAGAGAATGGTACAATAAAAAAGACTGAAATGTAAGAAGAGGTGTGGATAAATTTTTTATTTATATGGTGTAATTCAATACGTATGTAATAATTAATTATGACACAGTGTTGTTACTTGTGTTTATTTTTTTTTAATAAACTTGTTTAGTGATGAAACTATATAAAAGTAATTGGCATTATGATAATAAAGCTTGAGTGAGAAAAACCGTCATTAAAATGCTATCTTCTGCGTCTTAACACTTTTTCTAGTTTCGTTTTTGGTAGGAGAAACTAATGGAAGCGCGAAATAAAATATTTGTTTCGAATGTGAATTGAAAGGAGGGTGAACTTTCGTGAAGTCTCCTAGTAATAACCAAGTACATTTCCATTGCATACCATGTATAAGATGTGGGTATAAATAGGGGGTTTACAGTTGGTGCGATGTTGCCTGCCAGTAGTGGCCATGTCATTTTGACGATCTCTGCCTATCCTATTGTTTATTTTCCAGGTACTGATGCAAAATCATGATGGGGGTTGTTATTCACAATAACCAGAATCTCTCTGCGAAGGTCTCCAAGCAGTTCACAACGTACGATAGATCACGTGTTCTCCTGGCAATGCCACTGAACATTTGTTAAGTGTTAGTAAATGTAAGAAGGCTAAATGTTGAGTTACCTAAATTACATGCTACCACCGATGAGTCTTAGGGAGTAGATAGCAGAAGTTATTGAAGCTTTTTTAGTGGCGTTGGAAGTCTAATAAGTCGTAAAAAAAGTAAGGACCATGACCATATGCACTTGCAATGTTCATACTCCCCATAGAGATGGTGCCTCTATCCAATAGGTGGATTTTCTCGAAAAATATATAGCTGCCATTAAAGCCATCAATAAATGCGATAGATGGGACTGGAATCCACACGACGTAGAAACTGTGACATATTTGACAGCTGCCATGGAGAAAGACACGAATTTATATGTGGATTCATAATCGGCAAGAGTCTTTAACATCTGATCTCGCGGTTTAACCCTGTAAGGGACGCAATAGCTACTATCCGCATCAAGGTGAATTATGTTGTGTACCCACCCCGACGGAAGACAACGAAGAGGACATTAAAGATGCGTTGTGTGAGCGCCTGGAGGAAATATATATATATGCCCTGGACATAATATTAAAATTTGGTATGGGAGGTTTTAATGCTAAAATAGGAAGGCACAATACTCTTGATTTAGTAGTCGTGAAATTCAGTCTACAAAGCAACACCTTTCAGACTGGTTAGTTTCGCGTCGGCAAGAAACATGTTAGTGAGTGGACACAAAGCTATCCACTAGACTATATGTATGTATGTATATCTTATGATCAAAAGGAACTCATATCTAAGGACAAGCAAATATAGTCTCGGTAATACAGACGAGGTAATACAGACGAGTGCATGCCCGATGATTGGAATCTGAGTGTCCTATGTCCCGTGCTTATGAAAGGCGATCCTAGTGTGTGTACCAACTATTGCGGGATTAGCCTTTTACCCATCGCATACAAGGTCCTGTCTAGTGTGTTATGTGAAAGACCAAAGCCCCTTCTGGCGAACCTGATTGGACCTTATCAGTGTGGCTTTAGACCTGGTAAATCCACCACCGACCAGATATTTACGCTACGACAAATCCTGAAGAAGACCCAAGAAATGCAGATCGATATCTACCATCTGTTCGTCGATTACAAAGCTGCATTTGACAGTCCGATACGACAGAAATTGTAGGATGCTATGGCTGAGTTTGGTATCCCCGCAAAACTAATTCGACTCTGCGGGATGACACTGACTGACACGAAGTCTTCAGTGAAAATTGACAAAATGGCTCTGACAGACCATTTTCTACTAAGCGAGGCTTTAGACAAGGCGATAGTCTGTCCTGCGATCTCTTTAACATCGTAATGGAGATGATCATGCGGAAAGCAGCAGTAAACAGGAATGGCACCATATTTAACAGAAGCCACATGTTGCTCGCGTATGCTGCTTTGTGGTCGACCAAAACTCCGATGGATAGACCAGGTGACGGAAATGTTAAGTAAGCTTGGTATGACGAACTATTTACGGAGCGCAAAAGACCGAAGCGCTTGGAATGGTTTTCTACGTGCGGCTACTGATAGATGAATTTCTGTTGTTGCTGCCAGTAAAGAAGAAGAAGAACAAATCTGCTCGTCACGAAACTTAAAGGATGCTGGAC
Source organism: Muscina levida (assembly GCA_964034835.1). Classification (NCBI taxonomy): domain Eukaryota; kingdom Metazoa; phylum Arthropoda; class Insecta; order Diptera; family Muscidae; genus Muscina; species Muscina levida. The sequence goes on from OZ035883.1 coordinate 11,455,254, forward strand.
TTCCTAAATGAGTTTACCATCGCAAAAGTCAATGGCAACCAACTCTCTCAATTACTTCAAACAAACACCCCTAATTCTGATGTTCTCGAAACACAGTGGCAACATATTTCGAATTCAATGACCGCCATCGCAACGATCGTACTGAGTTGTGAAAAACTTTTCTCCTGGTACGATGAGTAATGTCGCGCAATGTCTGAGGAAATAAATGCTGCATACTGGGCAAAACTGCAGCCAATGGCGACGTGTGCGGTGACGGAACGATACAATAAGAAGAGGAGAGAGATGAGATCAAGGCATTTCCGTACTACAAAATAATGTCAATCATCGACGACGGAGTAGATTGTCTACCATCGTGCCAAAACGAGATCAGCACGACAATAGCACGGCTTTTCAAGGCCTGGTGCGATGAGCTGGCAACGTACATGGACCAGCTTATAAACACAATTTGGCTAAAGGAATGCTCTGAGTAGCTGCAGATCGATACAAAAGAAACTAAATGTTAGCTGCCATGGCTAAGTTTGGTATCCCTGCGAAGGTAATACTACTTTGCGGAATCAGTGAAGATATGCAAAATCTGACAGGTTTTGGCTTCGGACACAGCGATAGTGTGCCATGTGTTCTCTTTAACATCCTAATAGAGATTGTACCATCTTTAATAAATGTCACATGCTGCTCACATACGCCTATGGTATAAATATCATTGGCCGAGGACTGCGGGATAGTACTGCGGCCTCTTAAAGCATTGATAAGCTGTTGATGACAACTATAACTGTGAAGTGGTAGACGATTTTGTCTACCTTGGCAGCGCTGCCTGTGAAAATAACAAAGTCAGTCTGGAAATCAGGATACGAGTACTACTATGCGCTTAGCGATCGATGTTATAACGAAGACCTCTCTTGACCAGAAAAATCCAACTCTACTAGACACTGGCCCTACAAAGAGTCTACTCGTTGGGGACGCTGAGTGAACGATTACACCTATAACTATGAAGTGGTAGATGATTTTGTCTACCTTAGCAGCGCTGCTTACGAAAATAACAAAGTCAACATGGAAATCAGGATACGAGTATTACTATGCGCTTAGCGATCGATATTATAACGAAGACCCCTCATGGCCTGAAAAATCCAACTCTACCAGACACAGACCCTACCTGGCTTGCCGTTCAATTTGTTCTAGGGGTCTTTAAGAGAAAAACCTTCAACGTTAACGACGAGTACCATGACCATGAGCTGAATGAGCTATATAACGGCATCGACGTAGTAAAGAGTGTTTAAGCATGTTGTTCGAATGGATGAGAATGATCCAGCTGGAAAAGTTTTCGGCAATAAACTAGAGCTCGGGCGTCGCAGGAGGGTCGACCTAAACTTCGTTGGATGGACCAGGTAATAGATTTGTTATCTAAACTTGATGTGACGAACTATCTACGAAGCAATTTATGGATGATTCTGTTGTTACCGCCAAAGATGATATAAACAAAACAATACAGGGCTTAATTCGGTCACCTGTATGTTTGTTAAGATTTCTGAAATTGTGTAGTTTCTAAAACAAACATATGGGAGTATTCCATTTTTGAAATAGGAGAGAACTGAACCAGTAAGAAAGTTTCAGTCGGGAAAACCGACTTACATATACCCTCACTCTCAGTAAAACTTAAAATTTTCTTGTATATTGATCTTATTACTCTCTTTTTAAAGTGGGCGGAATGGTACATTTGTATTTGAGGTGCCAGAAGGGGCATGACTAGACTTCCAGTTTTCCTCTCCAAAACTTTATTCTGATTTATCTTTACTAAATACAGAGTTTGGAAACGATCGCATTGAGTGTATCGATATTATTACTCCATCTCTAAAGTGGGCGGAATAGTACATTTGTATTGGAGGTTCCAGACTTAAAATTGTTGGCTAGACATAAAATTTTTTCTCCAAAACCTGTTATAGCTTAACAAAATATAGAATTTGGGCACGATCGTGTCGGGTGTATTGATATTGATACTACTCGCTTTCTAAAGTGGGCGGAATGGTACATTTGTATGGAAGGTACCAGAAGGGGCATGGTTAGACTACCAATTTGTTCTCCAAAAGGATATCCTGTTATAGCTTTACTAAATACAGATTTTGGGCACGATTGCGTTAGGTGTATCGATATTATTACTCGATTTGTAAAGTGGGCGGGCTGATATATTTGTATGGGTAGTACCAGAAGGGGCGTGGCTAGAGTACCAGTTTTTCTCCAAAGTTTTATCATGATATAGCTTTACTAACTACAACATTTGGGCACGATCGCGTTGGAAGTAATGATATTATTACTCGATTCATTAAGTGGGCGGAATGCTACATTTGTATGGAAGATACCAGAAAGGGTGTGTCCTAATAGCCCATTTGCAAACCGTAAGCAGTTTTGGAGAAATATTAACTCGTACAAAGTTTCAAAACATTTGATTGCGTCTTTTGAAAGTTATCGTACGAACCAGCCGGACATCTAGTTAGGCAGACAGACAGACGGACTTGCCTCAAACGACTTAAAAAATCATGAATGGAATTTTTTTAAAATTTCTGGGTCGAAAGTGACTCCTTCTCCTTCTATGTGTTACTTTTGGGTCGTATCAAATGATATATACCCTCCTACCCGTAGAGCGAAGGTATAATAACCACCAATGTGTAATTAGGTCGGGTATATGGGATCTACCTGATGGGTTGGGCGTTGGCTTTCTTAAGATTTGTTTAGCAATGCAATTTAATGTAATTGACAATCCTATAGATATATAATTACAAAAATGGAGCAAAATTCATTTCCAGAAAGTATGTAAATTGTATGGGGGTACCAGAAGGTTATTTGTAAATATTTGTTGGGTGCAAAGTTTAACTACATTCAATGTACTTAAAAATTAGGTATGCACGTAAAAGAAAATGGATTATTTGGTTCATTTGTATGGAGATAACAAGAAGGGTGACAAATTTCTCAAGTTACAAATTTAAATGTCATGCAGCTTCCCTTTGGACGTTAAGGAAAATAAATAAATTTTCATAAATAAGTACCAAAAGGAGTGGGCCGATACAGCCTATTCAAAATCCGATTGTTAAAAAGTTGATCCGTCTAATATGTTAATATGAACCATAATAAATTACGGCAATTATCGTGTCTACCAGCCAGTCGGATAAACGGACATTGCTAAATCGGCTTTTAATGTCATAAATAAATATTTTGTCCAAAAATACGTGGTACTTTAAATGACTTCTTCTGGGTGTTACATAAACATTAGCTTTTCGGACAAAGAAAGTTATCGAATCATTGTCAATTTCTACCTTCGGTCTTTTTCCAATATTTGTTGGTATCGAATTTTAGTTGTAAATAACGGAAAATGTCCTGATATTAACCAAATAAAGGGAATGTCATTCTATGCGATATATACGAGTATACAATTATAATATTGTTCAGCTTTTTTCCCCACCAAATTACCTCAAAATATATAAATGTTTTATTGGAATCTCTAACTACAACATTTTTACTACAAGGCTACAACCGTAGAATGATGGTAAGACCACGAGACTATCATGCGTGTGGCTCGATTTCAATCCGTGCCACAGCAACAGTGTGTTGACAGGGTGCCTCTGGAAAAATTCTGAAAGCTTGACTCCTCTTTAACAAATGTCTAAAACATTTCAAAATGATCAGAACAATACTTTAAAAGTTGTGGTATTACTAACGTGAATTTTCTAACCTTTTCATTGTGCTACAGTTGACCCTTTAGGTCACCAGCTGACGATCATTCCACCAACGTAGGCCAGCCGAGATTATTTTTTTCAATAATAACGTATAAAATATCATCTGACAAAGTTTCAGCCGGGAAACATGTTTTACGATGCGCTACTGTTAAACCCACCAAGAAAGTACCAGCTGACTTTCACTACGCTTCATTATACAACTCCATTAAGCGTTTAACGAGTTTTCGTCCGGGAGAAAATGATTGACGAAATTTGTCCCTGGCTCGCGGTCTATATTTTTGAGCGGCTGCCCACTGCTACTCAAAACTGTTTATCACGTTGTATAAGTCTCAAGCGAGTTACTCTTCTGAGAAGCGAAAATCTCTCCATATTTTGTGAGCCTGAAATAAAGTATAGATAGTAACATAACGAATCGAAATTGCCATTAGTACTACACGTTCACCAACCAAGTCAATAAAATAGCATGTGTAAATGTCCTTTTAATATGAATGGTGCACAACAAACCAGACAATAGTTAAGAGTGCCAACAACCACTTAGACCTGCTACCAAGGAAATGTACATATTACGCCTCGCTCAACAACGTCTGCCAGCTTACCCTATGTCTACACATTCATAAAGTTTATGACGCTGTAGCCAAAGGAAATATATTTGCAACGCATTATATTTATAGGAAGTTGTGGCGATTATAATGCCAATACCCAAAACGTACCTAAATACATAATGGGAAATGCGCAATACTAATGGCAATAATTAACAATGTGTTAATGACCTTGAAGACCTGTTTTTCCTATCGGCAACATATGAAAACAATTAAGTACGGAAACGCAATTGTTTTGTCCATTATAAACAATTATTAATTTGTTTTGGTCCTTAAAATATTTCCACTGACAAACAATAAGCGACATAGAAAATTATAGGAAAATAATATTATTTAGGGAATAACTAGAAAAATATGAAACAATAGAAGGAATATTGCCTATAGCCAGCCGTAGGCGTTGCGAAATTTGTAGATATGTTGTTGGGAGAAGGAAGATTAAATAGGGATTTCATATTAATCATAGATCTGCAAAGTGATGTGGTAAAAATGATATTAATGCGACTAGGATAATATTGAGAAAAATACAAAATAAATTACCACCTCCAATATGTGTGTGTCTACAAGCGGTCTTGAGTACACCAGACATGTTTTTCGTTGACTTATAGGGATTCCATGACAAAGTAAGAGAAACATGTGGAAACAATTTCCAATATTCCAAACAAGCTTTCCATGAATTTTCTGTCATACTTACATACTTTAAAGGTACTGCTACAACATTTTGTTTTCTTCTGTTAAAACTAGCCAGTCTATAGTTTCCAATATCGACAGGATACTGAATGCAAATTCATAGAATTAAAATTTATCATTCACTGTTTGGTATTGCTACATTTCATAACAATTTGCCAACTTAGCACAGAATAAAGTTTTGCTTTCGCACTCTCTCTCTCACACTCTTCGAAAACAGTGAATGATGAATTTTAATTCTATGGAATTGCATTTTAAATTCCTAACAAAAACATGCGACATTACAAAGTAACACCAAATCTTAGACCATTTAATATCACAAATCATATCGCCATTAATATTATTTTCTTACCCAGAATCGGGTTAATAAGACGGCGGCGCACACCGCCTTTCAGTTCGTCAGAACACCATGATGCCTACTGCCCCATGTTTTGCACAAAGTCAAATGAAATCAACTAACACATTAACAGCATCGTGTAGGATATTCCGTGTTATTAATTTACTGTTTCCGTCCAAAGGCAAAATAGCGTAGGAAAACGCGTAGTTCAATTGCTCAAATGATGCAAATCGTCCATGTGACTGTCGAGATGGTCACGTTTTTGCAACGTAAACGACATCACAAGTCACACCTTCGAGACGACCGCAAACGTAGGACATATTGAGTCAACGCGTAAAATGTACAAACGTTTAGGGATGGCGGACGCTGTTGAGGCCAACGACGTTGGTGTGTGACTTTTGTTGATGATGATGTACTCGTGTATGTACGAAGGTAGTAGCAATTTAGAAGGCTTCACTTCAAATGCAATGCTTTTACTACTATGAGCAATAGTGAGATTAAAACAACAACAAGTTAAATAAATTTAGAACTGGCTAAATGATGACGTTTATGTTGCAAGTAGTGGAATATGCCATTGACTGCAAATTAGCAAGAAAGGAAAAGAAGGAAAAAGTAACGAATTATAAAAAGATATAAATAAAATACATTAATTGCCACAAATTGACATTTTGGATTGACTCGTTTGTGGAAGATGTTTTAGTGGAATTAATATACTTGAAAAATACTACAAATTTTAAGTAAATAGATTGAAGTATATAAGCCAAAATCCTGGACAATGGACCGGGAAAATGAACTGGTGCAGCACAAGTCATGTGGCAGATTATCAGCGTGCATGAACCAATCCCAGTTTCAGAACGTTTGCATGTAGAAGTACGTGTTGTTTGGGGTTGGCTGGCACCTGATTGCCATTTTGTGACCAGACATTACATTTGATGCTTTACTGAAAACGTATTATTTACAAATAAAATATAAACAATGTACATCAATAAAGTTAATAATTCTTTCACACTTTAGAACCAGGTTTTGGCACATCGCCTCTTCAGCAATCTCAGAGCAGGTAATTTCAGACAATTGACATCCCATTTCCCGTAGGGTAGAGGTATCAAATTGGCATTAATAGTACTCGAACTACAGGCATAATTACACTGTGCTACACACAAAATATATAGGGGTTCTCATATAGCAATTCTGTTAGACTTGAGTCCATAGAGTACAGAAATATTTATGGTTTTTCTTGGTCACTTTATTAAGTAACGTTTTTATAGCCAATTTAGTAAAAAGGGGATTTTCAAAAATTACAAGTTCAAGAAATCATAAGTCTTTTCTTTATAAACCGATTTACAAAACTTAACATATTCTGCGAGGTATAGCAAGACAGGTAGGATCAAAGTCTGCTAGAGTTGGATCTAAGTTCTTCGAGAGAGCGCTTTGTCATTAAATCGCTTGCTTAGCGCATAGTAGCAGCGGTTTGTGATCAATACTCGTCTTTTGATTTCCAGGCTGACATTATTATTTTTGTTTATGGCGGAGCCAAGATAGACAATGTCATGTACCACTTCAAAGTTATAGTTGTCAAAGTTCACACAGCGCACCAGACGAGTGGACTCTTTGTTCGTTGAAACAAATAACATGGTTTTGTCCCCATTTATCACCAGACCACTTCCGTCCACGCCGATCCACGGCCAATGATATTTATATCATCGGCATACGCAACCAACATGTGACTTTTGTTAAAGATGGTACCATTCCTGTAAACTGCAGCATTCCGCATGATCATCTCCATTATGATGTTAAAGAGATCGCATGTCTAAAGCCTCGCTTGGTAGAAAATGGCTCTGTCAGATTTTTGCCAATTTTTACTGAAGACTTCGTGTCAGTCAGTGTCATCCCGTAAAGTCGTATTAGCTTCGCGGGAATACCAAACTCAGCCATCCAACAATTTCTGTCGTATCGGACTGTCGAATGCAGCTTTGTAGTCGATGAACAGATGGTAGGTGTCGATCTGCATTTCTTGGGTCTTATCCGGGATTTGTCGTAGTATGAATATCTGGTCGGCCGTGGATTTACTAGGTCTAAAGCCACACTTAAACGGTCCAATCAGGTTCGCCAGAATGGGGTTAAGTCTTTCACATAACACACTAGACAGGACCTTGTATGCGATGGGTAAAAGGCTAATCCCGCGATAGTTGGTATACGCACTTGGATCGCCTTTCTTAAGCTCAGGACATAGAACACTCAGATTCCAATCATCGGGCATGCATTCCTGGAGCCAGATCGTGTTTATGGGTGTTTATGGTGCATGCATGTTGCCAGCTCATCACCGCCGGCTTTAAAAAGCTCTGCCGGTAGTCCATCGGCCCTCGCAGCTTTATTACTTTTAAGCCTTGCGATCGCTGTGCTGATCTCGTTTTGGCTCGATGGTGGACAATCTACTCCGTCGTCTATGATTCGTGTGATTTCATCGCTTATGCTGCCATCGGGAACGAGTAGAGATCGAAAGTGTTCCCTCCATAATTGCAGCACACTTAGAGTGTCCGTGACCAGATTTCCGTCTCTGTCCTTACAGGTGGGGATCCCTGTTCCAAATTTTCCGCCTGAATAGGCGTTTCATCTCGCTACTTTTCTCATTATAACGCTCCGTCATCGCACGCGTTGCCATTGGCTGTAGTTTTGCCTTGTATGCAGCATCAATTTCCTCAGACATTTCATTGTACTAGGGCTTGTCTTAGCGTGGTTTTTCATAAACCAGTACGGTCGTTGCGGCAGTGATCAGAATTAGGGGAGTTGTTTTGAAGTAATTGAGAGAGAGTTGGTTGGAGTAGGCATTGGCTATCTCGGTGGTATGCAGCTTTGTGATGTTTAACTTCCTTTGCGTTTGATTACGAGTGTTTTTAGCAGTACTTAATCGCGTGCGTACCATGGCTGCAACTAGGTGGTGATCCGAGTCAATATTTGCACCGCGCATCACACGCACGTCCATAACGCTGGAGACATGCCTTCCATCAAATACCACGTCATCAATCTGATTTCTTTTATTTTGATCGGGAGATATCCATGTTGCCTTGTGGATATCTTTATGCGGGAATATGGTTTCACTAACTACCATGTTTCCTGCCGACTCGAAACTAACCAGTCTGAATCCGTTACCGGAATTTTCCGACTGCTGAACCAAGAGCATCTTCCCTTCCTATTTTAGCATTAAAATCTCCCAGAACAATTTTAATTTCATGGGCACGACAGCGGTCATATATCTCCTCCAGTCGCTTATAGAATCCTTCTTTAATGTCATCGTCTTTGTCTTCCATCGGGGCATGTTTTTTTTCTTGTTTTTTCTTTTCTTCGTTTTTTCATAATAATAATGGCCATTTTTGCTCCGCGCCCGATACTATTTCTTGGGGCTGCCAAAGCCATTAAGAGAGCCACTGTGTTGAGCTTCAGTTACTTTTTTTACCTACTTACTAAGACGCATCGCTACCACCGATTAGGTTTCTCAACATTTTGGCTTCTCACGTTTGCTACCACTGAACGGATGTTGGGAACCTCCAAAGAGAGCTTCTGGTTATTCCCAAATAAAGACCAATCAGAAAGGCTCAAATTAGAAAATTCCTGATTCCTAGACCTTAAAAATTTTTTCAATGATTATTCTAGAAACTTCATCGACAGCAACTTCGCAGTATAGTGTCGAGTCAATCGAGTCAATGTAAAAGCTACTCAAACAATGATGTTCGCATTCGTCGATAAACATGTAGGTGCAGTTAGTTGTGAATCTAAAAATAGAAAGCGTTAATTCACAACAATGCGAGAATCTATCCCATACCTCATTCATAGCGTGTAAAGGGAAATTATGTTTTTATTTAAGGTGCATGTACCTTGACAGCTTTATGTTATATATATGACTATACAGCAAAGGGCGCTGACGAGGCATTGTGGTGAATGCCGAAATAACGTTATACGCCTAACCTGCTGTCAACATAATACATTTCACACTCTTGAATAAAAAACTATTGGCAATAATAAATAATTGCCAATAGAAATGATCTCAAACCGAACTATGACAATATCATAATTCATTAAAGATCAACAAAAAACAAAATCAAGAATAACAAAACACTGACGGTACGCAGAACGGGGTTGGCACTTTGTCAACAACAAAACTCCTGTGCAATTGTGTCCGATGGACATATGCATAGGCAAGTGCTTGTGTGTGTATTATGTTGGCCTGTTGTGCGCTTCGAGGATGCTTTCTTCGCACCGGAGGGAAAAGTTCTCATTAACTTTGAGATGCTTTCTTCCCTTAAGGTTTGTGATGATAGAGGAGAAGGCACAGCAAAGGGCGCTGACGAGGCATTGTGGTGAATGCCGAAATAACGTTATACGCCTAACCTGCTGTCAACATAATACATTTCACACTCTTGAATAAAAAACTATTGGCAATAATAAATAATTGCCAATAGAAATGATCTCAAACCGAACTATGACAATATCATAATGACTAGTATCTATTAACGACCTAGACTAAATACTTTTTAGCTCACCCTCTTAAGTTCATTAAACCTAATTGATCAACATATTTATATTTAAGTATATCACAACTCATATTATGACATTAATCTATTTGACTAGGAAGGGGTTGCAACACATGCAAAACAACTACATACCAAACTGAAAGAAAACAACAAAACATTTCAAGAATGACATTCCTGTCACTGACTAGACTACAAATCATAATTGATAGGCCCATTTATGGAGATTCTCTCTTTACTCTGTGTGTGTGTGTGTATTAACCCTTTTGTTTTTACCACATCTAAGGTAATTGGCCGAAACATAACGGACATTGGTAATGGTAATGAACCTTGACGCACATTCACTTGTTGCGGGTAGATATCACTTGGTGTCTAATGAACTTTTACCTCGCCTGCAACGGAATCTTAGCCATACGAAATTTGACCATGAATTCATAAACAAAATTTCCACTAATAGTTAGGTTCACTATACAAATGTTAAGATTTTTGGTAAAACAAAAGACAAAATGATACAATTTGAAGAAGTAGAAAGAAAAAAAAAACATGATCATGTTTCACAAAGGTGAGTGGAGAGAACTTGGACAATGGCCACACACAAAGTAAGGCCAGCAACCTGAGAAACAATTCCCATGGGGAAGAGTTTGTTAAACACAATAAAGGGTAAAGCTAATTACGAAGCCTAGTGTAGATGTTGTTTTTCACATATTTGTACAGGAGAGAGAAATTTAAATAGTTTGCATGCTCTTTTGAGATATTTGTTTAAATTCAGTAAAGTAGAAGTTTCATTTATTTAAAATATTTAGGGTTTTTATATGAAACTTTTGTATGAAAACTAATCTCAATTCCAATAAACTTAGTACACGCCCCCTAAACGTTGTGAGAGTGTCACACTTAAAAAATTTCCATAACATCACATTTAGTTCTTATAAGTTTCTTTACAACTGCGATGCTGAATTGTTTGTACGTCAATGGGAAAAAGCTCAGGACTTAGTTCACTGTTCTGTGCTTTGGATCATGCAATAGTGATGGGAAAAAAAGTTTTATAAAACTACTGGCAAACGTGAGAACTAACAAGTAAAAAGTAACATGTCCAAAACGCATGGGCTGGTGCACAACGCAAAAGCACGTGGATTTTTGCAGCGATTGTGCTGGAAGTGTTGGCCATAGAGTCATAGAGTTTTTTGAAGGCATCATCACATTTTAATGAACTTATGACATATGCCTTATGACTATTGTTGTGAGCAATAAAGTTTTTATTATCCTGATTAAATAATGCAAAGGAAATGTGATTTGGCAATGAAGCGGTCATTGGCAATACTGAGTAAAAGAGTGTTTGAAAAGGCTCAATGGAAGAATCTAGATTCTTTGAGGTTTTCCTTTCATACCCTCTCCCTCCCTCTTTCTCTTAATAGTTTGTTGGTGATTACTTGTTAGCCAACCTCTTCTTCCCAATGTTTAGAAAATTAAAAACACTTAATTTAATTCAATGAAGGAAATTAAGAAATTATTTTTATTCCGCAGTAATTCAAGACCATATCATAAACCAAATATTATGCCGCCATATTTTCGGGCTGAAGTGGAAATGAAGTTTCCATTTTTCCGTGCCATGCAGCGCTTTAGTACAAACCATGATGGTAAGAGCCATGATGGATCAAAGCTGGAGCATGATGATGAATCAAAGGAGTAGCAATGCTATGAGAAGTAACGACTGGACGGACCACATGCACAGCGGGCGCAGCATGATACGAGGAAACAACTGGAGCCGAGTGGATATAGCCGGGTTTAGCAAAAGCCACAGCCAAGAAGGACAAAAAGAAGAACTGAAAGAAAAACATACAAATTAAAGCAGTGATAAGGATAATAATTGCCACTATACTACTTACGATCTTGAACATTTTGAATGTTGTTTGGTTGTTTGGAGTTTTACAAATGTTATTTGTTTAATGTTCGTTGATAACTAACATAATTCTAAGCCAGCGCTGCAAGTCTTATATACAAATTCAATAGGCACTAGCAAACCTAAAAAATTTGCATATGAACAAGCCTCAATTTAGCGAATATACTCATAATGAGGGGAGCCTTGATTTTTTATTTGGTTAAGAAATCGTCATATGATCTTTTGCTGGTTGACGCTAAAAATCTGTCCAAATATGATGTATGCATGACTGACAACGGCGTTGTGGTAACAGAACTAGTTAACGGCTTCAGGTCGAGACAAGAGTATTAGGTGTCCAACAGTTGGCTGGTGCTTGATGTACTTAAGGTTTGGCAAAACTGCTGGCTGCAGCACCACCACCACTACTAAGCAGGCAGCGAAAAGTTCAATGTATCCACAGATGTAAAGTGTAACAGTTGATGGTTGTATGCAAAAGTTTATTACGACATTGGGTGTTATGTTCCCGGAATATGTGTAACAATTGTAAGAAAGGTACATGTATTGTTTTTTATTACGGAATAATGAAATGAATGGAAAAGGATTTTATAGTTCACGGGATAATTCAATGAAAGATGCAAAAAAGTTTCCATTGCCTTTTAGGGCGTTGCTTAATTTCTTTAGATAATATAAAGAATATTTTTGCAACATAAGAAAGTTTAGATGTTTGTACATTAACTTTCCTGTTGTAAATTTTTGTGAGTCATAGTCGTCGAAATCTAGTAAGTTCTAATAACTGAAATTTTTAAGTTTTAACATTTTTGTTATTAGATTTTCTTAATATTTTTGTAGACACTTTTATATATAATACCATATTTATAATTCCGAATATTTATAATGCATGTTGGTTGAGTAACCTAATCGGCATGCTACCACCAATGCATCTTAGGAAGTTGGTAACAAAGGCTACTGAAGCTCAACGCAGGCTCAAACGCTGGCTCAAAGCCACTAAGTGCTTTGGCAGCCCCAAGAAACTAGGATCGGGCTCGGTGGCCTAGTAAGCCACTCTCCTTAAACAAAACAATTATTATGAAAACACGAAGAATTTAAAAACAATAACCACCCCAAATTGTTGATGACCCACGCGAACGTTATAAGGACCCTGATTTAAGTAAATGCACCTGGAATGTCCTTAATCTATACAGAGATGGTGCCTCTATCCAACTGGCGGATGTCCCCAACAAATACAAGGCTGACATCACCGCCATACAGAAAATGAGATGGACGGACAGGGATGCACACGACGAAAGAACTGTGATATCTTTTACAGCTGCCATGCAGAAATACACGAATTTGGATGTGGTTTCATAGTCGGCAAGAGACTTCGACAACTGGTCTCACGGTTTAACCCTGTAAATGACCGAATAGCCACTATTCGCATCCGGGCGAAATATTTTTACATTACGCTGATTTGTGTACACGCCCCGACGGAAGACAAAGACGATGACATTAAAGATGCATTCTATGAGCGCCTGGAGGAGATATATGACCGCTGCCCTGCACATGATATTAAAATTGTTCTGGGTGATTTTAATGCCAAAATAGGAAGGGGAGATGATCTTGGTTCAGCAGTCGGGAAATTCGGTCTACACAACAACACCTCCGATAATGGATTCAGACTGGTTAGTTTCGTGTCGGCAAGAAACTTGGTAGTTAGTGGAACCAGATTCCCGCAAAAAGATATCCACAAGGCAACCTGTATATCCCGTGATCAAAATACAAGAAACCAGATTGATCACGTGGTAATTGGTGGATGGATGGATTGAAGGCATGCCTCACGCATACGTGCGTGAGATGCGCGGTGCAAATATTGACTCGGATTACCACCTAGTTGCAGCCAAGGTACGCACACGATTAAGTGGTACAAAAAACACTCGTAATGAAACGCAAAGGAAGCTAGACATCACAAAGCTGCATACCACCGAGATAGTCAATGCCTACTCCAAGCAACGTTCTCATTTACTTTGAACCAACCCCTAATTTTGATGTTCCCGATTTACTGGGTTATAAAAAATCACGCTGAGACAAGCCTTGGTACTACGATAATTGTCACGCAATCTCTGAAGAAAAGGATGCTGCATACAGGGCAAAACTGCAGCCAATGGTAACGCATGCAGTGACGGAGCGTTATAATGAGAATAGGAGGGAGATGACACGCCTCTTCCAGGGCCAGGATGTCGAGAATTACAGGGAGAGGTGGACCGCCGTGGCATAGTGGTTACCATGCAGTAGATCCCGGGTTCGATTCCCACCTCCAGTCGTCTACATTTTTCTTTCATTGCCGGCCCTCAATATGTTGTCGACAGCAATTTTGCAGTATATGTGTCGAGACAATCGGCATGTCTAGTAGAAGCTTCTCAAACAGTGACGTTCGCATTCGTCGATAAACAAGTAGTGCCCTTTGTTGTGAATTTAAAATAAAACGCGAGCAGCTATCCCATATCTTATTCATGGGGTATAAAGGGAAATTATGATATATTTAGAGTTGAAGCCCGAAAGTTCTACTAAAAGGTTAAAAGCAAAGGTTTTGGTACAGGGATCACCATCTGTAAGGACAAAGACGGAAATCTGGCCACGGATACTCAGAGTGTGCTGTCTTTCGATCTCTACTCTTTCCCGAAGGCAGCATAAGTGACGAAATCACACCAGTCATAGACGACGGAGTAGATTGTCCAACACAAAGCCAAAAACAGACCAGAACGGCAATTGCACTGTTTAAAAACAATAAATCTGCGGAAGCCGATGGACTACCGGCAGAGCTTTTTAAATCTGGCGGCGATGAGCTGGCTTCGTGCATGCACCAGCTCATAAACACGATTTGGCTTAAGGAATGCATGCCCGATGATTGAAATCTGATTGTTCTATGTCCCGTGCTTAAGAAAGGCGATCCAAGTGTGTGTACCAACTATCGTGGGATAAGCCTTTTACCCAACGCATACAAGGTCCTAACTAGTGTGTTATGTGAAAGACTAAAACCTATTCCGGCGAACCTGATTGGACCTTATCAGTGTGGCTTTAGACCTGGTAAATCCATGACCGACCAGATATTCACACTACGACAAATCCTGGAGAAGACCCAAGAAATGCAAAGCGACACCTTCTATCTGTCCATCGTCTACAAAGCTGCATTCGACAGTCCGATGCAATAGAAATTGCTAGAAGCTATGGCTGAGTTTGGTATACCCGCGAACCTAATATGATTTTGCGGGATGACACTAACTGACACGAAGTCTTCAGTGAAAATAGGCTCAAACATAACAGAGCCAGTTTCTACCAACCGAAGCTTCAGACAAGGCCATGATCATGCGGAAGGCAGCAGTAAACACGACTGGCACCATCTTTAACAAAAGCCACATACTGTTCGCGTATACCGATAATATAGATATCATTGGCCGGGGACTGCGGGATGTTACTGCGGCCTTTTCGAGCAATGAGAATCACTCGGCAGAAGTGGTTCGGGTGATAAATGAGGACAAAACTAAGTTATTTCTTTTAACGAACAATGAGTTTACTCGTCTGGGACGCTGCGTAAACGTTGACAACTATAACTTTGAAGTGGTGGATGATTTTGTCTACCACGGCTCCGCCATAAACAAAAATAATAATCTCAGCCTGGAAATCAAGAGACGAGTATTGATCGCAAACCGCTATTACTATGTGCTGAGCAAGCGTTTTAATGATAAAGTTCTCTTTCGACAAACGAATCATGCCTGTATTATTATACAGCGCAGAATCCTGGGTAATGACGCTGGATGATTAATCTAATCTGGAAGGTTTCGAGAGAAAAATACTACGCACAACATTTGGACCCATCATCGTTGACGGTGAGTAGTGTCATCGAATGAGTCATAAGCTGTATGAGCTGTACAACGACATCGACGTAGTCAAGCGCGTTCAATTAGACCGAATGCGCTGGCTTGGACACGTTGTACGAATGGACGAAAACGCTTCGGCTCGAAAAGTCTTCGGCAATAAACTCGATGGGCGGCGCAGGAGAGGGCGACCAAAACTCCGATGGATGGACCAGGTGAAAGAGCTGTTAACTAAGCCTGATGTAACTAACTATCTACGGAGCGAAAAAGACCAAAACGCTTGGAATACTTTTCTACGTTCGGCTACTGATGGATAAACTTCTATTGTTGCATCCTTTAAGGAATAAAGGAGAATCAATTGTGTGGTAATACAGATTTATTTTATTTACAAAACTAATTTTCTTTATTCACGACAATGAATTACAATCAAATTTTCGTTCATAGCATTATTGTATACACTAACGTCTTCCCCACACCAAATTGTGCAGATGTCTGAAAATTAGTATTAATACTAAAATTAATCATAATATTACCAAAAGGCTTTAAAAACTCACTTATTGTAAAGTTTCTAAATTGTTGGCAACAGATTTTTTGTACAAATGTTTCATAAAGATTAGCAAATGGTCTTGACATTTTATTAGAAAAAATCTGAAAGATGTGAATAATAAATGAGGAAAGTTTTGGAGGCCTTGTCTCTAGGAATAAAGGCACTATAAATATCTCCGTTAATGTAGGTTCGTTAAATGTCGGCAGCTTATAGTCCGTAGTTAGATTTTCCAGTATAAAATTATATAGAAAATCATCCAAAAATTTGACATCGACAGTGCCATATGCTGCCATCGTGACGATTTCTGCACTGGGTATTATAAGGTCAGCAAAAGTTACAGTGGCAAAGAATACGAGCAAAATCTGTGGGAATAATAAAGGGTTATTATATAATGTAGATTTATATTGTTATTACCTACCACCCTTAACATTGTGCCTTATTTAAATGTAGTTAACTGAGGTCAGTGCATCTTCTTTTATATTGAATATTTTTTTTAATTTCAGGTACATTGAATGCTTTTAATCAGAGAATGGTTAATAGCTTTGGATGGGAGGAGTTTTTAATTTTGTTAAATGACAGATTCAATCAGAATTGTAATAACATGACATATGATTTGTGCCGTTAATGGGTCTTTAGGAAACAGTAGCAAGTGTTTATGGCAGTAACATTTAATAAAATATTTTTAATTTAATAAACAATGGAAGGTGTTGCATAAACGTTCATTAAGACTGCATTCATATCAGTGAAGTCTCTATGAAAAAAGTAATTAATTATATTAAATTAAAACGCTCATAACTTCAGAACGACCGCACCTAATTGGGTAATGTCGGGGCAACTTTTGTATAGTTGTAAGTTTAAAAAAGAGTAAAAACAAGTAAACGAGATGTATGAAGAGAGTAAAAAGGAACAGAAGTGTGAAGTGAGTCCTTCCCTGAAGAATGGAAAGGTGGTATAATCGTCAAAACTGCAATAAAAGGAAAATATTAACAACTGGCGGGGTATTTGTGTTCTTCCAACGATTGCAAAGCTAATAGCAAAAATAATACTAGTATTAGCTCCAGTCAAGCAGGCTTTCGCAGTGGATATTCCTGTGCAGATCTCATCAACACGTTAAACATGTAAAAAAAAAAAAAAAAATCAGTCATTTTCTCCCGGCTGCAACTTTGTCAAATTATAGGTTTTACGTTATTATTGAATAAAAATAAACGTCAGCTGGCCTACGTTGGTCGAATGATCGTCAGCTAGTGACCTAAAGGGTCTACTGTAGCAAAATCAAAATGTTGGAAAAATCACGGTAATAATATCACAACTTTTAAAGTATTGTTCTGATCATTTTGAACAGATGGTTTAAGATATTTTATTTTCCCTTAAATGGCCGAGTTATCAATTAAACACTGAAGAAAGTCGATGATCAAGGTAAGTTGTAACCAGGCCAAATGTTTTGTTCTCCATTAAGAACCATTCCATGTTTAAAGTGGAGTGCGTCAGGGATGCATACTGTCACCTCTATTATTCCTAGTAGTTATGGAAGTGTTCTTAGTTCCATAGAGAACAGAATCCATGGTATACAATGGTAAAAACAACAAAAATCTCAATTATCTGGCTTACGCAGACGATATATTTTTGCCTTCTCATACGCTGTGTGAACTAAAACAGACACCATTACATCTTCAGGAAAAGCTGCAACATACGGGTCTTAAAATAAACACCAGCAAAACAAAGACTCTTAGCATAGGATTCGAAACAACAGCGCCATTAAGGGTCGGTGATGAAGATTACAGTTGTGCTCCTAACTTTTGCTACCTGTGGTGAGAGTTTAAGGCTGATGGAAGTTCTGATTTATATGTAGAGAGCCTAATAAACAAGGCAAGATCGTCGTTCGGTATACTGGCCCCAATATGATAAAGCAACAAAATAAGCCTCCATACAAAACTGCGAATTTTGGAAGCATGTGTGAATTCTCCTCTTCTGTATGGATGTTCAACTTGGAAAGTTACCAGTAGCATCACCAATCGGCATCAAACTTTTGTCAAACCGCTGCCTTAGAAGAATACTTCACATATTCTGGCCCCGTACCATCTCAAATGCAGAACTGTTGTCGCGATTACGGCAAATAGCACTGGCAATGGAAATTCATAAGATAAATCACATGATCGTAGCGGCCAATGAAAATCGCCACTACGCACAGTGGCCCAAACGGCCAATCTAGCGGGATTTTAGTCGAATTTTAATATTTGAAAATGCAAATTTTTTTGGTTTTTTTTAATTGACAAACATTTGTAAAAGCTTATAAAAGCTTTTGCAAGAACATTTAGCTGCATTCCTGGTCTGCTGCGAGGCTTCAAAGAGAATACATTTTCAACACGTGGCCCGCAAAGATTTGACAGCATTTTTGGACTTCTCTTGGTTGAGCCAAATTACAAACAAATTATACATTATTGAGTCAATATCTTTTTTTCTCATTCAGAGAAGATATGTAGTTAATAAAAAATATTTGTTTGTGACCCGTTTTCTCATATGTACCAAAAAAATGTGGTAGAAATAAGCTATTGTAGCATATATGGTTTTAGAGAGTATACTGACATTTTTGGACTATAACTAACGTCATTCAATCCTATTCAAGCTAAATTTAGCATTTATGTAAAGTGTGAGTCCTTGTGTTGTAACAGTATCTAAAATGATAACCAACTACGACCAACTGTTGGAGATATATTGAGAATAGCCCCACCACCTCTGGTACCTCCCATACAAAATGACCAATTTTTGAAAAATAACATTTGTTCAATAACTTCTAAACGGGCAACTGGAGGATTTTGAACTTTGGTCTGTTTAATTATCTTCCAATAGGAAGCAAATACTGAGAAAACCAATGCAGTAGCCACACCGCTTCTGTTACCTCCCATACAAATGGCCGAATTCACCCTTTTGGTAGGTAAACTGAATTCGGTCATATTTTGTACAAGAAATAAGTTTATTTATATTTTACTTAGAAATGAATATGGACTATATCGACCGACCCCTTTGGTACCTCTCATACAAAATAACCACGCATTACAGGAGTTTCTGAATTACTTATATACTCTACTATATACTATCATACCTATTGGCATGATGTCTGAAGAAGCGCTTGAAGCAAGAAATAAGAAATTCCGAGATTAAAGTCAAAACCATACCCGTAGAGAAAATAGAAATAACACAATGGAAGATGTCGTAAATGGCTTATAATATCAGTTGTATGGGAGCTATGATATATAAACGACCTAGAAAATTTAAATTAAGGGAATAAGTGGTATATGCGTTAAAAAACTTATGTTTAAATTTTCATTAAAATATCTCATAAATATCATAAAAATATCCGCTAGCACAGCTGTTTGATCCACTGTGCTACGTGAGATAATATGGCCATTAAATTATTCGCGAAAAATAGGCATTGTTTCGTTGGCTGTGTGACAAGTGGCAACATCCTGTTGGAACCACATACCGTCCAAATCCGTATTCTTCTCTCATGGTCACAAGAAGTCCTTTACCATCTCGCGATAGCGAACACCATTCACGGTAACTGCTGGGACGACCTCATTTTCGATGAAGTACGGTCCGATGGCATTCACTCGTGGATTCTTATTTGTCCAAATGCGGCAGTGCAGACACATTTGGTCGATTGTACTGACCAAAATAATCACAAAGTGCACGAAATGCATTATGATTTGAACGCCCATTTTCGTAAAACGCTTCAACAATATTAAGCACCGATTCGGTACCTTTCCATGGATGATTTTGAAACACTGAAGCAAGAAACTTGACGTTAAGGTGTGGCTCTCTGGTTTTCATAGATAACCGCTTATCTCACATTTTGTCGATTTTGAGCTAATGATGACAAATTGCATTATTTTTACAGTCTTTCTAAGTGACTAATTCTATCCCAAAAAATGTTTATGCTAAAAACAACATTACTTTAACTTTTTATAAAAATGATTTCACAACATCCTCCTACAGAACGAAAAAGTTTTATAGAGCTTACGGAGTGACCTAGCTCATGTTGTAGGTTTGTTCCAGTACAAAATGAATCTAAATACCTAGGATCCTTACACCCTCAAAGTCTTCAATAACTGTTAAAAAACTGGGTTTTAATTAATTTTCCTCACTCGAAGGCTTATCACTCAGGCAAATCTTAAAGTAGTTTTGATTACGAAAAAATAATCTTAGACCTTTCCAAAGATATATATACAGTTTTTCCCATCGAAATATCTATTCGTCGAAGTTTGTTGCTCCTTAAGAAATTTTTTGTAAATTACGGGTTTTGCTTCATAAATACTAAACTCTTATTTTATATTTTCTGTTTTAGTATTTTAACACTTTTGGCAACATTGGTGGCACACAACCTAATGTATAATAATTAACGCCGACTTAACATTTGTATAACACATATAGTTTCTATCTTTAACCAACGAACTTATAAAGCATACCTTTAGGCTTCCCCCAAAACACATTTGTTCAAAAACAAAAAACACCGTCTACAATTTGTTTTCGTTTTTTGTTTATCGTTTGTTTTTTTATTTCATCAACAATTCAACTAATCCAAATTCCTGAGTATAATCCATAATCGTTCACAGCGGTGGCAATCTCATCAATTTACTTCTTCAACAAAAGAGGAGCAGTGTAGGGAGCAGCAACATAAGGAGCAGCAGCAGCGTATGTGGCAGCAGCATAAGGATGAGCAGCATAAGGCAAAGCAGCATAGGGAGCAGCGTAGGGAGCGGCATAGGGCGAGGCAGCTACGTATGGTGAGGCGACATAGGGTGAAGCGGCGGCAACATAAGGAGAAGCAGCCACATAGGGAGCAGCAAAGTTACCATGATATTCGCGGGACACAACAGCACTGGCAGCCAAGGGAGCCGTGTAAGCCAATGGAGCAACAATACCGGGTTTGGCAGCAGCGCAGGCAATGACAGCCAACAAGACAATAGTGAAGAATTTGTACATTTTGTTAGGATTTCTTGGAAGTAGTTGTGATTTGTGGAAGACAACAAATTGAACTGTGATTAACTGTCACACAGAGTCAACATTATATAGAGACGATACAAATTCTGTTTAGCAGTTGACAAAACACTATAGTACTCTACCGCAAAAACAACAAACAACTGAAAAAGGCAAAGAACCTTGCTATGGCTTTTAGTTAGAGAATTCCTTGAGAAAATCCCAACAACACCAGTAGAAAAAGAAGAAGAGACGTCAAAAAGAGACAAATAATAAAAACAGAAACACATAAAAATACTAAAATTATAAAATTAATGTTAGCTGCTTAAACAGTCCAATTTTGGGCTGTGTATACTATTGTTTTCCAATTATTCCGATCACGTAAACGTTTTATTACTAAGACAGTGGATTACTAGTTCTGCGTGTAAATTAACCGACTTTAAATTTGAGTATAGGTACGTATGTATATGAAAAAAGTGCAAGTACAATAAAAATGGAAATCGTATGATATTAAGTAATGTGTAATAAGATTGTTGCCAAATGATAAAGAAACAAATCAGTAGGAAAGGAAGGGTATATGTTAGACAGGTCTTCGTTTTTAGCGGAGGGAAGGTCAATGCCGGTCAAAGATCTTTTATGAATTTTGGGTCTGAAAAGTAAGCATGTTCATTAAAAATCCTTTTGTGGAATAGTTGCGCCTGTTCATATGTTATACATTTGCTAATTAAAGGATACCCTTAACGGCTGTCTTAGAAATACAAAAATTATATTATTTTTCTTCGAAGTTATATGTCCATAATGCATTAAAAAGTATATTGAAGTTTAAAATTCATAAACATTTTCAAATTTGACAATTTCTTATTATTTATTATTTTTAAATACACACATACATATCAAGATTTCTTTAAACCCATTTATAAGATTATAATTATCTGAATATCGCCATTCATATTGACGGTCGGGATATCAGTTATCGGTTATTAGTTCCCACATTCATGTTCTTCGTGTAAAAAAAAAACTCCAATTCATTTAATTTAATCCACTTTGAATCAACAAATGGACGCAATCAAACTTTCTACAAGAACAAACACACTTGTGCAATATTTAATTCTACATTTTTTTGTATTTTTCTCTTTTTATATTTATGTACATCGACTTCCCCTGATTTTCTCAAGGTCTTTTAAGTTTTCTTTTCATTGTAAAATAAATTACAATTACAGCTGCTCCATTGTGTGGCAAGACACAGGAAATCGTGGCGATTTTGCTTTCATATTGCGGTCGGTGATGTCTCTCTACACTGGATATTATCAATTATTTTGTACTGTTTATTGCTTATTTTTATTTCAAATTATCTGTATTGTTTTCTTTTCTTTATAAATAAGTTTTTTTTGTAAAGGACGTCATTAAAATAAAAGTTGTCAGAAAAGTTTTTGCATATACTACGTATGCAGAAACTTTTCTTATATGTTTGCTATTATGTAAATATATAGAAGGGAAAGAGAGAGGGAGAGATAGATGCAAAGTAGTGAATTAAATTTATATTTAATCATTGACTATACGAATGTATGTATTGTAATGTGATTGTTGCTGGCATATGATGTAAACGGCTATCAGTGCGACTTAAAGTGGTCCCGTTCATAAAAATAATCTTTTAACTTTCCGCATATATTCGGTTTTCTATTGACAAAGTTCAGTTTCAAGAAAACACTGTGAGAAATGTTCAAGGGGCAATGTGTATGCAATAAATATCGTACCATTTGAGCGAAATTATCGTAAATTACAAAAACAAAATTTTAGAGGAAAGGGTTATATGTAATTTTCTCAGCTTTGGGCAGTGAAATCAATACTAAATTTTAGATTAAAATTTGAATCTTATTTTTGTGTAATTACAACGAATGTGCGAAAAACTTGAAAAACTGATTTTTAAGTCTAAATATTTATAATGATTACAAAAAAATACTTTTTAGGAAACTAAAAGTACTCTTGTTACAATAAATGTACTTTCTAGTACAATAAAAGTATTTTTGGTACAATAAAAGAACCTTTTGGTTGAATAAAATAACATTTTGATACAACAAAAGTACTTTTCAGTAGAATAAAAGTACTTTTCAGTACAAATAAATTTCTCTTTGGCACAATAAAAGTACTTTCTAGTAGCATAAAAGTACTTTCTGGTACAATAAAAGTACTTATTGATAAGTATGTTTTTAGTAGAATAAAAGTACTTTTTGGTACAAAAGAAGTAAATTTACAGTACAACAAAAGTAATTTTTGGCACAACTAAACTCCTCTTTGGTCCAACAACAGTATTTTCTAGTAAAATAATTAATATTCCTTTTTGGAAGATTAAAACCACTTCTAGTAGAATTAAAGGTCTATCTGGTATAACAAAAGTACCTTTTGGTAGAAGGAAAGTACTTTATTATAAAAAAACACAGCTGTTTCTACAGTAGGACAAAAGTACTTTCTAGTAAAATAATAAAAGTACCTTTTGGAAGAATAAAAGTTATTTTTGGTGCAACTTAAGCCATTTTTGGAGCAATAAAAGTAATTTTTAGTAGAAAAAAAGTACTTTTTAGTACATATTAAGTATTTTCCATTAGAATAAAAGTACTTTATGGTACAACTAAATTTCTCTAGGGTACAATAAAAGTTCTTTCCAGTAGAATAAAAGTACTTTTTGGTACAAAAAAATACCTTTTGGAAGAATAAAAGTACTTTGATTGGTAAAACTAAAGTACTTCTTGGTACAATAAAAGTACATTTTGGTAGTATAAAAGTACTTTTTGGTACAACAAAAGTTATTTTTGTTACAATAAATGTTACTTTACAGTGGAATAGAAGTACTTTTTGGCACTCTTTGGTACAACAAAAGTACATTCTACAAAAATAAATGTATTTTTTTGTACAATATATATATGTACATTTTGGTAAAATAAAACTACTTAAAATTAAAAGTAGATTATAAGTACCTTTTGGTACTACAATAAAAGTAACTATTAGTAACATGAAAGTCTTTTTGGAACAATAAATGTACCTTTTGGTAGAATAAAAGTACTAAAGTAATCTTTGATACAACAAAAGTATTGTCCAGTAGAATAAAAGTACTTTTTGGTACAATTAAAATACTTTCTAGTACAATCAAAGTACATTTTGGTGCAATAAAGTTACTTTCTATATGAAATAAAAGTACTTTTAGGTACAATAAAAGTACCTTTTGCTAAGATAAAATTACTTTTTGGTACAACTAGTGACGGAGCGTTATAATGAGAATTGGAGGGAGATGATACTCATATTCAGCCGAAAAGAGGGAGCCATGATATCGAAAATTACAGGGATGTAAGTGAAGGCCGAAAGTTCTACCAAAAGGTAAAAAGCTAAGGTTTTGGACCAGGGATCCCCAACTGTAAGGACGGAGACGGAAATATGATTACTGGTATTCAGAGTGTGCTGCAAATATGTAGGGAACCCTTTCGATCTCTACTCGTTCCCGAAGGCAACATAAGTGACGATATATCATCAATCATCGGCGATGGAGTAAACTGTACACCAACGAGCCAAAACGAGATTAGCACGGCAATTGCACGGCTTAAAAACAAGTATCCCCGCGAAGTTGATACGACTTAGCGGGATGACACCGACTGGCACGAAGTCTTCAGTGAAAATAGGCACAAATCTAACAGAGCGAGGGTTTAGACAAGACGGTAGTCTGTCATGCGATCTCTTTAACATCATAATGGAGATGATCATGAGGAAGGCAGCAGTAAACACGACTTGTACCAACTTTAACAAAAGCCACGATGATATAGATATCATTGAACGAGGACTGTGGGATATTACTGCGGCCTTTTCGAGCATTGAGAAGCAATCGCCAGAAGTGGGTCTGGTGATTAATGAGGACAAAACCAAGTTATTTGTTTCATCGAACAAAGAGTTTACTCGTTTGGGACGCTGCGCGAACGTTGACAACTATAACTTTGAAATTATAGATGATTTTGTGTACCTTGTCTCCGCAATAACCAAAAATAATAATGTCAGCCTGGAAATCAAAATACGAGTATTGATCGCAAGCCGCTGCTACTATGTGCTAAGTAAGCGTTTTAATGACAAAGTGCTCTCTCGAAGAACAAAGATCAAATTCTACCAGACTCTGATCCTACCTGTCTTACTCTACAGCGCAGAATCTTGGGTAAAGACACAAGCGAATCAATGTATTGTAAGAGTCTTCGAGAGAAAAATACTTTGCAAAATATTTGGACCCATCATCGTTAACGGCGAGTACCGTCGTCGAATGAACCACGAGCTGTATGAGCTGTATAACGATATCGACGTAGTCAAGCGCGTTGAAATAGACTGAATGTTCCAGCTCGAAAGGTTTACGTCAATTAACTCGATGGGCGGCGCATGAGGGACGACCAAAACTTCGTTGGATGTATTAGGTGGGTGAAAGAACTTTTATATACACTTCTTGTGACTAACTATCTACGGAGCGCAAAATACCGAAGCTCTTAGATTCCTTTTCTACGTGCGGCTACTGGTAGATGAATTTCTGTTGCTGCTGACTATTAAAAAAAAGAAGAAGCAATTTTCATACGGATCAGTTAAGGTTTACTCGAGTTATCGTGACCACCAGCCATCCAGCCAGCCAAACAGACGGACATAGCTCAATCAACTTAAAAAGTCCTAAAACGAATATGGTCTTAAGATACATGGTCGTCTCCTTTAATGTGTTACACTTTTCTCGTATCTAATGATATATATCCTCATCCCTAACGGCGATGGTATAAAAAATAAACATTCAGGAGTTAGACGACCGTCGCGATAGCGTCAATGTTAATTTGTTCACATATTAATTTCTCGCCGTGTATATCTTTCATATCTTCCATGCAGCTAACTGAATTTCAGGGCTACCCCAGAGAACTACATTTCGAAATATCAAACTCGGTGTTTTGTTTTATCATCATCTTTGTTTTATTGCTGTCGCACAGCCGAGCTGCAGCGCGGTACATTTATACAGTCCATACAATAGGTCTCTTATCACTCTTGCAAAGAAATGCATTAAAGAAATGTGAATGAACAAAATAAAAAACAAAAAAAAAACTAAAGATAAGTTTTGCTGATCAAAAAACTTCCTAGAATTATTGCAAAGCAATTGGTCAGTCCGCTAAGTTTAGTTGCGAAATTACAACAGACGAATAAACACTCGGTCGGCAAAAGTAAACAATGAAGATTGCATGGACAGTAACATCACTGATCTGCCTGCTAATATCCTGCTCCGGAGCAGAGGATGTGGTACTCAAGTGCGATGAGTACAATTCCAATATTGGAGGCATGGATAAATTTTGCACGGTCTCAGGATTTCAAGTGACCCATTCGCAAAATATTAAGATACCTTCGTATATGAAAGCGAACCAAACGAATTTTATGAAATTCTATAATTCGGTGCTATTGGATATACCAGCGAAACTGTTTGATGTCTTTAGTAACCTAAAGACACTGGATGTATCACATACGGAAATCGAAGATATCTCACGGAATACCTTTACGTCGGCCAGTATGTTGACGACTTTGAATCTGAGTCACAATCTGATACAGAAGATAAACACATCAGCCTTTGTGGGTGCTCACAATCTTATGCGTTTGGATTTGAGTCACAATAAGCTGCATACAATTGGTTCACTGGCTTTTCGTGGTCTTACAAATCTGAATAAGGTGATATTGTCCGATAATGCCTTGACGTCTATACCGACAGATTTGTTTATGGATAATACCTATATGGATTCAGTGCTGTTGGATTTTAATCAGTTGAAAGAGTTGAGACCGGAAGTGTTTCACCATCTACGACATATACGAGATGTCAATGTGGCCAATAATCAGCTTAAGGAATTTGATCCCAATAGCTTTCAAAATTCCTATGGTCCAGAGACATTGATATTGGCACGCAATGAACTCAAAGATTTCTATTTGACCAATAAGACAATCACCAAAAGGCTTGATTTGGATTCGAATTTCTTAAAGCGTCTGTTTGTGAATGGCACCAGCTTCCTGACCGCGGTCAACAATTCGATAACTAGTGTGCAAGTAGCTAATGGTCAGGGTGTGAATACTTTGCTACTGAAGCATAATAATCTAAGTAATATCAGTAATATTACCTCGCTAACTCAATTGACAGAACTGGATTTGTCATTTAACCCAGTGGGCACGCCTAGCATATCTACATTCCAGAATCTGATGCATTTGACTGTCTTGAATCTCAGGTCAACCGGTATTGAAAAGTTAAACTTTGGCATGTTCTCGAAACTGGGTAATCTAGATGTTTTGGATCTGGCCTACAACAACTTGACCGAACTTAATCTGGACATCTTTGTGCCAGCCAATGCAAACATAAGATCCTTTTATGTGGACGCCAATAATCTTACCGAAATCAAAGGCAAATACACCTTCTCCAAAGCCTTTCCCCTGCTCATGGAATTGGGTATTTCACTGAATCGCTTCAACTGCACTTATCTACATTGGCTGCTGATTAAACCCCAATTGGGCGATTACATAAAACTTAACATCGAAGTGGACAACAGTCCCCAGGAGCAAACCCACATACGTGATGTCACTTGCATTTCCCACATGGAGGATGAACTACAAAAGGCCGAACATGAATTGTCCGATTCGAAACAATTTCAAAAGACTCTACAAGCATCTTTGGCTAAAATGTCTGAACATTCACAACAAATGCAAACGTATTTATTCACCGTGTCCATAACACTGTCCTGTTTGGTTTTTCTCATTTGCACCGTGTGTGTGTTGGCCGGCATTTATCATTGGCAAACGCAAAAGGCCAAGTATTTCCAGCGTCGAGGTGGTGCCATAGTCTTTCATTCCAATGCCACGGTCAATACACATGTAGATCAATAGCGATGCATAAGGATTACGACGAGGCTGACGATTGGATGATCAGCCACAATAGTCTGTGGCGAAATCTATTGCATTGCTCTTATCTAAGTTAATTTCTATGGAAAATGTAGCAGTAATTTTTAGTTATAACTAATCACATCATTTATTATTAAATTGGATAACTTACCAAACAAAGATTGGATAAAGTGTTGCATGATTGTGGAAAAAAAGGAAGAGGTTAGTATTAAAAATAAATAAATATTTAAAATAGACTAAATGTGTGTGTTATGCGGTGAGGACGAGTGAACATGACATATCGAATAGTCGTAATGTGGTTGGATTGTTAAAAATTATATATGCTCGATTGGACATTATGGATGTTATTGAAAATAGATTGTATAGGAAATTGTTATGGAATTACTCTGTTTTCAATGATTAGGCGAGAGAGTGTGGATGATTACAATAAACTAACATTCGTAGGAAAAATTAGACGCTTATACATAGATACGAATTGTTCGGACAAGTATAGAATAAAGCTTAACTGTTTGCAATAGATAAAGGTGTGATGTGCCTGAAAACTTAAAACTTTGAAGGCGAATATCTCGAATATACATTTTTGTCACTGTGACCCACACCATCAATTGAAATTTCTGTGGTCACAAGAGAACAGTTAAAAGTTTGAAATCCTCGCCAGGGGTCAAAGAGAGTTGTTTATGATCGCATTGGAGCATGATTTTTGATACACACACAATGTTGTCTCAAACCACAAAATTTTTTTACAACAAATGTTTCTTACATAGTTATCATATTACTTAATTTCCCTTTGCACGTCATGAATGAGGTATGGGATAGCTTCTCGAGTTGTTGTGAATTAACACGCTTTCTATTTTTAGATTCACAACTAACGGCACTTACTTGTTTATCGACGAATGCGAACGTCACTGTTTGAGAAGCTCTTACTAGACATGCCGATTGACTCGACACTTATACTGCGAAGTTGCTGTCAACAACATTCGAGGGGAGCCGACAATGAAAGAAACAATTTTTTAAGATGACTGTAGCCAGGAGTTGAACCTGCGATCTCCCGCATGGTAGTCGCGTGTTCTAACCACTATGCCACGGCCGGTCCCAAAGTTATCATATGCAATATTTAATATTATTCCATCAGCCTTATGTATATATTATTTTTCAGAACCTTTTAAGACAATTGATATATGTCCGTCTGTCTGGCTGGTGAGCAGTATAACTCGAGTGAACTTTAACTGGTCTTTATGAAAATTTACAAATATTAGTAATTTCCATAATGTAGCTATGCGATTGTTAATTAGCAGAATAGCCCCACCCCTTCTAATACCTCCCATACAAAGTGATCTATTTTTGTATAATTAGTATTATATTCGGACAGCTCAAGGCTATTTGAATTTGGTCAGTTTAACTACCTTGTAATAGTAGACAAACCCTCAGAAAACCGAAACCTATGCCACACCCGTTCTGCTACCTCACATACAAAAAATCGAATTGAGTCTAGCAGTTTTACAGACATATCTTTTTCGTAAGTACAATGAATTGGGACATATTTTGAGTACGATAAACGTTTGTGAGGGTTTGAACCTGGAATAAAAATGGACTATAACGACCGATCACTTTTGGTACTACCCACACAAAATTACATATTTTTAGCAAAAATAATATTTCTCCATTAACTTTCTAACTGACAGCTGGAGGATACCGAAATTTGATCAGTTAATTTATCTTGTGATAGAAACCGAACCCTTTGACCCACGCCATCAGGTACCACCCATACAAATGAGCGCAAGAGTACCCAAAGTACTACATGGGTCCAATACACAAAAAAATATGTTTAAAATGTGAAAGTCCTTTTCGATTGCATTAAAATTACTTTGAATGTACCAAAAAGTACATATATTGTACCATAAAGTACTTTTATTGTACCAAACATAACTTTTTTTCTGCCAAAAATTCCTTCCTTGTCCTAAGAGTACTTTTTTTGTGTCTAAATGTACTTTTTTATGCCAACAAGTACTTTCATTGTACCTAAAAGTAATTTTTTTTAAACAGAAAAGTTTTTTGTATTAAAAACTAATTAAAGTCTATCAGAGAGTATTTTTAATATTATCAAAATATGTAGACCATGTCAAGAAATATTTTTGTGTACCAAAACTATTTTAGTGTAACTTTGGTTGTTTTAATGGAACTTTAAATACTTCATTATACCAACAAGTAACTTTATTAGACCATTATTGTACCATATTGTACACTAAGAAGAACTTCTTTGTATCAACAAACACTTTTTTTGGTCGAAAAGTGTTTTTGTGGTTTCGATAGATTCTGCCAAAAGGTACTTTTATTGCACCAAAAATATGTTTTTATATCAAAAAGTATTTTTGTCATACTAAAAAGTGCTTTTATTGTGTCACAAAGTACATTAAGTACGTCGAAAAGTACTTTATAGTACTTAAAAGAATAATTTTGGGTCAAAAAGTACTTTTGTTGTACCAAAAAGTTCTTTAATTGTAATAAACATTACACTTATAATATTGATAGTACTTTTAGTATATCAAAAGCTACTTTAACCAGAAAGTTGTTCAATTGCACCAACAAGTACCAAAGTACTTTCAGTTTTCCAAAAGGTACTTGTAATACTTAGATAACGGAGAATACAACTATTGTACCAAAAAATACATATTTTGTACCAAGTAGTATATTATTTGCAAAAGATAGTAGTTTTATTGTGGCACAAAGTACTTCTATTGAATTATATTATTATACTAGTGGGCCCGGAAATGCTTCGCTATGGCATTTTAACTTGTATTATATTTCATATTTAGGTCTACAAAGTACTTTGGAAACGGTACTTAAGCTCGATAATGATATGTTGAGTTTATTAACTTATGTAACTAATTTCAAGCAACTCCTTAACATGAAACAAATTAAGTGTTGTTGTTTTGAATTCTAAATATCATAGGCTCTATGACGATAGTAAAAAGTTTATCAGCAAAGTCATATCTTTTACAAATCGAAAACAGACATTCCGTTAAAGATCAAAATTCAATGTAGTAGCGGTAACCGTCTGTATACTAACTATCTCTTTGGGCGTAAAAAACACTTTTGACATGCCTTCGCCGCCTATTGACCGCAAATGAAAATTCCGTTTGAAGCTTCATGCCTTTAGCCATAAAAACCTCTTTTGCCGTGTCTTCTTCTCACATGGATCAAGAATATTTCCGAATACTATCTTTGTATTGAACTCATATTACCATTCTATGAGATAATTCGGTCACCAACGTTTGGCTTTACAAAGTGAAGATCTCAGGCGCTGTACGGCATTTTACGCCGTCGTGTTGGAACCATTTCTCCTTCAAATAATGTGCAATGACATGATAAATAAAAAAATCAATTGATCGTCCATTGGTTTTAGTTCTTCTACCAGTTGTATATATGAATATAGGCCAAGATCTTTCCTCAGCATTTGCAGAGACCGAGTTGCTGGGAACGGCGTCGGTTCGATAAATTCGAGTCCCCTGTCACACTTACGTCTACAGCATTGATGGTTTCTATTAGCTGTTCCGATGGATGAATATAAGCAACATAAACTTCACAAAGGGCAAACAGAACGCGCATTTTGAAAATAAATTTGCAAGGTTTGTAAACGTTGTTCTTGTGTAGTCTTTACACGGTGATTTTTCAAAGAAAGTCTCAATGAAAGTCTATCACACTTCACACACCTGGCCTGAATGACGAATTGGTTGACCTAAAATGGCAACAAAAACGGTAAATGGGGTTTTGTTGGGGGTCAATTGTACATTAAAAATCCACATGAATTAAAATCCTAGCTGATACTTTTTTTAAAATAAAAGGATTTTTCGTTTATTTACTCCGTTTTGCGCTTCTTTTAGAAGTGAAGTTCGTTACCCCATGATTATTGAAAGCGTACAGACTTCAGCTTTAAGACACTTCTATCAAAATTTAAGTTTTGTGCACTAAATTAAGCTTTCCCAGCGCGAGCTAGAAATTGATATTACACACAAAGTTTATTGGTGACATTTTCTAACAATTCATCGTAGATTTTGTTTCAATTTTTGCGAATAAAAAAACTGACTCACCTTACTGTTCATATCTCTAGGCGAACTGGAATATACTGTGGAATTTTGACAGTTATAACTGTTTATTTTAAAAGTGGTGTGGTACACTCCACTTCCACTCTTACTGTAATTTATACTGCAACAACAACATATGTAACAAATATCATCTTTATACCTCTTATAGTTCATGAGATATAGCCCTTTTCATTTTCATGTTGTATGGGCGGTGCCACGCCCCTTTATCCAATCACAACCAAATATAGCCAGGGACTATCTACAGGTCATCAGTACCACTTGGTAAAATTTTCGTATCAATCTGTCTATTGGGAAAGCCTGCAGAGCGGTTTTGAAAAGGGGGCGTGGCACCCCCCACTTCCACGCTGGCTGTAATTGATACTGCTCCAACAACATATATACCAAATCTCATCTTCATACCTCTGATAGTAGTTGAGATACAGCCCTTTTGATTTTCAAGTTGTATGGGCGGTGCCACGCCCCTTTGCCCAATTGGACCGAATTGTAAATATAAACCAACCGGGGCGCCACTCAAACGCATACAAAAAATTTTATGCAAATCGGTCCAGCCGTTCGTGGTTTATAAAGTCACAACACACTTGCAATAATTTTTTATATATATAGATAAAGAAGTTAATTAAAAGTATTCTTGGTACAATACATCTGAAAGACGAAAATTAAAATTTTGTCTACATGTTGATATCTGTACTATCTGTGTAACAAATTTCATCGCCTTGGGCAGAAAAAACATTTTGGCCTAGTACCATCAGCCTATAATTTTGTCTTCAAAATTGAAGTGCCGAGAACTATATGTATCCAAATTGTATCTCTCTAGGGCTTTGACCACGCCCCTTTCGCCCACTGTTTAAAAATAACAATTTCATCCGCTTCCACCAGTGCTGCCGTGTACTATCTGTGTACCGCATTTTATCTCCCTAGTAAAGGATAATAATAAATATAGTGAAGCCACGCCTTCACCGCCCACTGATCAAAAATTACAATTTCGTCTGCATATTCATAATTGGGTTGCAGATTATTATCGGGATATTACATTTTATTTCTCGAGGACTTAAGCTTAGTTTGGCCACACCCACTCCGCTCGTTGATGAATGTCGTCTGCAAATTTCTAACAGTCCTGCCGAGTACTATATTTGTATCAACTTTTATCTCTTTAGCTCTACAAATGTTTACCACGCCTACTTCGTCCATTGGATCAACAGTTTAAATAATGTGTATCATATCGTCACTAATCCGTGTTAAATTGATAATCCAAATTTTTTAAATCTGCAATCCGTTTTTGCTCTATATGCCTATGTGCATTTCAAACTTTAACTTCGATTTACTCTAATTGTGTTTTTGGCACATAGAGCACATGGAGCACATGAGTCTCCGGACGACGATATGATAATTTCCATAAAGTACATTATTTTTAAGGAAATTGATTCTTTTGTAATATATTTTTATAGTTTATTAGTGTAAATAGAAATTTCAGATACATTGGGATAAGGGAGCGTAGAAATGGGCGTAGACATTTCAATTTTTTATTTTTTTCTCAGGAGTACGCCTGCCAACGAATATCATTAAACTTTTATTTATACAAAATGTATATCTAAAACATATGTCTAAATTAGCTTTAATTAATACTCTAAATTAGTTTATTTGAATTATTTATATAATACTATTCCAAGATGGAATTTGACATCGTCAATTAGTGGTATCTACCTAGCTAACACATAACTTCTCCAACGATATACAATTGTTTCCAAAATTCCATTCTCTTTGGTGTCCACTGTATCTGTAGTTACCAAACCATTATTTGTAGTCATTAGCTTTAATCATCATCAACTACACATTCATTACGAATATAATAAATCAATATCATTTGGATTAGTAGGAGGAATACTAAAGTCACCCCCGCATAATGGACGTGGTTCAAATTTTAAATATCAGTTACCCCTCTACACGGCAGACAGACACTGTCACCGAAATAACTAAACAAGTGATACATTTTCTGTATTACTTTTGTTTTCGGGTAAAATTGTTAACGATCTCTTGTTTTTGGGCTACCACCACTTGCAGCAGAGAATATACTTGGCAGTGTTTGGTTATGCGGCGGTCGCATTGACTTAATAGACGGACTCTCGCTCAAAGTCACAATCGACTATGTTATTGGCAAGAGTCCGCGGTCTGTAGAACATTTGTGTGTCGCGACGGCTGACGGTGTGTGCTATGAAGATCTACATAAAATTATCATAAAAATTGATAATGAAATTTTATTTAATTTTTTTTGGCGGACATCCTCAGTATTCAGTATTCTTTATTTGCATTGGAGACGAACCAAAAAAAAAAAGACTATAAAAGCCTGGCGTCGAAACGATTGTCGTTATAGTTTTCTTAAAGTTAACTTAGCTAAAGCACAAACCAAATTCATATCAAAATGTTCAAATTGGTAGTTATTTCAAAAAGGATTATGATGTTGTTTTCAGGAAAATTTAACTGAACATGTGTTTTATTCTTTTTACTTGTAGTCTGTTTTCATTGCCTTGTTCGCCTTGGTCTGCTCCGCTTACGCTAAGCCCGCTTTGGTAGCTGCTGCCGTTCCTGCTGGTGTTGTTACCGCTACAAGCTCCCAATATGTGGCCCGTAACTATAATGGAATCGCCGCGGCTCCAGTGGTAGCCCCTGTTGCTGCCGCCTACACCGCTCCCGTTGCTGCTGCCTACACCGCTCCTGTTGCTGCTGCTTATAGTGCTCCTGTTGCTGCTGCATACACCGCTCCATTTGCTGCTGCTTATAGTGCTCCTTTAGCAGCTGCTTATAGCGCTCCTGTTGCTGCCGCTTATGCTCCCACTTATGCTGGAGCTTATGCCTCTCCCTTAGCTGCTCCTTATACTGCTGCTTACTCCACCGTGTTTTAAGATGACTCCCTACCTATCGACAATTGTGACAAGGATTTTTTTTGAAATGGACTCTATGTGATTGTTTTCGAATATGTTAAGAGAATACTTTTGTTTGAAAGCTTTTTTGTTGAAATTTTGTGATTTGAATTTGGTTTTCGTGAACGATAATTGCAATATTTTGCAATTTTTTTATATAATATTTTTAAGATTTTAGTAAAAAATAAAAATATATGTAAAACATTACATAATTTTAGTTATAGATATGATTTTATTAGGGAAAAGTTCTTTGATGTGAATAACCTAAAAACTCGTTGTAGTGCGTTTTGTGTTTATGTCTATGTGACTTATGCGGCAGTGTGTGAATTTTTAAAGTAAGAACTAACAAGGACTGCAGTATATATTAAAACTTGCCACAACAGATTTCTTTGTTGTTAAAAAAATTAATCAAGATTTAGATTGCTGAATCTAGGTCAGATTGGGTATTCCTATCAGTTCTTGTCACATTACAAATGTAATGAAAAGGGTTATTGCAGTTGTTATGTGATTTAAGTGAAAAAACTCTTCTTATTGTCCCTGCAAAAACTAATATGTGCTCAGCCAGGATTCGTGCTAATAAGGCATACAACAGTTAAACGACACATTTTGTATTTTTTTGATGTAACAGTTAGCCGCGGAAAAGTCCAGACATGTGAATAATGTGTTTTTAAAATTAAAGGTGTAGGATTTTTGGAGTATTTGGCTTCTTGAAGCTCTTTATTAATAGTTCAGCAGAAGACAGCCAACAATCATTGACATCATCCAACCAGATAACGCTCCTTCATCTTTTAAATATCAGTGTAAGGCGTTCCATAGCCTCGCGAGCCCGTCAGTAATTATATTTTCACACAAACACGCTGGGAGTGCGTAGTCCCTGAAAACAATCCTTCTCTTTCCTCTCCACTCCATTCTTTTAACACCACTTCTGCAGGCCTTCTTTGAGCAGGGAGAATCAAAATTTTCGATGATTTGTTATTCCACCATTTCGTGTGTATACATATTCCGTCCCCCTTCTCATGGAAGGCATGAGAGAAGAGAAAAGGCAACGAAGAAGGTGTTTGTGTGTGCCTCCCAATGACACCCTATCCCAGCGGCGAAAAGAAGGACCTAGAAGGCCTTATGGAATGCCTTCAAAAGCAGTCCACATAACATAGGGTTTCATTGGGAGGCCAGGCCTTCCATCGTCGCTTCCAATAAGAAGGCCTAATGAAAGGCCTGCATATACATGAAAAAAAGAAGGATTTTAAAAATAAACAGTAAACCTTCCAAGAGTTTGAACTCACCACCTCGCGATTGTTAATGTATGTCTCCGCAGACATGAACTATCCCAAACATATTTTTACGTATAATTTTTCATTTTCTTTTATTTGAGTTTTGACTAAAAAATTCCAACTTTAACCCACTGTATACAAAAATTGTGACGTAGTGGACCAAAATGGAGTTTAGGGTTTTATTACTGACGTCAAATGCTATCGTTTGATCGTGGTTTGGTTCACAACCGAAAGAGTACGTTGCACTGTTTGATCAAAAATAGACTTTTTAACATTTCAGTTAGATTTTATTTTGGAACCTTTGACTCGTAGAGGTTATTTGTCTTCGGTGACTCTTAGTGAAATTTTCCAAAGAATATTTCTATCGAAGATTCTAATCCTTGACCTCCGTCCAAAGTTGGCTTTTAAACAGTTTTTCAAAATTGGGCCATAAATGTCCCATACGGGTAAGAGCTAGAGGGTTAAAATGTTCCGAGAAAATTTTCCCCTGATTGTTTTCAAACGTATTCTTACAGATGATTTTTCATATTCATTTATTCAGAAATGTAAAAATAATTTGTGACGTAGTGGAGCAAAATGGAGTTTACGGTTTTGTTACTGAGGTCAAACGCTATAGTTTGATATTGGTTTGGTTCACTCCCGAGACAATGACCATCTAATTGTGTCATAGTGTAATAAACTGTTTTGGGGGAAAAACACGAATATCTTACTCGTTGCCTTTTCTTTTCGTGCCTTTTATGAGAATGAAGACGGAATGTGCATACACACGAAATGGGGAAATAACATATCAACGAAAACGTTGATAATTCCTTCTCACGGAAGGAAAAAATGGAGGGAACTTGAGCTCGGGATATTTTCGAAAGGAAGGAGAAGGCCTGTTTCCAGGTATGTGAAAACATGTCTCAGAAGGCCTTGTTATATGCCTGCTTGAACGGGGACTTGCCAATTTCGCCGCTGGGATGTTATTTGGGAAGGAAGAGGGAATGCAGACTAAGGCGTCCCATAAGGCCTTTTAAGTCCTTCATTACACCGCTGATCTTGCTTTACATTCAAATACACAAACGCATAATAATTGTAGACAGTTTCCGCCATCGCTTGTGGTAGTTCCCGAAATAGCCCATTTATTCCTACTTTCATATCTTCCTTTTAAAACTTTTGTTACAAAAATTTACCCATTTTCTGGAAATTAACATTTCTTTAGTAATTTCTAAACAGATAATTTTAAGTCATTAAAAATATGTCTATTTCATTGCAATGCAAAACTTAGCTTGCGAAAAGCGGAAAATTTACCCCTACCACTCACTCCTTTACAACTGACCGGATTATTCATAAAATCCTAGATGTTTGTATATTACCAGAAAACTCTTTTAAAGAGTAAAATGGTCTACGCAACTGTGCCCATTCTGATGTCTCCTATACAAATTCACCCATTTCTGTTGGTACGAAAGTTCTCTTCTATCTCCACGTTTCCATTACACCGTACATCGGTTGTGAAGTTTTTGAAGTCTTTTCTCTCAAGAAAGATGTCTCATTTTGTTGTGAGATTCTGTTGCATAAGTCTTGATGAACAATTTGCAATCAAAGTCTGCTGATGAGAATTCGTGGGTGAATCCGAAACAGCTGTACAGACTGCGTGACATTATAAGAATATCATTCTGCTGTTAACTACTTTCTTGAGCTTGAATTAAAATCCATATCAATTAATCGAGAATCATAAAAAATAATAATTACCACAAAAAATTCAAAATAATATTCTGTGCTCAAACTCGAATGCAAAAAAAAAAAATTATTTATTTTATTTTAGTCCTGCCGGTTTTAAGGACTTCCGGCTTTTATGTTCTCTCTTGTCGTTTCTACGAAAATCATATGGCATTATATCCAGTGTATTTAATGTACAGAGAGGAAAGCAAAAAACAGTGCATAGGCTTTAGAGATTTTAGACGAGAGAAATATCTTTTACACAGCAAATTGAATTCCGTTGTGGTCGTAACAACACAAGTAACGTCAAACGTTCAGCTTGACCAAAATAGATCCAAAGATTGTTAAAGGACGATTGAGGAATTTAATTGGGCGAGGAGGTTGATAATGTGGCCGCGACTATCATTGGGGTGACCTGGGTTCAGGCACTGTCACAACCATCGACATTTTTTTGATCGGCGGCCCATCGAAATTGTGGACAACAACTTCGTTAAACTGTAGGAGTCGTTGTGTAAGTGAACAAATACAAGAGTATACTCACTTAAATGGGAGAACATTTCTCATTAATGGGATACAAAATTAGGACTATATCCAATTTACATAAATACTTACATTGGGTATCATTCGCATCAGTTACTATAATAAAAATATTTCCTTTTACACACTATGAATGAGGTATGTGATAACTTCTTGCGTTGTTGTGAATTAACACGCTTTATATTTCACATTCACAACAAACGGCACCTACTTTTTTAGCGACGATTGCGAACGATGCTGTTGGAAAAGCTTTTATTAAACATGCCGATTCGCTCGACACTATAGTGTGAAGTTGCTGTCTACAATATCGTGGGAGCCGACAAGGGAAAAACAAAAGTAAATGACTGGAGCCGGTAATCGAAACACGGACTTCCATATTCCCTTGTAGATTGGATATACTCTCAGGACTAAAAACGCATGTGATATGCTTTCAAAACTAGTTATCCTTAAAAGGATATGTATCCTTCGAACTGCGTTTATGTGTCATAATAAGCAATCTAGAAAAATCCGAAAACTCAAATTGCAAACGAATTTGATTTCTTCTATATCTGTATACAGTATATTTCTAAAAACACTTTTTGCAAAAAAGGAACAACTATTTTGCCAATTTTGTACACCTCTGGAATGCGGAAATCGATAAAGATCGAAATTAAGTCAATTTCAATTGCTCGGAGAATAACAAACAACATTTTGCGTGAAATTAATTGAAAATCAATATCTTATCCGTCTACACCCTGATTGCTGCATTCCAAACACGTCTTGAGTTGAACAAACATTGTGATTTTATTTAGAAAAAAACACAAACACTTTAAACTAATAAATACGACGAAATTAATTAACAAATAGACCAATAGAGGCTTGTGTTACTAATACCAACTTTGTTACCCGTTCAAACACAACACGGTCTTAGACTACAACCGTAGTAGCTGCATCCTCCAGTTGCTGGGGCAAGGCCACAGCTGCCGCCGTTGCATGTTGAATGCGATAGGCGCTGTAACTGCTGGCGAAGGGTACAAAGCCGTTTTGTGTTTGAAAGAATAGCGGCGGGTATTGAGGCTGAACACCGGCTACTGCAGGCGGGAATTGTGGTGGTGGGAAGCCGCCCCCTACCATTGGTGGGAATACAGCACCGCGGGTGAATGGTGGTTGTCCCGGAAATTGTGGTGGTTGCGGTTGTTGTGGTTGAGGTGGAGCAGCACGGTGTTCGGGTGGTACATGTACCGTCTCCGCAGCATCTGTTATGTCGCCCGGTAAAGCCTGGACCTCGACTATAGCCTGATTCACAGCAGCAGCAGCAACAGCAGCAACAACAACTATCTGTAATTGTTTGAGGAGTTGTAGAGGTGATGGTGTTGATTGTTGAAGGTGGTGGAGATTGTGATGTTGGGATAGCCGAAATTTGTGTTTGTTGGGATTTGGGTATTATTAGAATTGGGGGAAGAGCAATTTTCGTTAACAATTTGGATTTTGACAATGTTTGGCGGTCGTTAATATTATTATTGTTCTCGTCGATTGTAGCAAAATTATGACGCTTAAAACTTACAAACTTAAACATGGTACAACGCAAACACAAACACACACACACCGTGACCAAAGACCAAAAGCAAGTAAATATAATTTAGAATTAATTTGGCAACAAATGCAAATTATAACAATTACAATCCAATTTAATATTTGTCAATTTAATTTCGTTCGTATGGCTGCAAAGCGATTTTATCGTTTGCGATAAGCACCCCCGCTTAACAACGTTTATTTTTGATCGAGTATTAAGTATTACTTGGGGTATTGTGAAATGGCAATTGAATTAGAATTTCAAGTAGTTGTTGATTTTTATAATTTTTTCTGATTTGTTTAAATTTCATCTCGCACACATACGTATGCTTGTGACACATACAGCGTATGTGTATTCTTGAGGTGCTCTCAAATGTGTCACATTATTGACGACTCGATCGCGGGTATTATTTCTTGGAATATGTAATATTATTATTATTAAGAATACTCACTGTGCGGGTGTGTAGGTATGTGTGTGTGTGCGGCGGGTGTTATTGTGACTTTAGAGGCTGATAATGAGTGAATGATCGTCAGCGAGCGACAACCTGTAGGAAGAGAGTACTCTATACTGGGATGTGTGTGAATTAAGTAGTTGTACTTGGGAGTGTTGAGAAAACAAGGAAAGAAAAACACAACAAAGTAAATTATTATGAGGCTGTACACTTAAACTTACACTTAGCATTTTAATGTGTGGAGGTGAATGGTTTCATTATCAACTTTTTATAGTTGTAAATAATAAAAATGAATTCGCATTATTTGAAGAAAAAAAGAATTAAATATACAGATTGGTGTAAAATCATTTAATCTTTCTATTTTTTTTTAAACTGTATTTCCTCACCGTTATCAAAAGACTGCATAAATATTAGTAGAAGTTACAAGTAAAACAAAGCGATTTGTAATCCTTATTGTTTATTTGCGAAGTCAAAAGTCTTCTTCGATGAGCCAGCTATAATTTAAGACTTGGAAGCCAACATTACTTGCCTAATTCGCGAAAATGCTAGTGGTTATGCTGGGAAGAGTGATCGAAAGTTGGATCTTTCGAATAGACCATCTACAACGTAGTCGCGGCTTACATTCGAATTAAATTATCATTAAAACATAAATGTCGTAGGTTGTAATTTCCGGTCGCTATAATCACCTACCACATAGTTGCGGACAAGATTTTAATTAAATATTCTTTCGGTAGCGAATTCCTTTCTAAGTGTTTAAAATTTAAATTCAAAAAAAAATTTTAAATGAATCATCCTGTTCAGTATGCCCAGATCGTGTGATACCACACCTCTGTCTGTTTTTCTTTAAGGTTATTAGAAAGGCAAAGACTTCGTCAAAAAGCCGGCTATGATTCAAGAATTGGAAACCAACAGTACTTGCATAATTTGTGAGATACCTTTGGCACTGCTTCAAAGAACGATCGGAAGCTGGATTTCACTAATCCAATGACCGCTTAATGGTCCAATTACGGCATAGTCAAGACCATCATTTAAATGAAAATAACTTTTAAAATAAATGTCAGAGATTGTTCTTTAAGGTTAGAAGGAAGATTGTAACATACATACACAGTTTAAGTATTTTTTCTCCAATTTAAAACGAACGTTCTAAATGAATCATCCTTTATAATGTGCTTAGAAATAACAAACTTGTTAAATTTGTAATATCTTAATATTTTAAACACAAAAATGGGTTTCACTATGTTATTAAGGTTTGTAGAGAAATCTAAACACAGCATTTCGATAAGTATACCAAAGAATTCCATATTGAATAACCATGGTTAATTTAGACGTGTTATCACTTATTCAGAAAAATTATTCATTACACAGTTAAAAAGAAACCTATGTAATAGGAATATTATAGGGTTCTACTCCGTATCAAGGGCAGAGAGAAACGTACAATTTTAAAATTTTGTAAATATAAATAGATAGTTCAAGAGCGGGTTTCTCATGAAACTTTATAAAAACTAAAGTAGTGAGACTAGGCATATCCGCCATTTATACATTATAGTCTTCTTTGATAAGATTTTCCATTATGTATGAGGGTAATTCAACCATCAAAAAAAAATAAAAATTTCCTTTGCATTCCACGAATGAGATATGGAAGAACTTCTCGCCTTTGTTGTTGTTGTTGTATCAGTATATGTTATGTGACTTGTTGTCCATTAGGTGTTATTTGGTTCGCCTTGTGTTGTATTTCCTGCAATGTTTGTTACTAGGCCAAGGAAGGTGGCTACTTCCACTGGGAGGGTCCAAAGAGACCTGAAAACACGCTGAGTTGGTTTGGCAGGGCAGTTGAAAAGGTATAGTGTGTCGTGTGGTCCTTGGTTGCAGGCGGGACAGGTATTCGATGTATTGTTATCAACTCTTGCCAAGTACAAATTGAGGCGGCTGCAACTGCCGGATCTTAGTTGGACCAAAACAACTCTTGTCTGACGTGGTAATTTCTCTTTCTCCGTAGCCTCTGCTGGAGGGTGTTCGCCGAGCACGACATTCACTCTGTAATTGTTTACGGGTTCGACGACTGCGTCCGAGTGAATGTACGCTAAGCCTGCCGGAAATGCTCTTCGATCTAGAGGCTCTCTCTTGTAACTTTGGACTTCTCGCTCTATATCATGAAGGTCTTTCCTATGCCTGGGGGTAGGAGCCTATCCACAAGGTGGTGGCTGGGATAGCTGAACCGGTAACAGTCTGCTTCGACAGAAGATAATTATGTTGGCGCACGGCTATGACCATCGTCCATCATATATATAGTCATATATATAGTCCCTGTCGCAGTTCTCAGGGCGGTATTTTGACATGTCTACAGGTTCTTCCACTGCGTCTTGCTCACACTCGGTGATCATATTGGAGCTGCATAGTTTACCAGAGACAGACCTTTCGCTTTGTAAGAGTTCAACAAGGCCTCTTTGTCGGTTCCCCAAGTGCTGCCGTCTTGCGACTTGAGGACCATTTTCCTATTTCTCATCTTATTGCTGATAGCTGTAACGTGATCGTTGAATCTAAAGAGGCTGTCAAATGTGACATCAAGAACCTTGCGGTAATTGCTGGTCGGAATTGTTATGCCATCGACTATCACGTTGAACTGCTCCTTCACTTGCGCTGCCCATGCAGTGAAAAGTGTGGCTAATGATTTGGTTGAGGAAATCTTCACAGTTCTCGCAGCAAAAATTGGCAATTTCAGCTAAGTAGACGTACATATGTCATCAATCGAGAAGCAAGACGCCAGAATCGTACAATCATCTGCATAGGATACGATATCGACGCCGTCAGGTAGTGGTGGAATTGCATATAGGTAGAGATTATACAGTGCCGGAGATACCACCCCAACTTGGGGAACTGCCTGTTTAACTCAAACAACCCTGTTTAACGAGGCTTAGACTTCATGTTTCTGAATCCTCATACGACTGGCGTCCACATATATAATTGACATGTAATTGATGCAACGTTTCAAACGGTTCGAGAGGGACGTGTTGACGATGTCCTCAAAAAACGTGGCGTGGTTGACAGTATCGATAAGGTTGACCTTCGATAAGTCAAGCACCACGAGTTAATGTGTGGTATGTGTGTGGTAATGGCGTGTAAAGCAGTTGTAGTACTGAGCTGCTTACATAATCCATGCTAATGATTTGCATTCGGAAAATGTCCTATCAGGCTCGGGAGGATTAAAGCCTCAAGTGTATTTGCT
The DNA here is from genome assembly GCA_964034835.1 of Muscina levida. Taxonomy (NCBI): domain Eukaryota; kingdom Metazoa; phylum Arthropoda; class Insecta; order Diptera; family Muscidae; genus Muscina; species Muscina levida. The sequence goes on from OZ035883.1 coordinate 11,499,059, forward strand.
ACTGACGAGAAAAGACATATAGGCCTGTATGATTCTCCCCTACTCGCATCTTTGCGAATATTTTGCCCATTTTCCAGACTTCGGATACTATTAGAGGGGTCAGGAACAAGTTGAGGACATAAGTCAAGTATTTGACTGCCGTCAAATATACAGTCCTATACAGTTCCTGTACAGGAACTGGCCAAATATTGCCTGATATTATTCTGTCAGTGCAATGTTCCCCAGATATGTTCACCTAGTAAATATTATGTAATATATTGGTAGCTGCTCTGATTTATGCTAGAAGTTAGATTGGCAAGCTGACCCTCATCCTCCATTTTGTTCTCATATGTATCACTGTGCCCTGGGACCGGAAATGTCGAATTCTTTTTACAGACGTGTGTGTTGAGTGCGACACAAAATTTTTTCTCGTAGGCTTGCCACACTTTTTTTTAAATAAATTTTTGGAATATGTTTCATTTCAAATTGCAGGAAAAAGCCCTTTAAAAAGTTCGTTCACATATTCCATCGTTTTAGTCTTTTTAGAATACTTTACACAGGATGAGCTTGTAGATATATAAAAGCAAAGATATATATTTATAGTGTTTAATGTTTGTATTCTTTATTCCTTTAATCTGAATGGAGTTTCCCCTAAATCCAAGCGCATGGTTAACACTTGGGTAAATTCTTAGAAACATAGAATTACTGCAGATAAGGAACTCCACCTGTGAATTGTTTTGTTTATACTATTACAGGACAAGATAGGAGTCATAGGAGTCACTTTTACCTATTTTAATTTCAATTCAGATAGTATTTCCTTAGTGGGTTTATATATCCCAACAAACAATTATTGTTGTTATATCATAGAGGAGCTAACATTTTACATTTGTTTGATGACCTTAACAACCAATTCCTTTGCCCACTACGGTCACCCAAAAATAACACTTAAGTTTCGATTACTTCCTACAATTTAGGGTATTTGCACCACACACATACACAGACACATACAACAACCCTGACATTGAGACACTCATATGCCTAAATGAGAAATTATACCAAACCAATTGTACTCAGCACCTAATTCCGTGTCTAAATTAGGCCTGTGCAATCCATTAATAGAACACACGAGGTTTTTTGTCCAGTAACCTCTATTCTACTGACCATAATAATTGATCAAATGGCCATACATCAAAGCAGTGGTGCACAATCTGTTCGCTGTAAACACAATCCCCCCAATACACAACTATAATACTAAGAGTCAGTGTTTTACACTTACAAAGTTACAAATTAGCATTCTAGGCGCATAATGTAGCCGACTTGGAAACAAATACACACACACACGTACTCATTAAAAACAATAAAATGTAATAATAAATCGCTTATTGTTTACCTTTTCTCAAATAAGTGAAGAAAAAACAGAGACACAAACAAATAAACAAAACAGAATAAAAACAACAACGGCCTTTGCAACGATTTATAAGTGTTAACAACATACTGGCCATATTAATGGTTCCATACACTTTATGGCAACAAAATTGAAACGAAAAAAAAACTTTGGTTTCATGCAAAGCAAAGTGATATGTTGTAATGAAAATGAAATGTATTATTTATTTATTTGTTTACAACTACTGGAAAAATCGCACAGGGTAAACCTTTAACATTTTATGACAATCTTGTCAAGTGTTGTCCAAATTTTGCGTAAAATCAAAACAAATTACCTGGCACCGAATATGAAACGAAAATCTCAGTGTTAAGAACATGATTTGCATATATAATTGTGAATTTTCGAAATATATTTTGGACGAGTGCGATTTGTGGGGGAGCCACCTCTCCCGTACTTAGTATGCGCCATGGCCATATAGGGATTGTCTAGAATAGTCGAGGAGAAGACAAAATCGAAAAATTATTTTCGTTTGTAGTTTGTCAATTTTTAAGGTCTTGTGCTTTAGTTTAGTATAAAAGCTGTTGTGATTCGAGTGAATCTTCATCAGTTTGTTAAGAACTATTCAGCAAAACAATCATTCAACATGTTCAAATTCGTAAGTGTTAAATATAGATACTAAATAATTATACAGTTATTGCTGGGTGAAAAAACAGTATTCAACATTTTAAATTTAAAAACAAATCTGTTAAAAGTGTTTGAAAAATTAACAAAATTTATAACAAAGTGCTCAGTAATATTGGTGAATTAAACAAAACAAAAACCAATGATATTGTTTCATAGTTCGGTGTAAGCTCTGGTTATTATTTGTAATTGTGTTTTCGATTTAAGAACTGTGAGATATATATTGTGACAAATGGTTAGGTGGATGACGTCATTTCGACATTACCAAATGTCTCAGCTTTCTTTGTTGTTTCCCCATCATCATTGCAAACATTATATTGTTATTCAAAGAGAACGAGAATTATATCCAAACAATGCAAAGATGATATTTTTGAGGAACACAAGGAGTACGAATAATACAAAAATAAAAAATATAATGAATATCAATATATATATACAAGTGCAAAAACGCTGAAAGAGACAACATACACAATTTCTCGTAGCATCAGGTCAATGCATTAGATTATAATTCTGATATTCAAATTTAAGACTCCGTGATCCTAAATATCGTTTGCAATGTTACTTTTACCTATTAACTCTGGCGAGCATCAACTAAGATGCATTAAGTTTGCTAAAAGGCATAGTGCAGTGTGTTTCGATGTTTCAGAAGAAGTCTAAGCTCATAGATTATCTCTTAAGGCAGTTCGGTCCACAACCCTTAATTTCCGCCGCATCAGCCACAATCTTAATTATTTACACTTTTTAAATCAGTTAAAAGTTAAAATTTTAAGAAGAGTTGCTTAAGAAGCGACCCATGAGAAAATACATCACAAATTTGTTTGCTCTTGCCGAAGGATTTTTTTTCTAGAATTATTTACTTTTTTTTATAGAATTCAAATTTTGATAGATTTGAAAGTGTTGACATGATAACAACTTTGTTTGTGTCAATGCGTGCAATATAGTTTTATATTGGGCGATTCATTTATAACTTTTGTTTTAAATAAAAAATAAAATTGTATGTCGCAATCTTTAAAATGCAGTACAACATTTTTCAACTCATTGGTTGGGGACTCAATTTTGAGAACTGCACGTGAAAGTAGCCCAAAAAAGAAGAAGTTCTGCATAATACGTTCAATGTTCTGTTCATATAAGGTTTCCCTACAACTTTTACACTTTTCAATTCATCAAATGTTTTTGAACTGGGTTTATTTCGTAGCAGATATAATAAAACTGTTGTACTCCATGGCGTATGATTTACGTGGAATATTATTTATGATAATCATACGTCACCATATAGTATTTATGTTTTGTCAAACAAAAGAGCCTTAATAACTTCAAATCGATATTAAATTATTATGGCATGTAACTTGACAAAACAAATTATGCAGAACTTTTTTTTTATGGGGCTACTTTCACGTGCAGTTCTCAGAATAGAGTCCCAAAATCATATTTTGTACTGTGTAATTTTCTTCATCTTCTTAATTGGCAGCAGCAACAGCAGCAGCTTGACTACGTCGATGATGTTGTACAGCTCATGTTTCATTCGACGACGATACTCGCCGTTAATCAAATATTTTGCGTAGTATTTTTCTCTCAAAGACTCCCAGAATAGTTTGATCCGCTTGTGTCATTACCCAGCATTCTGCGCTGTAGAGCAAGACAGGCAGGATCAGCGTCTGGTAGAGTTGGATCTTCCTTCGTCGAGAGAGGGCTTTATCTTTTAAACGCTTGCTCTGCGGCATAGTAACAGTGGTTTGCGATCTCTACTCGTCTCTTGATTTCCAGGCTGACATTATTATTTTCATTTATCACCAGACCCACTTCCGCTGACTGCTTTTCAATGCTCAAAAATGCCGCAGTAACATCCTGTAATCCATATCTATATAATCGGCATACGCGAGCAGCATGTGACTTTTGCTAAAGATGGTACCATTCCTGTTTACTGCAGTGATAATCTCCATTATGATATTAAAGAGATCGCAAGACGGACTATCGCCTTGTCTAAAACCTCGCTTGGTAGAAAATGGCTTTACCTAGATTTGTGTCTATTTTCACTGAAGATTTCGTGTCAGTCAGTGTCATCCCGCTAAGTCGTATTAGCTTCGCGGAGATATCAAACTCAGCCATAGCATCTAACAATTTCTGTCGTATCGGATTGTCGAATGCAGCTTTGTAGTGGATGAACAGATGGTAGGTGTCGATCTATATTTCTTCTCCAGGATTTGTCTTACGTATGCCGGCCGTGGCATAGTGGTTAGAACACGCGACTACCATGCGGGAGATCGCAGGTTCAAACCTGGCTCCAGTCATCTTAAAAAAAAAAAAATAAATACAATTTTTCTTTCATTGTCGGCTCCTCTCGAATGTTGTTGACAGCAACTTCGCAGTATTAAGCGTCGATTCAATCGTTGTGTCTAGTAAGAGCTTCTCAAACAGTGACGTTCGCATTCGTCAATAAACAAATAGGTGCCGTTAGTTGTGAATCTAAAAATAGAAAGCGTGTTAATTCACAACAATGCGAGAAGCTATCCCATACCTCATTCATGGGGTGCAAAGGGAAATTAAGTTTTTTGTTGTTTTTAAGTGAATATCTGGTCGGTCGTGGATTTACCAGGTCTAAACCACACTGACAAAGTCCAATCAGGTTCGCCAGAATGGGCTTTAGTCTTTCACATAACACACTAGGCTGGACCTAATATGCGATGGGTAAAAGGTAGATCCCGCTATAGTTGGTACATACGTTCTTAAGCACAGTATATGTCCTGTGCACTTGGATTCCAACCATCGGGCATGCATTTCTTGAGCCAAATTGTGTTTATGAGCTGGTGCATGCATGTTGCCAGCTCATCGCCGCCGGCTTTAAAAATCTCTGCTGGCAGTCCATCGGCTCCCGCAACTTTATTATTGTTAAGCCTTTCGATCGCTGTGCTGATCTCGTTTTGGCTCGGTGGTGGACAATCTACTCCGTCGTCTATGATTGGTATGATATCGTCACTTATGCTGCCTTCAGTAACGAGATCCCTGTATCAAAACCTTTGCTTTTAACCCTTTGGTAGAACATTCGGGCCTCACCTCTATCCCTGTAGTTTTCGATATCCTGGCACTCTCTCTTTTCTTCCGCAGACGCTTTTTCTGCCTGAACAGGCGGTCACCGCACGCGTCGCCATTGGCTGCAGTTTTGCCTTATATGTAGCATCCATTTCCTTAGACATTTCGCGACCTTCATCATCGTACCAGGGCTTAACTGAGCGTGGTTTTTCATAACCCAGTATGGTCATTTCGGCAGTGGTCATTGAATTCGCAATATGCTGCCACTGTGTGTCGGGAACATCAGAAGTAGGGGGGTTTGTTTGAAGTAATTGAGAGAGTTGGTTGGAGTAGGCATTGGCTATCTCGGTGGTATGCACCTTTGTGATGTCTAGCTTCCTTTGCATTTGATTACGAGTTCTTTTAGCACTACCTACTTGTGTGCATACCTTGGCTGCAACTAGGTGGTGATCCGAGTCAATATTTGCACCGCGCATCACACGCACGTCCATAACGCTTGAGACATGCCTTCCATAAAACTACGTGATCAGTCTGATTTCTTGTATTTTGATCGGGAGATATCCAGGTTGCCTTGTGGATATCTTTATGAGGGAATCTGGTTTCACTCATAACCATGTTTCTTGCCGACGCGAAACTAACCAGTCTGAATCCGTTATCGGAGGGTTTTTTTTAAATACAAATTTTTTGCACATCAAAAAAATTTTAATTTGCTGCATCGCGATATTATTATTAAAAAAATTCGTATATTTTTATACGATTTTTAATTTTCTTAAAGGTTAGTCAAATTATAAAAAATATATTTAAAAAAAATTTTATCAATTAATGAATTTCTTAAAAAATTTTGGATAATTAATCATCGGACCGGCCGTGGCATAGTGGTTAGAACACGCGACTACCATGGAGATCGCAGGTTCAAACCTGGCTCCAGTCACCTTAAATGAAAAAAAAAATAAATAAAAATTTTTATTCATTGTCGGCTCCCCTCGAATGTTGTTGACAGCAACTTCGCAGTATTAAGCGTCGATTCAATCGTCGTGTCTAGTAAGAGCTTCTCAAACAGTGACGTTCGCATTCGTCGATAAACAAGTAGGTGCCGTTAGTTGTGAATCTAAAAATAGAAAGCGTGTTAATTCACAACAACGCGAGAAGCTATCCCATACCTCATTCATGGGGTGCAAAGGGAAAATTAAGATTTTTTTTACGTAATTAATCATCTATTCAAAATAAATATTACAGAAATTTGTCGTAAGACATATACTTATAATCTAATTTTTCTCATTTTCCAATTTCAGTTCGCTATCTGCTTGTTCGCCATCTTCGCCTGTGCCATGGCTAAACCCGCCATCGTTGCCCCATTGGCCTATTCCGCCTACTCGGCACCTCTGGTAGCCGCTTCTCCCTATACTGCTGCCTACACCGCCGGATATGCTGCTCCCTATGCCGCTCCTTATGCTGCCTACAGTGCTTATCCCTATGCCTCAGCTTACTCTGCTTACCCTTATGCTACCGCTTTCCTTCGTTAAGTTGATTCAGCACAGCATGGGATTACGGAAAAACTGGCTTTAGTTTTAGATATGGATGACTCTGTACATGACGACGAAAAAAGAAAACACAATATGATTTCAAAATGAAAGGATAAAAACCAAAAAAAATAATGTTAACTTTTTTACAATTGGTTGCCTTATGCTAAGATTCGTTTTTTTACAACTCTATTGAGTTGTTATTTTTGTATGTTTTCGTTTGTTGAAAATTAAGCAAAACTATTTTTTACACTTAACAAAAGACAAAATGGACAGGGATATATGATGAAAAATAAAAAATAGCATATTTGCGTAGAAACGTAAACCATTTGATGTGTTTTTACTCTTTATATATGGGGAGTACAAAAAATTTAATTACAACAGCAATAACCACCGAAGGATATAAACCAACTAAGGACATAATGAAGAGTTTTAGAGCTACTATTTATAAAAAAAAATACAATATTTGACTAAAAAAAACTTATTAAAACAAAAACATATTTATTACTTTGGTAACAAAAATAAACAAAAACAATTCATTTCTAAATACCTTAAATTTATTGAAGTCTTAATTGCAGATCACATATATTGATAAGATATTGCAGATCACAAAAATTTCTTCGCCTCAAAGGCTATGTTTAGTGTTCTAGGGTTAAGAAGTATATGTCAGAGATTGTATATTTTGGGCCTAATAATAATTTTGAGTTTCACTTATATTTTTACAATTAGATTATTTCCTTGTTTTGATTGTTTATACATCACGAATATTATTTCATTATTTACAAATAATTTTTTAAGATTTTTGGAGAAGTATTTTTTGAAATACAATTCATGAATGAAAAGTGTCTATTTAGATACTTTTCTATGTGCGCAATTATTACGAAAACAATTTCCTACACGACGAATACATGCAACGGCTTTTTCCAATATGAAAAACGCTTAAAAACTCAAAACAAAGGTCTCAAATTCATAAATATACAATAAATTGTACAAACGTCAAGTTATAGCATGCTTAAAGTAGGGGCAATCCTACTTTAACTTATTGAAGATATAAATCGTTTATGAATACTGTTTTCTCGAAATTTGCTTAAAAATGGTTTATAAGCCTCTTACAACTTTTTATGAATAAGGCCGTTAAATTTTTACAATTAGTTTCCCATCAAGAGAATCTTTTTAGGTGACGATTTTGTGAAATATTTGTAGACAGTTGCCCCGTACGCTACTAGGTTTCATATGCTAATCCTTTTTAGCAAAATCCTTTAAAATAGTTACAAAGGCTCTTACTATAAAGGGTGGTTGAATTGTATGGGCCGATATTGAATGTGAAAAACACCTTTAAGTCAAGTTATTTTCTGAATTTCATTTGACATCAATTTCAGACAAACTCAATTTGAACCATGGAAAGATACACAATTGAGCAACGCGTTAAAGTTCAAATCAAATCCAGCTTTTTTCGGTCAATTTAATCGTCCAAATGTGCGTACAATCGGAAAAATCGTGCAAAAATTTGAGCAAACCGGGTCTGAGGGAGATGTGAAAACACCAGTGCATGCGCGTACAGCTCGTACTGCAGAAAATATTGCTGCTGTTCGCGAAGGTGTGGCTGAAGAGCCGTCCAACTCAACTCGTCGTCGTGACCAACAATTGTATCTCTCACGCTCGTCATTGAAGAACATTATGCACAAAGACTTGCATTTACACGTATACAAGGTGCAATTGACTCAAGCACTAAAGCCTCTTGACTATTCCAAACGTCGTCAATGGCCAGAATGGTGGCAAGAAATGGCAACAGTGGATGATCAATTTTCGAAGAAAATCATCTTCAGTGATGGGCACATTTTCACCTCATTGGATTCGTCAATAAGCAGAATTGCCGCATTTGTGCGAATGATAATCCAAGAGTGCTTGTCGAAAAACCAATGCACCCACAAAGAGTGACTGTTTGATGCAGTTACTGTGAATGGTGTTCGCTATCGTGAGATGATAACGAACTTTTTATTGCCCGAATTGGAAGATATGGATGTGGACGGTGCCACTTGGCACTCAGTGTTATATCACGTGGTGGCGATGTCAATTGGCCGGCTAGATCATGTAATTTGACACTGTTGAACTTTTTTCTATGGGGTTATTTGAAAGAAACGGTGTACGTCGATAAGCCAGCAACAATTAAGAGCTAAAGGCTGAGATAATTCGGCACATTTACGGCATAGAACCTCAATTATGCCTCAGCTTCATCGAAAATTTGGACCATCGGATGGAGGTGTGGCGTCGAGGTCGCGGCGACCATTTGGCCGATATTTTGTTCCATACATAATTGAACCATATCAGTATTATCGTAATAAAAAGAAATGACAATAATTTCCTAAACAACATCGGCTCTTAAAATTAACCACCCTTAATAAGACCCCTTTTTGGAACTAAACAGCTATATAAGAATCTAGTCTAGTTTTTTTAACTAAGGACCTAGAGTTTATAAGCGTACTTTTGCAAAGGCGTATTATCTTTGCAGGAGCACTCATCTTGGGTATATCTTTAAAGAGTTTTTGGGGGGGCCCAAGGAAAGTTGAGTTTCTTAAAATGATCCGGTTAGGAAATTATCTGCGTAATTCAGCCATAACCGGCTGAGCTATGTGTGCAGGTACACCATATGGTTGCAAACACACAGTGTTGAAAGGAATAATCTTTCGGCGTTGTTCCGGACAGAAAAATTATTTTAGCATGCTCATATGACGGTCTCAAGTAACCGCTCGACAATACAGCGTGCAGAAACTGAACGCCACATTTTGACGCGAATTTGATGCAATTCCCATTCATGCTAGATTTTTGGGTTGGAACCACTTCATATTCGAAAAGGGATGTAAATGACCCTTATTAGGCCTGATGGTAGCTGCATTCATCAGCCACCCTGTATTTAATAAGAGGTTTGTAAAAAATTGAGAAGAGCGAAAAACGCACAAAACCAAATACAAACAAAGCTGGACATCAAGAAGCTGCAAACCCCAGAGATAGCCACTGGCTACTCCGACCAGCTCTCCCAACTTCTACGACACAACGCCTCTACTTATGATGTTCCCGATACACAGTGGCAGAATATTGCGCATTTCATGGCAACAACCGTGAAAAATATATGAAAAACTGCGTCACATGAATCCTCAGACGAACATGCACCAGCTCCTACGCACGGTTTGGCTCAACGAGTGCACGCCTGATGATTAGAATTTAAGCGTATTATGTCCTGTGAAATGATCCAAGTGTGTGCCGCCTTTTACCCATCGCATATAACGTCCTGTCGGGTGTACTATGTGAAAGACTAAAGCCAGTGTTATCCAACCTGATCGGTCCTTATCAGTGTGGATTTAGACCTAGTTAATCAGTAACTGACCATATATTTACACTTCGGCAAGTCCTGGAAAAGACCTAAGAGAAACAGATCGACATGTACCATCTTTTCGTTGACTATAAAGCTGCCTTCGACAGCCCGATACGGCAGAAATTATTTGAAGCCTTGACTGAGTTTGGTATTCCAGCGAAGCTGATACGCTTTTGCGGAATGACGCTGGCAGACACCAAGACTTCGACGGCCTATCGTGTGACCTCTTCAACATAGCGATGGAGATGAGAATGAGGAAATCTCCAGTAAACACGAGTGGCACGATATTCAACAAAAGCCACATGGTACTCGAATGACGTAGACATCGTCGGTCAAAAACTGCGGGATGTGACTGCAGCATTCTCAAGTTTACAGAAGAAATCAGCGAAAATGGGTCTAATGGTGAACGAGGACAAAACGAAGTTTTTAGTTTCTATGAACGAAGAATCTACTCGTTAGGGAAACGTTTACAACTATAATTTTAATTTGGTAAATAACCTAGGCTTTGCAATCAAAAAAAACATATTATTTCAGCCCCAAAATCCGCAGAAGAATCCTTGTTTTTTGTACGGTTGATGTACGGTTTAGAATTCTGGGTTATGACACAAGCGAACAAATTGGTTCTGGCAGTATTCGAGAGAAAAATACTCCGTAAAATATTATATATCGGACCATCACCGTTAACGGAGAGTATCGACGTCGTATGAATCATGAGCTGTACGAGCTGTACACTGTCATTGACGTGGTCAGACGCATTAAGGTGCAGCGGTTGCGTTGTTCTACATGTTCTACACATGGGAGAAAATGCTTCAGCTCGTAAAGTCTTTAACAATGAACTCGATGGACGGCGCAGAAGAGGGCGACCAAAACTCCGTTGGAAAGACCAAGTTACTGAGAACCTTGCAGAACTTGGTGTGACTAACTGGAAAAGAAGCGCAGATGATTGAAGCGCTTATAATATTTTTTTTCAAATGTCCCTCTTTTCATCCACATTCCACACATTTTCTTGCCTTTAATCAATAAAAACAATATTTCCTCAAACCCCCACCTTCCAGTCCCCCACCCCAAAACCACTACCAATTCAATTTGAATTTTCGCTATTATTCTTTATTACTAACTAGACATTTAAATTCGATCACAAAAAAGTTCCTTTCAATACAAATCCTTTGATACTGGCTTACTTCTTGAACACTGACACAACGGGGGCGGCGGCGGCAGCAGCTACATAAGGTGCAGCACCGTACACAGCAGGAGCGGCAACATAAGGAGCAGCACGAGCTACATAGGGGGCAGCAGCATAGGCGGCAGGGAAGGCAGCAGTGTGAGCGACAGTGTGGGCATTGTAGGTGCTAGCGTAGGGAGCCACATAGCCAGCCGTGTAAGCAGCAGGAAAACCAGCAGTATAAGACACAGCAGGAGCAGTGTAAGCCAAGGGAGCGGCCAAATAAGCGGGCTTAGGAGAACCAAAAGCAACGGCAAACAAAGCCATGAAGCAAACAGCCAAGAACTTGAACATTTTGAAGGGATTTTTGGTGTTAAGAGTATTGTGCTTTGTAGTAAAGACTGAAGACTTCTGATGAAATTACAGTGTCGGCAAAGAGTTTATATACACCGAGCATTTTACATTTTAAAAAAATATGTATAATTAACGTTATGGAATTTCAACAGAAAAATCCTTGAGTATTGTTTAAAAATAGAAACAATTAAACAATTTAGTAAAACAATGCGAGAATATTGCTATGGTTGCCTCCTCAAGAAGATGTGATGGCAGTGTTTAAGAATTCCTTAAACGTCCAACTTAGAGCTCGAGCCATAAGCATATATAAACATATGTATGTAGATAACATTCAAGCATTCGAAATTGTAATCGAATCACGTACGAATGTGCGACCATTTTGTTGTTGTCGCTCTCTATATAAACTATCATCAGTATCCGTATCATCATCATCTTCTTCGATTTTTAAATTATTTAACTTATTTTGGTCTTGTGTATTCTTTATTTACTATTCTTATATTTATGTCATACGTACTCTTGTTCATGACAATTTCACACTTTATTTTAATTTCTGACTATACTAGCGTAGTGGTTGTATTTGCACTGTCTATGTAGACTACACTTCGTCTGCATGGTTACTTATTATGGTTTTATGATAGGGATGAGAACTGTGTAAACTTGGCTCTGAGTTTGGTACCAAAAGTAAGAAGAAAGATTGTTGGATTTAAGTTACCATAGGACATAAGATGTGCTATTCATTGCATAAGAGTTTTGCACCAAATTTAATGTACTTCTGGGTCCTAAGAATTAGTCATTATGTTCTTTTTCGGATGATTACACAGCACAAAATTTGTCAGCTCATTGATTTGGGACTCAGTTCTGAGAATTGCACGTAAAAGTAGCCCCAACATAACACCTTAAGCGTCATTCGTCTTGTCAAGTTGGCTGCATTAATAATTTACTGGCCATACGAATTTTTTTGTCCAAGGAGAATTTTTATATTTTGAAAATGCCAAAATGCCCATGAAAACAAAAAACAAGACAAATGTTGACTACTCCCGCAAACGTTAACAGGACCATGATTTAAGGATAAGCACCTGGAATGTCCGAACTCTATACAGAGATGGTGCCCTTATCCAACTGGCAGATGTCCTCGACAAATACAAGGCTGTCATCACCACCATAGAGGAAATGAGATGATTTGGACAGGGATGCACACTAAGCCGGGTTGATCTATATTGAGAAAAAAAATATATGAATGTTACCGCCTTATATGAACAGACTTATAAAAATAAATTCGGACTTTGTTATTCGCTGTCCGATTCTTAAGTTTTATATATCGTTGAAGATGGTTTAACAAGAGCTTTGTTATTAATATAGTTACTAAAAACTATGACGTCATATTCCAGTGGTTCTCAACATTGTATCCTTAAAAACCCCCCTAATCATAAAATTTTCTGATGCAGATTTGACGCCCTGTAGGAACTATAAAATAATTGCGAAATAAACGTTACATTTTCTTCATAAAAGTTATATTGATTTAACATTTTAGTACATATGATAGTTCGAAGTAGATTTGTATAAAAAGTTTTATTTGCTCAACCAAAGATTTCCTCATGATCCGATATGGCATTAAGCGTCATCATACTTAATTTACATTGGTCGCTAAAAAAATCTTTGGAAGTTTTTCAGTTAGATAGTATTCCAATTATTTGGTATTTTCGAATATTGATTTTTATTTGTTTGAACTCTATTTATTTTTCAATTGTACACGTTTTATAACAAACGAATGTAATAAAAATAAACAAATGTATATTTCGCATTATCACATGTACTGACTTTTTAAATCAATATTACTTTTTTGTTTATGAATAAAAGTTAACGGTTTTTTCTAAAATCGTTAATAGTTTTTCAAGGCATTCAAATCTACATCAAAAAATTATATGCTTAGGGGGGTTTTTAAGAATACAATGATGAGAACCGCTGGCAGATGGCGTCGTAGTTAAAATTCTTTAACACACTAACAAAGCTGTGGCTAATACCTTTTCAACGATGCATAGATCTTGACAATCGGTATACAAATAACCATGTTATGGTAAAAACCCCGAATCCGGCGTTTTTGCCGCGACCACAGAAAAAATGTTTTCGCTCCCCCGAAATTGTTTTTACTTAATTTTTCATATAAGGCGGTAACACTGACAACTTTTTTTTCGACCGGCTTAATGCACACGTCGAAAGAACTGTGCCATCTTTTACACCTGCCATGCAGAAAGACACGAATTTGGATGTAGTTTCATAGTCGGAAAGAAACTTCGACACCTGGTCTAGCCGTTTAACCCTATGAGTGACCGAATAGCCAATATTCGCATCCGGGCGAAATATTTTTACATTACGCTGATTTGTGCACACATTCCGACGAAAGACAAAGACGATGACATTGAGGATGCATTCTACATATGAGCGCCTGGAGGAGATATATGACCGCTGCCCTTCACATGACATTAAAATTGTTCTGGGAGATTTGAATGATAAAATAGAAAGGGAAGATGCTCTTGGTTTAGCAGTCGGAAAATTCAGTCTACACAACAACAACTCCGGTAACGGATTCAGATTGGTTAGTTCGGCGTCGGCAAGAAACATGGCTGTGAGTGGAAGCAGATTCCCGCATAAAGATATATAAGGCAACCTGGATATCTCCCGATCAAAATACAAGAAATCAGATTGATCACGTGGTAATTGATGGAAGGCATGTCTCAAGCGTTATGGACGTGCGTGTGATGCGCGGTGTAAAAATAGACTTGTATCACCTCCTAGTTGCAGCCAAGATACGCACACGATTTAGAAGTGCTGAAACAAGTAGTGCTAAAACAACAAAGCTGCATACCACCGATATACCCAATGCCTACTCAGACAAACTTTCGCAATTACTTCAAACAAACCCTCCTAGTTGTGATGTTCCCGACACACAGTGGCAGCATATTGCGAATTTTATGACCACTGACACCAGCCCTGGTACGATGATGTAAGTCGCGAAATGTCTGAGAAAATGGATGTTGCATACAAGACACAACGGGATAGAGGTGAGGCCCGAAAGATCTATCTAAAGGTTTAAAGCAATGGTTTTGGAAGGATCCCACGTGAAAGGACGTAGACGGAAATCTGGTCACTGACAGTCATATTGTGCTGCAAATATGGAGGCAATATTTTCGATTTTTACTCGTTCCCGAAGGCAGCATAAGTGACGATATCACACCAATCATAGACGACGTTGTAGATTGCCCACCACCGAGCCAAAACGAGATCAGTATGGCGATCGCAAGGCTTAAAAATAATAAAGCAGCGGGAGCCGATGGACTACCGGCGGAGCTTATTAAAACCGGCGGCGATGAGCTGGCCAACATGCATGCACCAGCTCATTAACACAATTTGGCTCAAGAAATGCATGCTCAATGATTGGAATCTGAGTGTTCTATGTCCTGTACTTAAGAAAGGCGATCCAAGTGTATGTACCAACTATCGCGGGATTAGCCTTTAACCCATCGCATACAATGTCTTGTCTAGTGTGTTATGTGAAAGACTAAAGCCTATTTTGGCGAACCTGATTGGACCTTATCAGTGTGGCTTTAGACCCGGTAAATCCACGACCAAACAGATATTCATACTACGACAAATCCTGGAGAAGACCCAAGAAATGCAGATCGACACCTATCACCTGTTTATCGAATACAAAGCTGCATTCGACACTCCGATACGACAGGAATGATTTTGGGCTCAATTCTGAGAACTGCACGTAAAGGTAGCCCCAAAAAGGAGAAGATCTGCATCATTCGTTTTGTCAAGTTACATGTCATAATAATGTAATATCGATTTGAAAAACGAATGATGCAGAACTTCTTTTTTTTGGGGCTACTTTCACGTGCACTGCTCAGAATTGGGGCTACTTTTACGTGCAGTTCTAAGAATTGGGTCTCAAATCAATGAGCTTAAAAATGTTGTACTGTGTTAGGGACCGGCCGTGGCATAGTGGTTAGAACACGCGACTACCATGCAGGAGATCGCAGGTTCAAACCTGGCTCCAGTCATCTTAAAAGAAAAAAAGAAATAAAATTTTCTTTCATTGTCGGCTCCCCTCGAATGTTGTTGACAGCAACTTCGCAGTATTAAGCGTCGATTCAATCGTCGTGTCTAGTAAGAGCTTCTCAAACAGTGACGTTCGCATTCGTCGATAAACAAGTAGGTGCCGTTAGTTGTGAATCTAAAAATAGAAAGCGTGTTTATTCACAACAATAAATTAATATCAATTTGTAGTTAGTAAGTATCGTATAGGGGAATTTCCTACGTTTTAATCTTTTTCATTTGACATAACATAAATACTATATGATGGCGTATGAATACCATAATTAATATTTCATGTAAATCATACGCCACGGAGTACAACAGTTTTTTTTTTGTAACTGCTACAAAATAAAGCCAGTTCAAAATAATTTGATGAGTGGAAAAGGGAAACTGTTGCTTATGTAGGGAAACGTTATATGAACAGATTACAGGAATTGTAATTCTTATTTTTTTCAATTTGTTTCAACTAATTCGGACAAGTTGATCTCGAGTTATGTCAAACAAACGAGCCTAAAACGTGACAAATGCCCCTATACGATACTTACTCACTTCAAATCGATATTAAATTATTATGGCATGTAACTTGACAAAACGAATGACGCAGAACTTATTCTTTTTGGGGCAACTTTTACGTGCAGTTCTCAGAATTGTGTCCCAAATCAGAGAGCTGAAAAATGTAGTACTGTGTTATTAATGCAGCCAACTTAACAAAACGACAGATGCAGAAGTTCTTATTTTTGGGGCTACTTTCAAGTGCAATTCTCAGAATTGAGTCCCAAAATCATATGTGTTAATGTGTTATATTTTGATTAATTGAAATTGTTTTTTTTTTTAATTTGTGCTTTAAATATTTTTGAACAAAATCGCTTTAGTAAAATTTATATGTACTTTTCTTTAGCATCCCCATTAGTTACATACAACTGTTATATGTCACTATAGCCATATACAAATGTATACACAGAGCTAGACGTACAATTCCATTATTTTTGGAACGTTCTCTTTGCCTGGCTGATGCTACTTCAAATTCCTTCACAAAATTTCTTGATTAATTTAAAGTGTTGCTGTAGATGTTGCTGCTGCTGCTGTTGTTGCTACTGTTGTTCCTCTTCTATACAGATACAACAATTGTATCTCTGGTTGAGGATATTGGAAATGTTTCACTTAATCCATTTGGATACTCGTATTTGTATGCACACGACATAGTGACAGAGCGTGAATTTTTATTAACGCTAAACGCTAATAAAAACAGACAATAATTGACGTCACAATTGGAGCACATTCAAATGAGTTGGGTAATTCCTAAGTGATGGAGATAATAATAGTATTATGAAATCTCAAGATAACTTGAACAATAGAAAATGCGTTTGTTCATCATCAAGACTGTGTTGTGAACTTGATGTATTGTCTATGTTACGAGTCATATTAATGATGTAGTAGTTTTATCGATCATACACGATACAAATGGCAATTGATGTGTATTCTAATGATAGAACGATGTGTATTCACGTTATGTGTAAGAGATCTAAATTAACAAGAATAGTAAAATGTACGTCATATGAATCATTGCTTGGAGCTTTTGTGATAAGTATCTATGCAGTTACTATGTTCTTTGTGAAGCGATAGAAATATGATTAAGATTAAAGAGGTGTGGCATACGTTAATGTTTTTGTGGCGATATTCTATGACTATTGTTGTGCTATACACAGCGGATGATGAATAGGATACTGCAGTGGAGTATTTGATTTAAGACCTTAGAATAATATTTCAATGGAACTGTGCATTTGTTAGCTGTACATACAAAAATTTCTAACGGAAGCTAAGAATTAATAAGATACAGATCATTATGAAACAAGAAGGCATAGCTGTACCTTCATATTGTTTGTTGTCTTGTCATATATGTGGTGCATTTACTAAAGGGGATGCACTGTAGTTCATAACACAGTACAACATTTTTCAGCTCATTGATTTGGGATTCAATTCTGAGAGCTGCACGTGAAAGTAGCCCCAAATCGAACTATTGGTTCTCGAGATAAGTCAAACAAAAGAGCCAGAAACGTGACAAATTCCCCTAGACGATACTTACTAACTACAAATCGATATTAAATTATGATGGCATGTAACTTGACAAAACGAATGATGCAGAAATTCTTCTTTTTGGGTCTACGTTTACGTGCAGCTCTCAGAATTGAATCCCAAAATCATGTGTTGTACTGTGTAAGACACTCGGAAGCTGGAGTTATTTGAAACCATACTGTGGTAGCAGATTAAACTATAGTGTCGGTGAATACACCATATATTGCATATATGTAATCAAACAAATAAAAACTAAGTTGATCCTTAGTGTAAAACATATCTATAGGTGTTGTTTATATTATTTTCTCTGTTGCATTGCTACTCATGCATTTAATTACACCTAATTAATTTCTAATTATTTGGTGTTTAATGTAATGATATCTATATCACGGATACACAATGGCCAAACCTCGATTATATCAGTGTGTTTTCTGTGTTTACTCTTGACATTATATAATTTGTCAATGACTTAGCGGCGGCCATGACAACATTGAACCGCACAGCGTTGAAATCAATGTTACCAATATGAAATGTCATGTGTAATGTGAACGAACACCGCACTGGGGGCACTCCAACAACTAAGATTCTATCGACATCGGCAAATCGTAATGAACAATAATTTCAAATGCCACCACTTGGCTATCAATAACGCAATAAAGGCCGCCATAATGGCCACACAAAACTAGGAAGGGTATGAAGAAAGTTCACAGGAAGTTGATGAAATGTTAATTACAGATAATAACTTAACTTAAATTTGTTTTTACTTTGCATCCCCTAGGTGAGATATCGAGGAGCTTCTCGCATTTCAGTGAGTTAATACGCGTTTATGTTTAGACTCGCACAAAGGGATCTTAATTACTATGAGTTGTTGTGGACAACATCGAGGGCACCTCCGATCAATGAACATTAAGGTGGTAGCGAAAATTTAACTTTGGATTATCGGTAATGACCGAGCGGAATGTTGTGTCAGTTGTTATAAAACGGCTATGGTAAAATCTTTCATCAAATCGGACAGCTTTTAGCCGTGCCCCAAGAGGTCAAAGGTCAAATCTTTATATATGAAAATGAGTTTGTGTTTGTTAATTTATATTTTTTAGTACCATATAGATTCGAAAACGGCTTGACCAATTTTCACAAAATGTATCTGTGTGATCGATGGTGAATAGGTGAAATAGGTTACATGAATTTTTGATATATCAAGCGGGAATGGTCCCACTCATTGGACCCTTTTTTGAAACCGCAATATCCGGAGGAATTTTTCTCCAATCGCTTTTACAATTTTTGTGGATGCAAATATCGTGATCCATCAAAAAATGGGCGGGATCGGATCAGTGGGCTTGGATGAACTATAAGAGGTGTAAAGATGATATTTGGCATGTGTAGTTGGTACAGCATGAATTACAGCCAGGGTGGAAGTACGCTGTGCCATGCTCTCTCCGCCCAAAGATCCAAAATTAAAATATCTTTAGCATATTCATATTCGTGTTGTCGAGTACAATCTGTGTACCAAATTGTGTATCTGTAGGGCTAAAATACATTTTTGACACACCCCCTCCTTCCTTCTTCTTCTTTAATGGAAATTATCTATCAGTAGCCGCATGTAAAAAAGTATTCCAAGCGGTTCGGTCTTTTGCGCTCCGTAGATAGTTCGTCACATCAAGCTTAGATAACAGCTCTTTCCCCTAGTCCATTTATAGGAGTTTTGGTTGCCCCCTCCTGCGCCGCCCATCGAGTTTACTGCCGACGACTTTTCGAGCCGGAGCATTTTCGTCCCTTCGTAAAACGTATCCAAGCCAGCGCATTCGGTCTATTTGAACGTGGTTGACTACGTCGATGTCGTTGGACAGCTCACACATCTCATACAGCTCATGATTCATTCGACGACGGTACTCGCCGTTAACGATGATGGCTCCAAATATTTTTTTATTTTTCTCTCGAAAACTCCCAGAACAGGTTGATCCGCCTGCGGCATTACCCAGGATTCTGCACTGTAGAGTAAAACAGGCAGGATCAGTGTCTGGTAGAGTTGGATATTCGCTCTTTGAGAGAGGGCTTTATCATTAAAACGCTAGCTCAGCGTTTTTTGACATGGCTGTGCCAAGTTAGACAAAATCATCTACCACTTCAAAGTTATAGTTATCAACGTTCACGCACCGTCCCAAACGAGTAAACTTTTGTTCGTTGAAATAAATAACTTAGTTTTGTCCTCATTAATCACCAGAACCACTTCTGTCGACTGCTTCTCAATGCTCGAAAGAACCGCAGCAAAATCCCGCAGTCCTCGGCCAATGATATCTATATCATCGGCATACGCGAACAGCATGTGGCTTTTGTTAAAGATGGTGCCAGTTGTGTTTACTGCTGCCTTCCGCATGATCATCTACATTATGATATTAAAGATATCGCATGACAGATTATCGCCTTGTCTGAAGCCTCGCTTGGTAGAAAATGGCTCTGTTAGATTTGTGCCTATTTTCACTGAAGACTTCGTATCAGTCAGTGTCATTCCGCAAAGTCGTATCAGCTTCGCGGGGATACCAAACTCAGCCATACATAGCATCTAATAGTTTCAGTCGAAACGGACTTTCGAATGCAACAATGTAGTCGATAAACAGATGGTAGGTGTCGATCTGCATTTCTTGGGTTTTCTCCAGGATTTGTCGTAGTGTGAATAGTAGATCGGTTGTGAATTTACCAGGTCTATAGCCACACTGACAAGGTCCAATCAGGTTCGCCGGAACGGGTTTTTGGTCTTTCACATAACACACTAGACAGGACCTTGTATTCGATGGGTAAAAGGCTGATAGCGCGATAATTGTTACACACACTTTGATAGCATTTTTTATGCACATGACATAAAACAATCAGATTCCTATCTTTGGGCATGCATTTCTTGAGCCAAATCGTGTTTATGAGCTGGTGCATGCACGTTACTAGGTCATCATCCCCGGCTTTAAAAAACTCCGCCAGTAGTCCATCGGCTCCCGCAGTTTTATTGTTTTTAAGCCGGGCAATTGCCGTGCTGATCTCGTTTTGGCGCGGTGGTGGATGGTCTACTCTATCTTCGATAATTGGTGTGACTTCGTCACTTATTCTGCCTTTGGGAGAATAAGCCTTTCCCTCCATATTTGGAGCACACTCTTAATGTCAGTGACCAGATTTCCGTCACCGTCCTTACAGGTGGGGATCCATGTTCCAAAACCTTTACTTTTTACCTTTTCCAAAACTTGTACTTTTTAGTTTCGGGCTTCACCTCTATCCCTGTGATTTTCGATATCCTGACTTTCTCTTTTCTTCCATGCTGCCACTGTGTGTCGGGAACATCAGAGCTAGGGGGGTTTGTTTGAAGTAATTGTGAGAGTTGGTTGGGGTAGGCATTAGCTATCTCGGTGGTATGCAGCTTTGATATGTCAACTCCCTTTGTGATTGGTTGCGAGTGTTTTCAGCACTACTTAATCGTGCGCGTACCTTGGCTGTAACTATGAGGTGATCCCAGTCTTTTTGCACCGCGCAACACACATACTTCCATAACGCTTGAGACATGCCTTCCATAAATTACCACGTGATCAATCTGGTTTCTTGTATTTTGATCAGGGGATGTCCAGGTTGCCTTTATCTTTGTGCGGGAATCTGGTTAAACTCACAACCATATTTCTTGTCGACGCGAAACTAACCAGTCTGAATCCGTTATCGGAGGTGTGTTGTGTAGACTGAATTTTGCGACTGCTGCACCAAGAGCATCTTCTCTTCCTATTTTAGCATTAAAATCTACACGGACAATTTTAATATTATGTGCAGGGCAGCGGTCATATATCTCCTCCTGGCGCACATAGAATTCATCGTTACTGCCATCGTCTTTGTCTGCCGTCGAGGCGTGTACAGAAATCAGCGTAATGAAAAATATTTCGCCCGTATGCGAATAGTGCCTATTCGGTCACTTACATGGTTAAACCGCGAGACCAGGTGTCGGAGTCTCTTACAGACTATGAAACCACATCCAAATTCGTGTCTATTTGCATGGCAGCTGTAAAAGACGTCACAGTTCTTTCGTCGTGTGCATCCCTGTCCCGTGCATCTTATTTCCTGTATGGCGGTGATGTGAGTTGGATAGAGGCACCATCTCTGTATAGAGTTCGGACATTCCATTTCTTCGTGTTTTCACAATAATTATTTTGTTTAAGGAGAGCGGCTTATTAGGCCACCGCGCCCGATCCTAGTTTCTTGGGGTTGCCAAAGCCATTAGGAGAGCCTGTGTTGAGCTTCACTAACTTCTGTTACCTACTTCCTAAGACGCATCAGTGGTAGCATGCCGATTAGGTTACTCAACATTTCGCCTTCTAACATTTGCTACCTCTGAACGGATGTTCTTAAAGATATGGTTCTAAACTCGCCCATTTTTCCACACATAATTGCAAATCGTCCAGGTTAAAAAAAACACCAGATATTGCATGAATTTTGAACACTCCTTGATCCCCTGTTGAACTTTGTATACACCCCTACGTATTACAAACGGAAATAGTCTCGTGTACAACCTTTGTCATGTACCTCATTCTCACCATGGCCCAATCTCACACAAAACCAACAAATAATGTTTATGCTACATTCACTGGGAGAAGGACAAACGCAACCAAATCGAGCAGAAATAACGATGGCAGCAAAGGACTGCAGTAGCATTCAATCGATTGGGAGAATGTGCAAAATATGGAATGACCTTAGCACTGCTAACACATATTCTATGTTTACATCATGACAATTGTTGTTACTCGTACTGTTTGTTGCTGCTGGTCTTGTGTCAACTGCAACAGTTGTTGTTGTTGTTGTGGCAATTAGGTACGCGTAAATACAGTCAGTGTCGTCGATGACGTCGATGAAAAAGGAATAACAAATCAAATGGAAGAATCAGTGTGAACAGCACACGGATTGTATTGTGTGGTAATTATTTACTGTAAATGTGTAAAAATTGATATACAGCTGATATTGCTGTAAACTAAAAACAAACAAAACAAAAATTGCTCCAGACTATTAACAACTTCACTTCAAAATTCCTCAATGTTAAATCTTGAGAATATTTTGTGTGTATTTGTATGCAATTATCATTTCATTTCAGATGCGTAGATGTTTTTATAAAATATGTAAAATATCTACCCGGAATTTGGCTGGTAAAATCCCACTTTGTATACATTTTCTGAATGTTTTTTTATGTAAATCATTCTCTACCACATTCGAGTGTGGCACAGAATTTTGAATGGAATACATAGACCAGTGTCTCTGCAGCAGCTGTTTGTATCAGTCGATCTTCAAAGAGTTGAAATGGTGTTACGAGTGTGAAGTCCTATGGCTGTTAAATCGAATTGGTGTGGACAAATTTAGAGATTACGGTATTGAAGTGTTATTTAAACCTTACGTTTATTCCTACAATAGTAATGGCTGCATTTTCATAGGATGTGTTATCATGGCAATGGATTTGTAATAGCAAAGCTGGTGGAATTTGGTAGTTGTGAGCTTGAAGTTGACTGTTATAAACAGCTGCTGCAGAATCGCTACTCAACTAAGCCACAATAGATTTTCTACGCACATAAGGTTTGTAATAAAAGTTCTACGGCCGGGTCCAATAGTGTAAGGGCTAATTTAACAAAAACAAAATATTGAGGTGATAATCCTCTACTATGCCGAAGCTCCGATCTCCTATCACCATTTGTGCAAATGATGAAAAAACTTATTATTTGCATTACATCTATATTATGACTTTTTACCGCAAACAAATATGAGTTTGTATGACATTTTTATTGAAATGTCAAATACTGAGCTTGAATTGTTAACATGAGCTGAAAATAGCGTAATGTCCGTTTTTGTCCATCTATTAACTTCAACTTCGCTTAAAGGACAGAACTTTGTATACCAAGTTTCAGCTCGATGACTTTCAAATTAAGGCTGTTATCTCGGGGACAGATGAACGGACACCTCCAAAAAGGGAAGGTGGTAGTAGATTTTGTCCTAACTTGCTCATCTTAGAACTTAACCTTTGCTCAGAGGACATTAGCTGGCATATCGAATTTCAGCTCTATATAACCTAGTCTCAGGGAAAGACTGCAAATAGCGGCAATTTGTATAAGATGTGGGAGTTCTTATATTAAACAGCTTTGAGTATAGAAGTTTGCATACAAAAAATCTGCTCTATAGCTTATAAACTACGGCTGTTATTGCTGGGCCAGACATAGGGACATCTTAAAATGGATATTGAAATCGACGCTGATCATTTATATTTATATATTGTTAAACCTATTACGCTTTCTACCGACTTATCGAAAATAGCTGTGTAAAAACTTGTACCTCTCTAGGGTTAAAATACGTTTTTCTTACTTATCGAAAATTTGTAAAGTTTGGCCACTCCACCCACTAATTAAAATAAAATAGCCATCTGCAAATTCATGTTCCTTTTGTTCTCTCCAGGAGTAAAATACAGTTTGACCACGCCCACAACGCCCACTCTTTGAAAATAAAAACTTCGTCTAGAATTTTGAACCTGTTGTGCCGTGTCCTATATGTGTACCAAATTGTATGCCTCTAGGGCTTAAATTCAGTTATGTCACGCCCCTTCCGCCTACTAATTGAAAATTAAAATTATTTCAGCATATTCACTTTTTAGTTGCCGAAATACTGAGTCTTAAATTTTACCAATCTATCTCTAAAAAACGGTTTTGCCACACCCTATCCGCCCACTGATTAACAATAAAAACGCCGTCTGCAAATTCATATTCGTGTTGCCGAGCACTTTCTGGTTGTCCGAATTTATCTCTCTAGGAGTAAAATAAAATTTGTCCATGCCCACTTCGCCCACAGAACGAAAATACAAATTTCGTCTTCAAGTTTTGTAAATGTAGTGCCAAGTACTATCGGGGTGTCAAATTGTATGAATTTAGAGCTAAAATACTGTTTTTCAAAGCCCCCTCCGCCCACCTATCGAATAAAAATGTCGTCTACAAATTTTATCTTTCTAGCTCTATAAAAGGATTTTGCCACGCCCCTCCACCCTTTTGTTAGAAAAATAGAATTTCGCCTGCAAATTCATATTCGTGTTGCCGAGTACTCTCTGAATGTCAAATGCTATCTCAATAGGGCGAAAATAACGTTTTGCCAAGACTCCTCTGCCTACTAATTAAAAATAAAAGTTTAATCGACAAATTAATATTCGTGTTGTCGAGGACTATCTGTACATCAAATTTTATTTCCTTAGGACTAAAAAACAGTTTTGACACGCCCACAACTTCGCCCGCTGTTAGAAAATTAAAATTTCGTCTTTAAATTTGAACATAAAGTGCCGAATACTATCTGAGTATCAAATTTTATCTTTCTAGCTCGACCAAAAATATCAACAATTTTTTTTCAATAGGCAGTGGTTAACATGGCTGTGTTGCTGCAAAGGTAGCTTTGTGTGTATCTAGCATTAGAATTAAGTTCCCCGAAAGACATGAAAACGACTATAAACTAGTGTAATTAATTAAATTACATTTTAAAGTAAGTTTATTTTTGATTAGCACTATAAACTAGCCGCACACATACTCTTTTCGAAAATGTTGTCATGGCTACCTTAGTTTTGTGCATAAGATCTGTTAAATGATAACATGAATCACTGCATGCGTACAATTATTATTGTAATATTTTAATTAACCAATTTGTATTTTATTATTTTTTTTATCGTTTTAGAACTGTGTCAAGACTTGTGTTCCATAAAATACCAGCCATCAGCATAACAACATAGAAACCATTACATGAAATGAGCAACGAGCCACAAACTGTGTGTTATTACAATTGCTGTGCCCAACTTCAAAAAGGGACGGACACAAAATGCTGTAACATAAAGGTACACGCGAACTGCTGTCCGTCCGTCGGACCACTTTGTGTAACTGATATGTTTAATGAAGTGTGTACATGAATGGGGTTTTACGTGGTGGTGAACCCTTTCAAACCAAAGCAAACAACAAACATTTTAATTAGCATTTACACAAAAGTTATAATACAGCAGTAACACGAGTAAAATGTTAACACACTTTGGCAATAAAAGGCCAGAGAAATATTGTAACCCTTTCCATTCTTAAGGGAACTGCCCTTAAGATTACATGGTCCACGAAACTTTTGCTTAAGCAACATCGACAACATGGTAAGTGCTAAAATTATTACTGTAATTAGAAAAATCAATTAATTTGTAAACGATTTTATTGTTTTTAGTTAAATGTTGACTTATTGGCCATACTCAGTGCTATTGGAAAGGCTTCCAAGTCTGGAATATTGGATGCCACTGGTCGCACGAGATCACTGTTAAAATCGTAATAACTTGCATAGTCAACACAGTGATTATGTCTTCAGAAGCAGTGCACGATGGATGTAATAGATATATCGAGAGCTTAATTACAAAACTGTAATTAAGTCATCTGTGGTCTTGGCTACTGTTGCTCATGTCCGGTTTTATGTTAGCCGAGTGCATGAGTTGGCTCTAGTTATAATTTATTGGCTTCGGCAACCCCAGTTTACATTGGTCACATCGCTAACGACATCCGTTGGTACCACCAGTCTTCGCCACTTACCTATAAGCTGGCTACTTCCGAACAGCATAAGAAGGCAGTGCTTTGGGAAGTAAAATTGCCAGTTGTTAAAAAGTGGTAATGTTTATTTTTTTCTTGGCTACAATTAATTATTCTTAATATTCAAACAAACGGTGTAATACTAAAGTATATTAGTTTGGGAAAATAGTGAATAGTTAGATGAAAAATAAACCCGTATGCAGATTCACTATATTTGTTTTCTTTTGACATAAAGATTTTAATACACTAAACAAGTTTAATAAAAAAAGGGACCAATTAAAAAATTGATACCCACCATGTATATTGGAGATGGACCATTAGTTTTGAAAAGTTAAGTTGTGTTAGTTAGTTAGAGGAATACACTGCTAACACAATAAATCGAGTACCAATCCTTACCGATATAGGTAAAGATAATATTTTGTCAAGTCCTTAATGAAAATGATCGAAATAGTCACGCCCCTTCTGGTGTCTTTTGCGCAAAATGAACTGTTTGCCACAAAAAAATTCTTTTATACCCTAAACTTCATGTTGGCGCACGGCACGACTCTAATCTTTGGTCAGTCGTATTGTATTGATACGCTTACATTATGCAGATACTTTCCATTCAAATGGATGAAGTATTGTAATGATCTTAACTTTTGTTATTTTGTAATTTTTTCTTTATAAATTTAGACCGCTTACAGGGTAAATTTAAGCGGGGATTTCATTTCTGGCATGCACCGAAGTGTAAGAGCATCCAATGGGAATTCAGTGCCATGGCGCTACTTACACATTACAACATTTTTCAGCTCATTGATTTGGGACTCAATTCTGAGAAATGCAAGTGAAAGTAGCCCCAAAAAGAAGAAGTTCTGCATCATTCGTTTTGTCAAGTTACATGCCATAATAATATAATATCGATTTGATTTTAGTAAGTATCGTATATGGGAAATTTGTCACGTTTTAGGCTCTTTTGTTTGACAGTTAAAAGATCTGGTACAGTAAGATCTTCGTTCGTCGAGAGAGGGGTTTGTTATTACATCGCTTGCTTATCGCATAGTAGCAGCGGTTTAAGATCAATACTCGCCTCTTGATCTCCAGGCAGACATTTTGTTTTTATTTATGACGGAGCCAAGGTTAACAAAATCATCTACCACTTAAAACTATAACTATAACAACTTTCACGCAGCGTCCCCAAGGAGTATTCGCTTTGTTCCTTAAAACCAATAACTTGGATTTGACCTCATTTATCATCAGAACCACTTTTGTCGACTGCTTCTCAAAGTTTTAAAACGCCGCAGTAACATCTACCAGTTCTCGGTCAACCGTTTTATTGGCATACTAGGCCAGTATGTGACTTTTATTTAAGATGATACTATTTGTGTTTACTGCAGGCATGATCATATCCATTAAGATGTTACAGAAATCGCATGAGAGACAATTGCCTTGCTAAAGCCTCGCTAGGTTGAAAATGGCTCTGTCAGATTTTCCCTATTTCCACTGCAGCAAAGTCGTATCAGCTTTGTGGGGATACCAAACTTAGACATATCATTTAAAAGTTTAAAGTTTAAATTAATGGTAGGCATCCATCTGCACTTCTAGGGACTTCTTTAGGATTTGTCCCAGTGTAAATATCAGGCCAATCGTGGATTTACCAGGTCTAAAGCCACACTGAACAGCCAAACAATCAGGTTTGCTAGAATGGGCTTTAACATAACACATTAGATAGTACCTTGTATGCGATAGGTAATAGGCTGAACCCACGTTTGTTGGTACACACACTTCGATAGCCTTTCTTAAGCACAGGACACAGAACACTCAGATTGCAATTATTGCGCTGCATTTCTGTGTCCAAATTCTGTTTTCGCCTTCCATCAATAACCACGTGATCAATTTGGTTTTCTCTTCTTTTGATCAGGGGCTACAGGTTACCTTGTGGATATCTTTATGCGGGAATCTGGTTCCACTCACAACCATGTTTCTTGCCGACACGAAACTAACCAGTGTAAAACCGTTATTTGAAGTGTTGTTGTGTAGACTGAATTTTCCGGCTGCTAAACCAAGAGCATCTTCCCTTCCTATTTGAGCATTAAACTCTTTTGAACCATTTGAATGTTATGGGCAAGACAGCGGTCAAAAGTCACATGCTGCTGCTGCTGGCGTATGCCGATGACATACATATACATTAGACTGGTCGCAATTTATTTTTTTTTTTAAATTTAATTGTGGGCGCTTCTTAAAATATGAGGTATGGTGTAAGAAATCATGTCCTAATTTTTCAGCTAAATCCGACGGTGCCTAGTCGCGCCGGGTGGAGCCCAAAGTTCTCCATATTATCCCAGATAGCGCCGCAATTTTTTTTTCTTGAAAACTTAATTTTTTTCGGATCTTAAATATTCATGGGTTTCTAAGTATTTTTTATTATATAACTTTTTTTCCTACAACCTATAGTTATCCCGGAATCGGTCGTGCCGAGTGGAGCCCAAAGTTCTCCATATTATCCCAGATAGCGCCGCAATTTTTTTTTCCTTGAAAACTTAATTTTTTTTCGGATCTTAAATATTTATGAGTTCCTAAGTATTTTTTATAATATAACTTTTTTTCCTACAACCTTATCCCGGAATCGGGTGTCCTTTAAAAAGGACACGGCACCTTGCGCTGCAATTCAACATTACACACTAGAGTGGTCGCATTTTGTATGGGAATTTTTTTTTTGAAATTTAATTGTGTAGGCTGCTTAAAATATGAGGTTTGGTGTAAGAAATCATGTCCTAATTTTTCAGCTCAATCCGACGGTGCCTAGTCGTGCATAGTGGGGCCCAAAGTTCCCCATTCCGCTATTTCATCAGATTTTTTTAGTTATACTAGTTACAAAGTCGAAAATCAAAAATCTTACTTCGTTACGATCTTCCACAGAGAAAGTACTTTAAGTATGACAAATTTCAGTTTCCTATGTCATCAGATGGCTTCAGAAAGTTGCGGAAAGGATAGGACATACATACAAACATCCGAACATACTAAGAAATTATCTTATATATGAAAATTAATTGTTGTTCGTTGGTAAGGCCATCACTTGAGAACGCATGGACCGATTCGTCTAATTTTTTGTCACAATGTTCGTAATATGCGTTTCATATAAAAAAATTGGCCACACCCATTTCTGCGCCCACTTTCTTAATATATCTAAAATTTCAAAAAAACGCTCTAAAAATTTAATTTCTTTACAAATTTAGCTCTATTATGTTCTATATTGAAAATATAATAGGTTAAATATATTGTACATTTTCGATTAAATGGACGGAGTGGGCGTGTCAAAACATTTTTTTAAGCTATAGTGATAAAATTTGCTTCTGGTTCAAATTTGCAGACGAAATTTTTATTTTCGATAAGTGGGCGGTGGGCTCGTCGCAAACCTATATTTAAGTCCTAGAGAGATAAAATTTGATATCACGATAGTACTCTCCAATACAATTATGAATATGCAGACGAAATGTTAGCTCAAGGATGAAGATCTAGAATCACTGTCTTCCTCTCTCTTTCATAATAAACATTTCCCATTAATCGTACCCCCAACACACTCACTCAGACGAAATTTTAATTTTCGATCAGTAGGCGCAACTGAAATTGAAATTTGAAATATGTACTATCAGTGGACGGATATTTCTACTTCGAATCGAATCGGTCCATGCGTTCTCAAGTGATGGCCTTACCAATGAATAACAATTAATTTTTATATATAAGATAATTTCTTAGTATGTTCGAATGTTTGTATATATGTCCTATTCTTTTCACAACTTTCTGAAGCCATCTGATGACATAGGAAATTTGTCATACTTAAAGTATTTTCTCTGAGGAAGATCGTAACGAAGTCAGATTTTTGATTTTCGGTCTATGGGACCGACTTTTTAACTAGTATAACTAAAAAGATCTGATTAAATAGGGGAATGGGGAATTTTGGGCCCCACTAGGCACGACTAGGCACCGTCGGATTGAGCTGAAAAATCAGCACATGATTTCTGACACCAAACCTCATATTTAAAGCAGCGCACACAATTAAATTTAAAAAAAAAATACAAAATGCGACCAGTAAAGAGTGTAATGTTGAATTGCAGCGCAAGGTGCCGTGTCCTTTTTAAAGGACACCCGATTCCGGGATAAGGTTGTAGGAAAAAAAGTTATATTATTAAAAATACTTAGAAACCCATGAATATTTAAGATCCGAAAAAAAATTAAGTTTTCAAGAAAAAAAAAATTGCGGCGCTATCTGGATAATATGGAGAACTTTGGACTCCACTCGGCACGACCGATTCCGGGATAACTATAGGTTGTAGGAAAAAAAGTTATATTATAAAAAATACTTAGAAACCCATGAATATTTAAGATCAAAAAAAAAATTAAATTTTCAAGAAAAAAAAATTGCGGCGCTATCTGGGATAATATGGAGAACTTTGGGCTCCAAAGTTCATGAACATGATTAGAACATGATTTCTTACATCAAACCTCATATTTTAAGCAGCGCACACAATCATATTTAAAAAAAAAATTTTCCCATACAAGATGCGACCAGTCTAATATACATATATCATTGGCCAAAGACTGCGGGATGTTACTGCGGCCTTTTCAAGCATGGAAAAGCAGACGGCAGAAGTGGGTTTGGTGATAAATGATTACAGAATCAAGTTATTTGTTTCGACGAATAAAGAATCTACTCGTTTGGGACGTTGAGAACTATAACTTTGAAGAGGTAGATGATTTTGTCTACCTTGGCTCCGCCATAAACAAAAAGATTAATGTCAATAGACGATTTAATGACAATGCCCTCTCTCGAAGAACAAGGAACCAACTGTACCAGACACTGATCCTACCTGTCTTGCTTTACAGCGCAGGATCTTTAGTAATGACACAAGCGGATCAATCTATTCTGGGAGCCTTCGAAAGAAAAATACTTCGCAAAATATTCGGGCCCATCATCGTTAGCGGCGAGTATCGTCGTCTACCATGAGCTGTATAAACTGTAAAACGACATCGACGTAGTCAAGCGCGTTCAAATATACCGAATGCACTGGCTTGGACACATTGTACGAATGGATGAAAATGCTCCAGCTAGAAAAGTTTTCGGTAGTAAAGTCAATGGGCGGCGCAGGGGGGCCGCCAAAACTTCGTCAGATGTACCAAGAGAAAGAGCGCAAAAGACCGATGCAGCTTCGAATACTTTTATATTTGCGGCTACTAATGGATGAATTTCTGTTCCTCATGGTGCTTATAGAATGCATCTTTAATGTCCCCGTCTTCCGCCGGGGCGTGTACACAAATCAGCGTGATGTGGATATACTTCTGCTGGATGCAGATAGTGGCCAATCGCACCGCACTGTTTTTGTTTTTGTTGTTGTTGTTTTTCCTTTTCTTCCTTTTTTTCGTAGTGGTTTAATTTAAGAAGAGTGGCTTACTAAGATACCGCGGCGACAACGTGATCTACCGGATGTTTTGAGCTGCTTGGGGACCTCCAAAGAGAGATTGTGCTTATGTCCTAGTAAATAACGATTAGAAATGTCGATTTAGAAAGTCTCCTATTCCCTTCATCTTTTGGTGGCGTCTAAGAAATCTGATTCTTCCAACAGTTTTGATTGATTTTTTTTTGGTTTGTAAATTATCTAAGATTTTGAAGCGCAATTTCTTCTATATTCATAATATGTTTCGAAAGTGCCTTCGGGGCATTTGGTAAACTTGATGACAATGATATTTGCAATGCAAAATTTGCATACAACTTTCCTACAATTCACACAATGCCGATAGTTTTTGTCAAGGTTATCCAAAGATATTTGACAATCTTCGATTTTGTAGTGGTATTCTTGACAACATTTCTAACAATATAACAGCATAGAAATGTGTTGCCATTTACGGCTTACCGACATTTCTCCTATTGGCATTTCGCACAAAAATGAAAATGACATATTGCCCAAAACCTATACAATGTAAGTTGTTGTTGCCGAAGAAAGTTGGGTTTTGGGCTGTATGACATGCATTTTGGGCAATATGACATTTCCCAAGCCGTTAGCAACGCATGACACATACCCCAATAATATTGAAAAGACATTGGGCGAAATAACGGTACGCCGCCATTTACTCTATTAATACCTTAATGCGTTCAAACTGTTGAACGATCCTTGACACAATCATGTATCTCAAGTAAATAGGCGGTCTCCTCAATAATGTATACCACAACTTTGAGTAGTCGAGTCAATCGGCATTTGTCTAAAAAAAATTTCTCAGCTGATTTTCGAAATTATGTGTTAGGTAAAGTAACACATTTTATATCACTCAAATACATGAAACTCTCCCATATCATATTCATGGGATGTAAAGGGAAATAGTTTGTGTTTTTGTTATATTCCAATAAAATCGAAAATTCCACGCTGTGCACTCATTTAACATTCTTTTAGACATATCACCAAATATTGCAATACAACTCCCACCAACAGCATCAGCTTTGTAAACCACCAGATAGATACTATACCTATTTATGTTAGGTCTACTTGTTTTCCCATCGGGAAATTAATCCGTTTCTTATTTCTCTAAATTAATTCATATTATTCATACACAATTTGCATTAAATCTATAGCATAATTTACCACATGCTGTGTTTGATTACAATTATTAATAATCTGTAGAGTCTAAACTCACGTTTTTCCTCCTCTCTTGGTTGTCATTAAAATTGAAATTATAATTATTGGTTGTGATTACAAATTCAGTTGGCGGTTCGAAAAAGAGCCGCACACAAATTTAAAAAAATCGAAAGAAAAAAAATCCAACGCAGCTATATTAAAATAGCGAAAAATTATGAATTGTGCTAGTTTTACTTATGAATTTTGTGAACAACTGCGGTAACACAAAAACAGAAAAAAAAACAGACAGGGACCACGGAGATTAATTGTTAACAACTTTAGTTCAGAGTGCAACATTACGTTGCACAAAAAGAATTGCAGCGTGAGTACAGAGGAGAGCAACACCGGATCATGTAATTAAATAACTCCACCCTTTCACGAGTACAAGCAAAAAAAAAACACAGTTGGCAGCTAATGGCGATATGGTGTCTGAAGTGGCAGCAAAGAAGGAATCCTATAGGAGACATGTCACTTGTTGTTGGGAGATTATGAAATGTTATAGGCATAACAGTTAAGATGGTAGGGGTTTTTATTACGTAATGTAACTTTGTGTTAAGGAATTTTTTTTCGTTTTGTTTTGTAATTGTCGATCTGTGCAGAATGATGAATATGTTTTTCATCGTTCGGTTCTATATCTATTCTATTATTGCTAATGGAATTTGTTTTACAAGAGTTTGTGTGAAATGGATTATGTTGACAGCTGGCAGGGCGGATAGCTATTTTGATAGTTGCCAAACTATCTCATCAGCACCCTTTACTGTGCCTTCTCCATACATTATACAACCTTAAGTGTTATGTTGACGTGTGGTCTTCTTTGATACCATTTTCACACCGGTGTGTTTGGGCTTCAGGATGGTTTCTTGAAGCTTTTAACACTTAAGGTTGTGATAATGTGTGGATGGAGAAGGCACAGTAAAGGGTGCTGATGATGATAGTTTGGCAACTACCGAAATAGCTATCCGCTCTGCCAGCTGTCAACATAATCCATTTCACACTTACTCTTGCAAATCAAAAATTCTATTAGCGATAATAGAAAATAGATCTCGAACCGGAATTTTTCTACTTATGTTCTTAGAGTTACCTTCCCCACCATAAAGTACAAGTGTTGAAATTAAGATAAATGTCAGATTATTATGTTCATGCCATATATTATTATTAATATTTTACAGCAGTCTATTATTATTGTAGGCCTATCGCAAGTTAATTGAGATTTTTTTGCCGGCTAAATTACTTTAAAACGCTTTCAAAAAATTCTATAAGCGGATTTATTTAAACTGGTATCTTAGAAGAACACATTGTGAGAAAATTATTGTAGTAAATCAGAAAGTCAAAAATACATACTGTGGGGCAGAGGATGGTATGATAATGACCTAGGCAGTATGGTTAAATATGGTTAAATGAGCCGGCAACAGAAATTAATCTATCAGTAACCACACGTAGAACAGAATTCTAAGCACTTCGTTCTTTTGCGCTCGGTAGGTAGTAAGTCATTCCAAGTGTAGATAACAGCTCTTTCCCCTGATCCATCCAACAAAGTTCTGGTCGTTCCCTTCTGCGCCGCCTATCGAGTTTATTGACGAAAACTTTCGAGCTGGAGAATTTTCATCCATTCGTACAACGTGTCTAATTCAACGCGCTAGACTACGTCGATATCATTGTACAGCTCATACGGCTCGTGGTTCATTCGACGACGATACTCGCCGTTAAAAATGATGGGTCCAAATATTTTGGGAAGTATTTTTTACTCGAAGACTCTTAGAATAGAGATGCAAATGTAGGTAGGATCAGAGTCTGGTAGAGTTGGATGTTTGTTTTTCGAGAGAACGCTTTGTCATTAAATCGCTTGCTTAGCGCATAGTAGCAGTGGTTTGCAATCAATACTCGTCTTCTGATTTCCAGGCTGACATTTTTATTTTTGTTTATGGCAAAATCATCTACCACTTCAAAGTTATAGTTGTCAACGTTCACGCAGCGTCTCAGACAAGTGAACTCTTTGTTCGTTGAAACAAATAAATTGTCCTCATTTATCAACAGACCCACTACCGCCGACTGCTTTTCAGTACTTGAAAAAGCCGCAGTAATATCCCGCAATCCACGGCCAAAGATATCTATGTCATCGGCAGAGCCGAGCAGCATGCAGCTTTTGTTGAAGATTGTACCATTCCTGTTAACTGCAGCCTTTAGCATGAACATCTCCACTACGATGTTAATGAGATCGCAAGACAGATTATAGTCGTGTCTAAAGCGTCGCCAATTTTCACTGAAGACTTCGGGATATTCAGTGTTATCCCGCAAAGTAATATAAGATTCGCTGAGATACCAAACTCAGCTATAGCATCTAATAGTTTCTGTCGTATCAGACTGTCAACAGCAGCTTTGTAGTCGATGAACAGATGGTAGGTGTCGATCTGCATTTTTTGAGTCTTTTCCAGGATTTGTCGTAGTGTGAATATCTGGTCGGTGGTGGATTTACCAGATCTAAAGCCACACTGATAAGGTCCAATCAGGTTCGCCAGAATGGGCTATAGTCTTCCACATAACATACTAGACATGACCTTGTATGCGATGGGTAAATGGCTAATCCCGCGTTAGTTGGTACACACACTTGGATCGCCTTTCTTAAGCACAGGACATAAAACACTCATTTTCCAACCATCGGGCATGCATTCCTTGAGCCAAATCGTGTTTTTGAGTTGGTGCATATTGCATTTCGGCTCGGTGGTGGACAATCTACTACGTCGTATATGATTGGTGTGATTTCGTCACATATGCTACCTTCGGGAACAAGTAGAGATCGAAAGTGTTCCCTTAATATTTGCGGCACATTTTGAGTGTCCGTGACCAGATTTTCGTCTCTGTCCTGTTCCAAAACCTTTCCTCTTAACCTTTTGGTAGAACTTTCGGGCTTTACCTCTATCCCTGTAGTTCTCGATACTCTGGCTCTCTCCTTTCCTCCACAGACGTTTCCTTAACACAGTACAACATTTTTCAGCTCATTGATTTGACCATTAAATTTTTAATGCAGCCAACTTGACAAAACGAATTTTGCAGAAGTTCTAATTTTTGGGGCTACTTTCATGTGCAATTCTCAGAATGGAGTCCCAATATCATGTGTTGTACTAAGTGCTGTATATTCTGTTCACTGGATTTTCATATTTATTATTTTTAAACTTAATATAAGGTCATACTAGAAAGACTTGTTCCACTTCTATTACGCAGTAAATAGTTAAACAAACGTTTATTTGGTTAACTACAAAAACATTAAAAAGGAGTTACGCATCTCATACATTTCTGACTCAACACCACATTTGGGTGACACGGTATTCTATCATATACCACACTCGACTCTACACACAGCCGTACCTCTCACTTACTCTACAATTCTCGAGAGATCGAAGCAATCCATCACGTTCTACATAAAATATGTAAAGCAAATTCTAAATATTTTATTTGTAAAAATAACCCAAGACTGCAAGCAGCAAGTGCGTAACGAATTCTCTAGTCCATTCAAAATACATTATATATTTTTATAGAATAAAATAAAATATTTCCAAAAATTACTTATGTCCATAAAACGAGAGCACTCACATAAAAAAACAAAACAACAAAAAATCTAACATAACTTAAATAATCACATGTCTGGTGATGCTGCCATATAAAGTCAAATATATTAATTTAGATCAACGCAATTTTTTTTTGCTCTACAAAATTTTTATGTTTTGCTTCTCTAATCGATAGCAAACTATATTGCGGCGATCGTAATTACAAAACATCGTCGTAAACACATCAGTGGCGGCGAACTTGCCGTAACCTTGTATAGCGTAAAATTGATAATCCAATTAGATTTGAAATGTGAACTTACCTTTTTCAAACGGCAAAAATTAGCTGCAAATAAAAGAATACGAAACAAAAAAAATTAGTCTTGCCTGTTATAGTTTCTCTCAGTGCATAATATTGAGTTCTCTTAACGATTGCGTTTACGGCGGCGTACATAACCTACGCAAATTGCTAGCGCTACTATATAATTACTGTTACACAAAACTCATAAATGACGCACTGCGCTGCGCCGCTCGCTGTTTAACGTTCTTTAATTATTCAATTCGCAGTTTCAGCGTTATTAAAACCATTCATTATATTTGCACTTCGTAGGAACTTTAGAGTGTAACAATTAATTTTAATACTCAAAAATTTCATAATTTTACGTTTGCATATAGATCGAGACCGCCTCTTTTCGATAAAGTGCTTAATTACAGCATTGAGTGAAGCAATGCAGCTGAGCTGAGAAATATGCGTATGAAACGTACTATCTTAATAGAAGTGATCGTGTTTTCGCATTTTTCTCAAACGCATTTTTCGCTAATATCATTTAAGTCCGGTTCTCATAGTTAAACGAAGTTAGACAATTTGGCTAAGGCTACAATGCCCGCACAAGTGTTGTGCAGGTACAGGTGGCGGTCGATGGGTGTGGCGGATGGTTTAAGGATTGGTTAAAGGAAATGGTAGCAGTAGTAACGAAAAAGTAATGCCTGACACAATATGCCTAGTGGTTGTTGTTGGAAGTTGCTGGGGTGATAATTCTTTATACTGATTTTCAATTCATCGGCACTCGATCGCTGTTTCGTTCCTATGTGGATAACAAGGTTTGTGTCAAGGGATTCTTAAATGTAGCTGTAAGTTTTAACCACCAAATTCCTCGAAAGATGGCGCCAGCTGGTTTTCTTAATTTATATTGCGATGTTGATAAATCATTTTCTTCTTCCTTATTCCTTGCGCAATATGGATTTTTTTAGTGGAAGCATGTATGATGAGTTTTGTAGGCTGGAAAACTCGAAAGTATTTAAAAAGTAAAGTTTCTTCTATGTCGATTTGGCCAGTGCTCCGACCAGGAATCGAACCCGGCACCTTCGGATAGCTTATCTACATCGCTTCCACTAAGCTATCGATGGCCATATACCAAAAGGTACTTTGATATGCCGGGGCGCATATTGATTAATTTAAATGGCATGTTACCACCGATTCGCTTTAAGAAGTTGGTTACAGAAGTTACTGAAGCTCAACACAAGATTCTCTTAGTGGCATTGGCAGTCCCAAAAAAACTAGGATCTGGCGCCGTGGTCTTATAGGCCCCTCTTCTTAAATATAATAACTATAATGAAAACACGAAGGATAACACAAGGGAACAAAATTGAACTTTTTGAGTGTTGTTTTGAATTCTATAGCTGTTTTTTACTAATTTGAGGTCGCTGATTTGAAATCTGATCTCCATTTTTCTTCATCAGCTCGAATTTTTAAGTTACAGGTACTCATCGTATTTTCGCCTATTTTCCAAAAAATTATAGTTCAAAAAATCATAATTTTTTTTTCATAAGCCGAATTTTAAAATTTTGTTTTTTTTAAAGATATCGTTGTTACCTTCGAAAAAAATCAAATTTTTTAATATCACAAAAAAAAAATTACTGAGTAAAGGCTCTTTTATTCAAAAAAAAAAAAAAAAAAAAATACTAAAAAAATACACATTTAAATTTTCTTCACTCTGAAAGTTAATCGGTTGGGGGCAAAGCGTTCTTTTTATTAGCTTTATTGAATATCATATTAAAGCTTTCTAAAACATGTATTTACATAATAATCGATTGAAAATTGAATGAGTTTTGCTAAGTTCGGTGATAACAAATTTTTCGATTTTTTTTGTTTCTACCCAAAAAAATTAAAATTTTGTATTTTTAAAA
The DNA here is from genome assembly GCA_964034835.1 of Muscina levida. NCBI lineage: Eukaryota > Metazoa > Arthropoda > Insecta > Diptera > Muscidae > Muscina > Muscina levida. The sequence continues at coordinate 11,537,650 of OZ035883.1, forward strand.
ATCATGACAAATTTTGCAAATTAATTTATAGTTTAATTTATAGTTTTGCCTCCTATTACAATATTAATTAACTAACCAAATTTAATAAATCGGCAGGTATCAATTTGGAAGTTAAGGGAGAAATATTAATTTTCCAAAAATAGGTCATTTTTTATGGGAGGTACCAGAAGGGGTGATCCGATATAGTGCAAATTCATTACTGATTCATATTTTCATAACCGTAAAACTTACGCATAGTTTAACTGAATTCAGTGTACTTACAAAAAAGATATGTATGTAAGACTATTGGGGTGAGTTCGGTCATTTGTATGGGAGGTATCAGAAGGGGTATGGCAACGGTTTCGGTTTTTTTAGGGTTTGTCTACTTTTGCAAGTTAAAAAACTGACCAAATTTAAATATCCTCCGGTAGTCTGTTTGGCAGCTATCGAAGATATATTAATTATCCAAAAATAGGTAATTTTGTATGGGAGGTACCGGAAGGGGTGGCGCTATTCCGCCCATTTACAATCCCTTAAGTTCGTTTCGAAAATGATTAATACTGATAAATTTTCATAACGATCCGTTACACTTTCACTAACATTTTAATAAATGTTATTTCTGTATGGAAAGCGCGATTTTTGTAAATTTATTTATCTCAGTATATTGTTGACAAAATCAAAAGTTGTGCACAGATTTCAATGAAATAAAGCTCATTTGATTCAAACTATATTAACCAAATGTTTTAAGAACAAAACTGTGATAGTTGTTGCATTATTTTTGTTTAAATTTTTAAAAAACAAAAATTTTTTTTTTTGAAAATTTTTTTTTTTTAAACTACAACGATATCTCTGAAACTACTAGGCCAAATTAAAAACAATGTAGGCACGGATTAAAGATAATTTTGTTGACGAGTTTAAGTTTTTTTTTTTAATTGAATATGGTGAACCGTTTTCAAGTTATTTAAATATTTGTAGTGGAGGTACCTTAGTTTTGGACATAACGGTATATCGCGAAAAGTCGAGCTGATACAAAAAAAAAAAACAAATGCAGATTTGGATTCAGCGTTCCAAATTACCTTTAAAACAATATTCAGTTCTTAAACAACAAATACCTTGTTCCCTTGTGTAATCTATAGAGAGATAATGCCTCTATCGAATTGGCGGATGTGCTCAACAAATATAAGGGCGATATCATTGCCATTCAGGAAATGCCATGGACGGGACAGGGATGCACAGGACAAAAGAACTGTGACAGCTTTTATAGCTGCCATGTAGAAAGACACGAATTTGCATGTGAATTCATAGTTGGCAATAGACTTCAACATATGGTCTCATAGTTTAACTCTGTAAGTGACGAAAAGCCACTATCAGTACAAGGCGAAATATTTTTACATTACGCTGATTTGTGTGCACACCCCAACAGAAGATAAAAACGAGGGCATTAAACATTATATGAGCGCCTAAAGGAAATACATGACCACTGCCCTGACCATGACATTAAAATTATTTTTGGAGATTTTAATACTAATATAGAAAGGGAGATGCTCTTGGTTCAGCAGTCGAAAAAAGCAGTCTACACAACAACAACCCCGATAACGGGTTCGGACTGGTTAGTTTCGCGTCGGCAAGAAACATGGTTGTGAGTGGAACCCGCATCAAGATAAATACAAGGCAACCTGAATATCCCCTGATCAAAATACAAGAAATCAGATTGACCACGTGGTAATTGATGGAAGGCATGTCTCAAGCGTTATGGACGTGCGTGTAATGCGCGGTGCAAATATTGACTCGGATCACCACCTAGTTGAAGCCAAGGAACATACTAGGGAGGCCGTAAATATCGATGTTGGATTTTTGTCGGTACCATCCCTAAATATGATGTCTTTGCAGATTTTGGGATATCCAAAGTTTAAGCACGATTGAAGTACGTTAACCCGTGTCGCTATGGCTTAAAGTTTTTAAGCTCCATATAACTTCCGACAACCCTAGTACGCACGCAAAACAGCTTGCAACCAGACGCAAAATAAGCTAGACACCACAAAGCTGCATACCACCGAGATATCCAATGTCTACCTCAAACAACTCTCTCAATAATTTTAAACAAACCCCCACGAAATCCTGATGTTCCCGATACACAGTGGCACCATATTGCGAATGCTATGATCACTACCAGAACGACTGTACTGGGTTATACAAACCATGCTGATACAAGTCCTGGTACGATGAGGAATGTTGCGTAATGTCTGAGGCAATCTATGCTACATACAAGGATAAACTGCATCGCCTGCGGTGACGGAACGGTATACTGAGAAGATTTGGGAGATGAGACGCTTCTTCAGACGGAAAAGCGTCTATGGAAAAATAGTGAGAGAGAGCCAGGATATCGAAATTAGCTGGGATAGCGGTGAAGCGATGAAAGAGGAGAAAGCAAAGTTTTTGGAACAGTGATTCCTATCTGTAACAACAGAGACGGATATATATTATTGACGACGGAGTATATTGCCCAACACCAAGGCAAAACAAGATCAGCACGGCAATTGTACGGCTTAAAAATAAAAAAAACTGCGGGAGCCGATGGACTGCCGGCAGATCTTGTTACAGCCGGCGACGATAAGATAACAACATGCTTGCACCATCTGGTTAACACGATTAAGCTCAAGCCGATCTATGTGTGTGTACCAACTATGGCGGGATCAGCCTTTACCCATCGCATACAAGGTTTTGTCTAGGATGTTATGTGAAAAACTAAAGCCCATACTAGGGAAATTGATTGGACCTTATCAGTGTAGCTTAAGACCACGACCGACCAGATATTCACACTAAGACAAGGTGCTGTTCGATACCTACCAAGCTGCATTCGACAGTCCGATACGATACGATGGAAACTATTAGATGCTAGGTTAAATTTGGTATCCCCATAAAGCTGATACGGCTTTGCGGAATGACACTGACTGACACGAACTCTTCAGTGAAAATTGGCAAAAATCTGACAGAGAAATTAAGCAAGGTTTTAGACTAGGCGATAGTTTGTCATGCGATCTCTTTAATATTATCATGGAGATGATCATGCGGAAGCTTGCAGTTAATATGATTGGTAACATCTTTATAAAAGTCACATGCTGTTGGCGTATGATGATGACATATATACCATGGGCGTGAGACTGCGGGATGTTACTGCAGCATTTTCAAGCATTGAGAAGCAGTCGGCTTCTCAACGAGCAAAGAATCTACTCGTTTGTGTCGCTGCGTGAACGTTGTCAACTGAAACTTTGAAGTGATTGATGATATTGTAGAGTAAAATCGGGTATTGTGAAGTATTCGAGTAATGTGGAACCCCCTTTATTTTGAAAACTAAACATTATTTGGTGACTCTCTTTGTATGTATACATATCTTACTGACAAATATCAACAACACGTAGTCGACTTTTTTTCTGTGCGCATTCGAAGAGCATTTCCCAATATTAAAAAAAAAAAAACATTATAAAAAGTGAATTTGACTTTAGTTATAATCGGTGTCACAGCCTTATTTCCACAGGGAGTTCTACATTACTATCAAGGTTTCTAAATGTCAGTTTTTCGGGTTTATCTGATTTCTCTTACGTAATTTTTGTAATGTTTAGAGAATTAACTTTTTGCGATACACTTAGTTAGTAGGGTGATCAATTATTCGGGTTTTTGCGAAAACCGATTTTCGAATTATTCGAAAAATGGCATTTGAAAAAAACCGGTTGCTTTTTTTGAAATTCACAAAAAACCGGATAATCCGGTTTTCAAATGTATGCCAAACAGCAAATTAAAACACATTTTTTGACAAAAAAATTTCATTGAAAAATAACAGAAAATAATTCAAATATACTTATGTTTTTTTACAATGCAATTATTACAATGCAAAACATTACTGAGATCAGAGACAAACAAAACATAACAATTCATTTGTAAGTACTTGATTATATAAAAATTTATTTAATTTAATCTTTAGTTTTAGTAACATTTAAGAAATAAGATACAATTTAAGTGCTTGGGTGTATAACTATCATATAAATTTTCTGATAATTGGTGTTGAACGTTTTGCATTCGAGATCAAGTGTTCGCACAGTAACATTTATGTATTTTATGTAAGATATATCCGACCATTCATCGACCCCAATAGAGAAGCGCTGGTTTTTCTGCTTTAAGTAAATCAATTTTTTCTTTAACTTATCTTTTTTGGATAGATAGAAATCATATATTTTCTCCCATATTGTATTCTCAGAAGCCGGTAGAATCTGAAAAAAAAACATGTACGAGTACACATTTAACACAATTATGAATGAATTTAAAAATGAATTCCAAAAAACCGAGATTCGACAAAAAAATAACCGGATTATTCGATATTTGAAAAACAGGGATTTAAAAAAAACCGACGGTTTTTATGAGTGAAAAAAACCGAGTATCCGGTTTCTGAAAACCGAACTGATCACCCTATTAGTTAGGCAATCGATCAACAAACATATTGGAATCTCTCTCAGTGGAATTTTTGCTGATACATTTCCGAAGAGCACCAAAATTGGAATTTTCTACTATACCGTAAGCAAAGCCTTTCCTCGACAAACATATATCCAACTCTACCAGACACTGATCCTACCTGACTTGCTCTACAGTACAGAATTTTGGGTATTGGCACAATCGGATCAATCTATTCTGAGAGTCTTCAAGAGAATAGTGCTTCGCAAAATATTTGCACCAATCCTCGTTAACGGCAAGTACCGCCGTAGAATGACCCATGAACTGTATAACGATATCTACCTAGAAGAATGACCCATGAGCTGTATAACGATATCTACCTAGTTAAATATATCGAATGCGTTGGCTTGGACACGCTGACCGAACGGATGAAAATGCTCCAGCTCGAAAATTATTTCGCAATAAACACGATGTTGGGGTCGCAGGAGGGGTCGACCAAATCTTCGTTGGATGAGCCAGGGGAAAGAGCTGTTATGTAAACTTGGTATAACGAACGGCATTTGAAACTATCACTATTGAATTTTATTTTCTACGTGCGGCAACTAATGGATGAATTTTTGTTGCTGCTGCTAAATAAGAAGAAAGAGAAGAAGGCAAAATTGGAGCCCTGCCCTATTATTTGTACTTATTGTTAGAATATATATATTTTTTTCATATTTTACTTTACTTCTTTAAATCTAAAATCTTATTAACTTACAATTTATAATTTATAAGATAACTTTTAGCTATGCTTAAGATAATCTTTTACAGCTAGTATATTGTCTATACAATCATGTTTGCAATAGGCGATAGCTAATTTCATGATACAATAGATTAAAAAAAGCATGACTCTTTTATAACCTATCCGCACTGCCAATATTTATAGCGTTAATTATTATTTTAACCTACCCCAACATCTTTCATAACGCGTTCACCGAGTGCCACCTATTATCCACCACTTTACGCACTTGTACTCATTTGCACCATTCTATGGGAATTTACGACACTTTTTGGCAAACAATCAATTCTCTAAAGTCAATTTAGAAATGAACAGTATTGTAAGCCATCGATTGTACGTATGCATATAGTACGAGTGGAGTAGAGTGGTGGTGGTGCTCTTAAACATATGAGGTCGTTCGTCAGGCCGGCTGGTTGGTCGTCTGATCGAATAAACTGGAGTGGAGCGGCGCAGAGTCGAGTATTGTTCGACAACTTCGCGCGTTGTTGCACAAGTGTTTCACATTGTGCCACTTTGTTGCGCCCGAATCCAATGCAATTCTGTAAATCAAACGCCCATTGTACAATGCAACTTTTCAGATTTCAATTGTTCAGAGTTTCGTTGAAGTTTTTTCGACAATTTATGAATTATGTTTGCATTTATTAATTTTTTATTTATGTTGTTGTTGCTTTTGCTGTTCTGTTCGATTTTGAATTTAGTTACCATAGAGACACATCAGATTATATGTATCACAAGCGTACCCGCGCGTTATTTGGTTAAGATAATGTCGTTTTGTGGGTAACCTTAGGCCTTAACATGATTTGTTTATGGTCATAAGATTTCGTTGTGAATTAGAGATAAATGGGTTCAGTTTGATGGTGATTTTTGCCAAATAATCTCTTATGGCTGACTTTTAACGATAGAGTGACATATTCGATGTCATAGATGTTGGTAAATTAAGATCATAATCTAATGGTAAGCGCTCAAGATTGGCAAATAACAAAATATCAGTGTGTTTGTCTTGGGGGTCGTCGCATGGAATGGAAATGGCAAATGTGAGACATTGTTTGGTTGAGGTAAAAGAAAATCACATCAATCAATTGCGGCAAGAATTTGTTGACAGACGCGTTTGACTAGAAAGAAATACGGTATACGTTGACAGGTCAAGTCTAGCAAACATATGACACAAATCAACTAATTGTTATGTGTTGAAATCGAATGCAATATTAGAGAGAAGTATGATTTTATTTTTCAACAAACATCAAACTGTCGATTATCACACAAAATATTGTTTAATTGAAAACAAATATTTTATTCGCTGAAACAGATCATCTAATAAAAATTAAACCTCTAACTGAATCATCGTTTATATCGACGATTCATTGTAAAATATGCAACATATTTAATAATTTCGCCCAAAATATTATGAAAAAAAACCTTTAAATATGGTAAATTTTTCATATCATTTGGAAGGTTTCAATTTTAGAATGCTTTTGCGGTGGGTGATACTGAAAGGCCATATACTAGATAACTGACCTTGGCACGATGGTTAATAAGCATTTGGTTGTAGGCTTATCATAAAAGCTGACCTTGTTAATATAGAAAAGTGTTAACTCACTCAAATTCTAGAAGCTCAACCACAGCTCTTAAAGGGACGCTATGGAAATTTTTCTGCTGTATAGGGCGATTCTTTTATAAGCATCTTTTTAAAAATTAAATAAAACCATTACAATTTAATTGGACAACAAAATATATATAATAACCCGAAAGAAAAATCTCTGACATTTACTTTTTAAATATAATTTCATTCAATTGTTGGCCGTAACTACGCCATAGGTGTTCTATTAGGAATGTCCAACATATATCACATTCCATTTTCCAGCATTGTTTTTTTGTCCATAGGTGCGATATATCTGGGTCTAAGGGGCAGTTAAAAGGTCAGAAAAGCAAAATTAATTTCTTAGTAATCCCATTAAACTCGTATCTCTCATCATGTGTCGTGTAGCACCGTGTTGCTGAATCCACATGTCATTTATATTACAGTCTGCAATTTCAGGCAACAAAAAGTCAATTATAATGAAGTGGTGACGTATTTTCTACCCGGGCTTATTTCTGAAGAAATACAAACCGTACGACTCCAGCAACCCATAAACCACACTATTTTTTGGTGGATGTCACGGTAGTAAGAGAATCTTTCCCAATAAGGGGGAGTTTGTATGGGAGGTGAAAGTAGCTTTTGTCGGGTCTTGCTCATCTTAGAACTTAAGCTGGCATATCAAATTTCGGCTGGGTATATCTTAAACTACGGCTGTAATCGCGGGGATATATAGAAGGATAACCCAAAAAGGGGGAATTTTTATGGGTGGTGGGAGTAGTTTTTTGACCGATCTTTCTCATCTTAGAACATAACCTCCGCTTAGGGGATAAAAGCTGGCATAACAAATTTCAACTCGATAGATCCTTAGCTACGGCTGTAATCCCAGGGACAGAATACCAAAAAGGGGTAGTTTGTATGAGAAGTGAGAATAGTTTTTGACCGATCTTTCTCATCTTAGAAAATAACTTCCGCTGAAAGGATAGAAGGTGGCACAACAAATTTCAGCTCGATAGTTTCCCAGTAGGGAATCGCCAAACTAGTTCCAAAACGTACTAGTTCAAAAGTATGGAATTGTGAACTAATCCCTAAATGAACTAGTTCTTAACTAACGATTTCGTATTTTCATTGTTATAATACTAGTACAGTACTAGTTCAAATTTTCTAGAATAATACTAGTTCTTTCTTGAAGTAGTTCTAAACTAGTTCAAAGGAGACAATTAAATACCACCCGACTAGAATTCCTGAACAAGTTCTAAAGGGACAATTTTCCCCAAGCCTAAGGCAACTACGTGTTAAATAAGACAGTTGCTGGCATGGGAGGTGAACTAGATCACTTTTCTATGGAGAGCTAGTACTTTACTAGTTCCGAACTAGTATTTTTTCCTACTGTGTTCTTAACTACAGCTGTAATCCCGGGGACAGAATATCAAAAAAGGCAGTTTATATGAGAAGTGAAAATAGGTTTTTACCGATCTTTGTCATTTTAGCACATACGCTCCTACTACTGTAACCGCAGGTACAGACCACCAAAAAGGGACAATTTGCATGGAAGGTGGGAGAAGATTTTGACCAACATTGCTCATCTAAGGACTTAACCACCTCTTGGGATATAGAAGTTTGCTTTTTTATTATTATTAGCCTTTAAAACAACTTGACACATATATATATTTATATCTTAGTGCCTAAGTCAGAGGCCGAAATGATCAAAGATTTCCATTCACTTCGATCTTGTGCGCACCGTCTCCAGTCAGTCCTACCAAGCAGCGTCAGTGATTCCTCCACCTGGTCCTTCCAACGTGGTCGCGGTCTCCCTCTTTTGCGCCGTCCTTCGAGGTCTTGATAGAATACCTTTCGCGCTGGAGTTTCCTCATCCATTCTCACGGCATGGCCTAGCCAGCGTAATCGTTGCACTTTGATCCGCTTGACGACATCAATGTCGTGGTATAACTCGTACAGCTCATGGTTCATCCGAATCCTAAACTCGCCGTTTACGCAAATGGGTCCATATATTTTGCGGAGTATTTTTCTCTCAAACACCGCCAGATGAGCTGCATCCGCCTGTGTAAGCACCCAAGATTCGGAGGCGTACAACAGGACCGGTAAAATTGGTACCTGGTACAGCTGGACTTTGGTAGTTCGAGATAGGGTGGTGTTTATAAAGTGCTCGCGTAGTCCAAAGAAACACCTGTTAGCAAGCACTATTCTCCGTTTTATTTCGAGGCTGACACTGTTGTTCTTGTTCATGGCGGATCCAAGGTAGATAAATTCATCCACTACCTCAAAGCAATAGTTTTCAACGTTCACGCTGCGTCCCCAACGGGTGGACACTTTGTTCGATGATACCATTAACTTCGTCTTGTCCTCATTCACTGCCAAACCCATTTTCGCTGACTCCCTTTCGACTGATGTGAAAACAGCTGTTACCTCTCGCATCGTTCGACCGATAATGTCGATATCATCGGCATATGCGAGCAGCATGTGGCTCTTATTAAATATGGTGCCAGACATGTTAACCGCTGCTTTCCTTAACACCTTCTCCATCACTATGTTGAACAGCATACATGACAAACCGTCACCCTGTCTAAGACCTCTCGTCGTATCGAATGGTGCAGATAGATCCTTGCCAATCCGAACAGAGGATTTGGTATTCGTAAGGGTACACCGGCAGAGACGAATTATCTTCGCAGGAATACCGAACTCAGACATGGCTTCGTATAGTCGATGCCTGATGGGACTATCGAAGGCAGCTTTGTAATCGACAAAGAGGTGGTAAGTGTCGATTTGCTTCTCATGGGTTTTCTCAAGAATCTGCCGTAGTGTAAATATCTGATCCGTCGTGGATTTGCCTGGTCTAAAGCCGCACAGATAAGGTCCAGGTTTTCCACAATTGGCTTTAGACGTTCACACAGTATGCTAGACAGGACCTTATACGCAATGGGTAAGAGGCTAATTCCACGATAGTTTTTACACTCACTACGGTCACCTTTTTTGTAGATTGGACATATCGCTCGTTTTCTGCAAGACCGTCATAACTCAAAAAACGTGATTTTTGAGCTAATGATGTAGAATTGTTCATTACATCATACTCCATGTTGTGTAAAAAATGCATGTTAATATCTTTTATACACTCCTCGTGAGAGCTATTTGAATTCCTCCATTTCGTACAAGTTGTGTGTAAATTAAAAACTTTAAACGCGATTATCTCGGAATCGATTTTTTTGAGATATGACGGTCTTGCAGAAAACGAGCGATATCACACTGAGATTCCAATCCTCTGGCATGCTCTCCTGAAGCCAAATGTTCTCTATGAGCTGTTGCATGCTTAAAACAAGCTCATCCCCACCCGCCTTAAACAACTCAGCTGGAAGACCATCAGCCCCAGCGGCCTTGTTGTTCTTTAGGCGGGATATGGCAGTAGTTATCTCAGCTTGGCTCGGAGGTAGACACTCGATGTTATCATCTCGGATTGGTGCACAGTAGAGTGGCCATAGTGGAAATTTTTTTGAAAAGTTAAATTTTTCGCACTGAAAAATATGAGGTTGGGGATAAAAATAATTATGCATATTTTTTTTTTTTTTGATTCCGAGTACCTCCGGGTTGAGCCCAAACTTTTATTACATTACCCATTTAGGCTGAAGTGCAGAATATGGGGCGGGAGCCCGATTAAAAACCAAAAATATGCCATTGTCTTCATCTTGGCCCCCAAACATCGGAATGGTAGGTCAAAGTTGGCGCTCAGGCCCATGGGGCCCGGGGGGTCAAAAAAGGGGCCCCTTTCGGTTCTATGATGACCCCCCAGGTGCGGGTACTCAAGTGAAAGATATTTTCGAGACGAATCCAACGATGTTATTTTTAGGTTCCTACGGGTCTCCTGGAGTTAGAGCCATTGACTGCGACGTATGCAGCAGCGCGTGCCGTCGTCATGAGTCTGACATTTCGCCCAAAAAAATTGAGTTGGGTCTTCTGTCATAGCATTTGGGCGATATGTCATGTTGTAGTTAGGTTTTTGGTCGAAATGACATGTTTTGGGCGATATGTCATGGTTGTTTTTGGGCGAAATGACGGTATACCTATGTTGGGTTTAGTAGTGCCGCGCGCAAAAATTTTTTTAAAATTTTTTAAATTTAGTTAAAAATATTTTTTTTTTTCTTGTTATATCCCGGAAATGGCTCTAACTCGGTCCAGGAGACCCGTAGGAACCTAAAAATAACACCTGGGGGGTCATCATAGAACCGAAAGGGGCCCATTTTTTGACCCCCCGGGCCCCATGGGCCTGAGCGCCAACTTTGACCTACCATTCCGATGTTTGGGGGCCAAGATGAAGACAATGGCATATTTTTGGTTTTTAATCGGGCTCCCGCCCCATATTCTGCACTTCAGCCTAAATGGGTAATGTAATAAAAGTTTGGGCTCAACCCGGAGGTACTCGGAATAAAAAAAAAAAAAAAAAACAAATATGCATAATTATTTTTATCCCCAACCTCATATTTTTCAGTGCGAAAACTTTTGGATTTCACATTTTTAATTTTTTCTATATAACGCTATGGCCAGTCTAGTGCACAGTCTTCATCAGCCGAGTTTTCACACATCAATAGGCTGCATAGAAGTTTGCTTACAAAATTTTAATTCGATATATCTTATACTTCGGCTGTATTCGCATGGACAGACAGTCAGACGACTGTATATTACGGCGGCAGCAAAATGTATGGACGATTTTTTGTGGAAGACCGAAATATTGGTCAAAGGACAAGTTCTTAGTAAAACCTTAGTATATTCTATGTTTATAACATAACCATTAGGGATGGGGATATACATATATCATTCGAAACGAGAAAAAATGTAACACATATGTCGAAGGAATCACTTTGGACCCTATGTTTCTTTGAACCAAATTCGATTCATGACTTTTACTTCGTTGGGGCCATGTCCGTCTGTCTGTCCGGCTAGTACGCACGATAAATTTCGAAAACGTAACCAATTGTTTTTAAACTTTGCAAAGGTTAATATTTCTACAAAACTACATGGCCACACCCCTTCTGGTACCTCCCATACAAATGTACCAATCCACCCACTTTAGACTTCGAGTAATAATATCAACATAGCCAAAGCGATCGAGCCCAAATTCTGTATTTTGTTAAGCTATAGCAGGATAAAGTTTTTTTTTTTAATATACATTTACGCAACGAATAAGTGCCAAAAAAAATTGATATAATTTATTTAAATTATACCCCAAAACATTACCAAAATACTTGGCGTTGTTTTCCAAAATGAGTATTATCCATCAAGCTGCATTTTTGAATATTGTTGCAGGTACGAAATTTACAAAGTCGTTTCGCCAAACTAGACGACTTTCAATCGCTGCTTCCATTCACTACAAATATTGAAATTTTAAGATGCGGTTACCATCTAATAAAATAGCCTCTTATATGCCAACAGTTTAAACAGTCACACGATCATAACATCAAACACTTATTTAGTTATTTGCAAAAATATTCTACGCTATTTATTTTCAAATTGGCGCATTTAATTTGATTTTATGTCATAAGCGGATTTCCACTTAAATCGAATGACTAATGTGAATACGTTTTGTGTTTTATTTTTTGTTGTTATTATATTTTCTTGTAAATGTTTTCATAAACTTTAGTTCGGCTTCTTTTTTCTGTAATTTTTGTTTTAATTTTTTTTTTACCTCAGTTTTGTCTTCAGTTTAGCTGCGATTACATCAAATCATATGTTTGTTGTATGATAATAATACGGTTTGTTGACCGCTACTGCTCGCTGGTACCGGCCAGTAGGCCAATTTTGTGTGTTTTTTTCTTTTTTTTGGTTTTTCCGCAAAATCTAAGCCACAAATGAGTCTATAGCGGCGTTTGCCGGCCATTCGAGTTACAGCGTTTCCAAGGCAATTAAAGTAAGTTGGCCTGGGATTAAATGCAGCAAACGATATTAACGAATTTGTGGTTTAACTGCGGTCCACCACTAACCGCCAACCACCACACCTTGTTAGGTGAGCTGAGTGTCAGTTAGTCAGTCATTCAGCTAGAAGCTGGCACAGCAAATGGGCTGTTCCTCCGAAAGGAAATCGAAGAACATTTATCAACTTCATAAAATGGTGTGGGAAATACTAATAAATGTATGTACAATATGCGAATGAAACCTAGATTAGTTGTACCTAAAAAGCTGTTAGGAAATATAATACTATATATTATAAAGTAAATACATTTTTTAGTTGTTAATTAATTGTTTGATTAATACAAAGTGTATATGAAAACAGCAGAATCAGCAGTGATCAAATTAGTTACACTCCAAAAGTATTTAGACTGTAAGATAAAACATAAAATGTATATGCTAATACACTAACAAATTTCTTAGGTTTTTTTTACTATGGAACCTCCCATATAGCATGATGTCTACCGGCTATTTCACCCAGTTGAAACTTAATTTTGTTTTTTGTTCACATCGATATTTGTTTGAAACAATTAAAGAAATACTTTTATAATCATTCAAATATGTATTGCTACAAATTGACATTTAATAGAATAAATTACATATTGAAAGTTACCTTTGGACCACTGCAATTGCTCTCCAGGGAACTTTAATTGGATTTCATACTAGAAGCCGATTGAAGTGAAAACTTCGATCTGATAATGTCATACAAAAATCAATGGTCAAAACACAATAGTATGGCGCAATATGTACATATATAACAATATGTGAAGCGTTCTTTGTTATTTGTTGAATATATAACAACAACAAAAACATATAAGAAACGTATTATATCAATGGCTACCAAGAAAATGTCATGCGTAGCACGTTTAAATTGGAATAATCTGACCATAGTTGACATTTACATATGAATTTTCGGCTTTCTTTGTATATGTGAAATACGATTATCTGATAAATGTATATTTATCTTAGATGCAATCTATGTTTTGACAGAATTTCTGATATCCGAGAATTTGGATGTTGTAATTGTTAAGTGTGATTCATGTTCAGTGACGACACACATTTTTACTGAATGGATACGCCAATAAGCTGATTTTTAGATGCTAGCAACCCAAAAAGTGCCATTACATTCTTATAAATGCACTGTTTGGTGTGGTTAGCGTCTATTAGGATGGTTCAACTTTCTATCATTCACACCCGTACCACGCAAGCAATGTTGGCGTCCAAGTCTTGAACATTACTCTAAAAAAACTGAAAATTTTTAGTAATACACGATTAAGCGGTGGGTTCACAAGTTCAAGTTCAAGCCATTGTATTGTAAGCTGTGTATGCCAACGCTTAAACTAGGTATAGCCGATATCAGGAATGGTCCTTGTTTCTGAATGAACTGTCAATAGCGAGGGCTACCGCATCATGATAATGGACTTTTTGTTCCCTCAATTGAAGGTCATGTTAACCGGCTATACTTTGTTTTAGCTTGGCGGTGCTTTGGCATACACAGCTTACAATACAATGGATTGAACTTGAACTTGTGAACCCGCCGCTTAATCGAGTATTACTAAAAATTTTGAGTTTTTTAGAGTAATGTTCAAGACTTGGACGCTAACATTGTTTACTAATTCGCGTGGTACGGGTGTGAAAGGGTATGAAAGGTGAGGTTATTCTGAATAATTTTGGTGAAGAACCAGGAGTGATTGCACACCATAAAGCACGGGACATACATGGATCGATTCCTGCCTCATTCATCTACGTTTTCTTTCATCGGCGGCCCGCTCGATGTTGTCGACAGCAACTTCGCAAATAAAAGCTTCCCAAAGGACTCTCGTTCGCATTCGTCTATTAACAAGGTGCCGTTGTATGAGTCTAAAATCATGGAGTGCAAAGAGAAATTATGTTTAAGTTTTGTGTCAGTAGTTATAAAATAGCTATGCTCAAAATTATAGCAAAATCGGTCAACTTTAAGCCGTGCCCCAAAGAGGTCAAAGGCCAAATCTATACATATAAAAATAAGTTTGTCTTTGTTTGTTTTCATTTTTTAGTACCATATAGACTCGTAAACGGCTTCACCGATATTTTCACAGCATGTGGCTATGTGGTCGGTAGTGAAAATAGGCTACTTTCATTTTTGATATATCAAGTAGGCGGGGCCCCGCCTATTGGACTCTATTTTAAAAGCCGCAATATCTGGAGGATTGTTTCTCCAATCGCCTTGTGTGTATGCATTTGACAGCATACTTCGCGATCCCACAAAAAATGGCAGGAATCGGATCAGTGGGCGTGGTATAAAACTTGAAACTTTAAGCGGCTGTATCTCATGAACTATAAACTATAAAGTAACAAAGTTGCAGTCGGGAAACCCGACTTACATATACCCCCAACCTCAGTGAAATATAACATTTTCCAGTATATTGATTTTATTACTCGATTTCTAAAGTGGGCGGAGTGGTACATTTGTATGGGAGGTACCAGAAGTGTCGTGACTAGACTTCTAATTTGTTCTCCAAAACATTATCCTGTTATAACTTAACTAATAACAGAATTTGGGTACGATCGCATTGAATGTATTGATGTTGTTACTCCATCTCTAAAGTGGGCGGAATGGTACATTTGTATGGGAGGCACCTGAAGGGGCGTGATTAGACTTCCAATTTATTCTCCAAAACTTTATCATGTTAAAGCTTAACAAAATACAGAAATTGGGCACGATCGTCTTGGGTGAATTGATATTTTTACTTAATCTCTAAAGTGGACGGAATGGTACATTTGTATGGGAGGTACCAGAAGAGGCTTGGCTAGACTTCCAATTTATTCTCCAAAACTTTATCCTGTTATAGCTTTACTAAATACAGATCGCATTGGATGTATTGATGTTGTTACTCCATCTCTAAAGTGGGCGGAATGGTACATTTGTATGGGAGGCACCTGAAGGGTCGTAGCTAGACTTAAATTTTTTTCTCCCAAACTTTAACGTGTTATAGTTTAACAAAATACAGAATTTGGCCAAGAGAGTATTGATGTTACTGCTCGGTTTCTAAAGTGTACGGAATGGTACATTTGTATGGGTGGTACCAGAAGAGGCGTGGCTAGACTTCCATTTTTATCTCCAAATAATATCTTATAATAGCTTTAACAAAATATAGAAATTTAGAAATTTGTATTGATATTATTACTCGATTTCTAAGTTAGCGCTACCAGATGGGTATGGGAGATACCAGAAAGGGCGTGGCTAGAATTCCAATTTTTTTCCAAAACTATATCCTCTTATAGAATTACTCAACAGAATTTGGCAAGTACTGACAATATTACTCTATCTCTAAAGTGGGCGGGATGGTACATTTGTATGGGAGGTACCAGAAGGGGCGTGTCCATGTAGCCCACTTGCAATACCGTAAATAGTTTTGGTAAAATATTAACTCGTCCAAAATTTCAAAACATTTGGTTGCGTCTTTGGAAAGTTACCCTGCGTACCAGCCGACAGACAGACAGATAGACGGACATGGCTCAAACGACTTAAAAAGTCATAAATCGAATTTGGGTCAAAGAAACCAAAAGTCTAAAGTAACTCCATCTATGTGTTTCACTTTTGGGTCGTATCAAATTATGTATACCCTACTGACCGTAGTTTGAGGGTATACAAATCTATGGGGACCACCTTAAGGGTTGAATATAGATGGTAGATATTATCTGAGAAACTGTTTGGGTTGCAAAAATATTTTGGGTCGGTCATACATTTGACTCCTCTTGGGGGACCTTTACGGAAGTTAGAGCGATTGCAGCAAACTTTATATCAATTAGAGTATTGTATGGAAGCCCCTCATAAAGATTGGGGTAAGTATGATTGGGAATAACTTTTAGGAGAGAAAAATGACTGGGATCTGTGACACATTTGAACTCTGTAGGGTCGATTCCGGGGCAGTTGCGTTTGTCGATTTTTCCCCAATACGATTTGGATAACCGCCTGGTCATCTTCTCTCTCCTAGAAAATTAAAAATGTACTGATAGTTACAATAGAGTGGGACAATGTTTTTTGTCGACAAGAAGTTATCCAAATCGTAATCTACGATGAATTTTAAAAAAATCTACGTCTACAAAAAAGTCACGAGATAAGTATTACTATTCGAGAGAAGATATGTCTGTCCAATCAATTCGGATAATTTTCCATTTATTTCTTTCGTATTTACAGTCCATATTAGAAATGATATTCGTCTAGTTTGCCCAAATGATTTGCTGTTATATGAATGTTATTTATGTAATGTATAGAAACATTTTTTTTTCATTTAAATTCACGTTTTGTTGAGTATGTTATTATAATTTTCTTAGTTGTTTCCTAATCTGTTCTTAAACATCATCACCGTTATTATGTATGTCGTAGTCACGTCGAACCATTGTCGCAAATATGGCATCGCTGATGTCGTTTGTGAGACTGGAATACGACTTATCCGTCCTCCTATCATGTTCTTCTTCATCAGATGATGAAAAATTCCCAACACTAAACATTTCTGTTAATTATTACTAATTTTATTCAAATAAAAAATACAATCGGATATTGTCGAAAGTCGACTACGACGTACGAATCTGTGGATATGGCAAGCGCTGTATATATTTATCCCAACTAACCATCAAAATAATTCAGAAATTTTAGTTTCAAAAATTATTACTTAATATTGAAATTATGTTTTTTATGATCAACTATTATAATGAAGTTCTATAAAAAATAATTAATTATATCTAGGTGTGATTAATTTTTTAAACAGCGATATATATGTAATATATATATTTTTATGCCATAGTTCATCTATTTGTTGTTATTAAAAAAAAACTTAGCTGTAGCTAATATCATTCATTCCGCATTAGTCATTATATTTTCGTCGTTTCCACAGTTGCCTCCACCTATAGAAAACTTACTAATACCCCTCTAAAAAATTAGCTCTTGAACATGTTCCCTGAAATTACAATTTTTGTAATTTAAAGTTTCACAATCACATCCTGTTTTGTATGGCAAATGTAGGAATTCAACTATTAACATTATTGTACAAAAATTACAATTGTTCGGTTTTTTTTTGTGCTCCACAAACATAAACCAAATTTGGAAGATTAATTTAAACAATGAAATAATAATTCAGTTAATTTGACGCTCTAGTAATAACACGAAAAAACAGGTCATTTGTTTAACTGTCATTAAAAAAAAAACAAACGACGACTATTACATATTTCGAAAAAGAGACCTACCAGGCTCCACCTGTATTCTGCTCACATAATGATCTCAAAACTCCAAATAAAAAAAAGTGCAAAAAAATAAACATTCAATTGATCTTCATGCAATTTTGACCAAGTCGTCCGTCCGTCCGTCGCTATGCTGTGTTACTAACCGAACAACCAACCAACACACTGGGAGCAACAAAGCCCATGCCCCCTCCATACATTGTTTGATTGGTATGGAAAAAAAGTAAAAGTGATTCAAACTCATACCAATAGAGCAGAGCAGTGCTTTAACAGCTGTTTCAGGCGATTTTCCATTTGCTGCTAACACTGCAACTGCAACTGAGACGGTACTACTTGACGGTGTCCCCAGAAATTGCATGGGATGATGACGTTGCAACTATTGGCAGCGGCATACAGCGGTACACCGAAGTACTGCGACTGCGTGTCAGCTGAACAAGAAGAACGACGTCGGCGGCGGCGGTGGCGGCATGCTATGGCCACCACCAGATTTTTAAGATTTACGAGTATCATAAGATTTTTCTTTTCATAGCATTTTCTAGAGTGCGCGAAAATTTTTTGGCTATAAATACTATTGGCAACTGAAACAAGTTATTCAAACTCAAGCGAGATTTGCTAACAAACTCAAGTGTTTTTTTAAACGCAAAGCTAACGAAATCCTTTAACGAAAAACTCAAATCAAAATGTTCAAGTTTGTAAGTAACCACGAAGAAATATAAAAAGTTATGGAAAAAAAGGATAATAGAAGGATAGAAATATATAGTGCATATATAAAAAATAATATAAAATACAAAATAAATAAAAGTGTACATATAAATTGAAAAAAGACTGAAATTTAAAAAATATTACAAAAGGATTGTTGTGCCAATAACAGAAAGAATATCCTGAGAACTGAAAAATAAATATGTTATCATAGAATGTTATGGATTAATGTGTAAATTTTGTGTTGGGAACAGTGTTGTTAGCTTAAAAAATAAATCGTTTATATTATACTAATACGACTGATAAAAAAATATTTCAATTAAATTAAGTCTTCGTGCAATTTTAGTTTAAAAAAAGTGTGTATGTGTGTGCATTGTCATCAGTTCATATATTTATAAAAATCAGTGATCCTTTCATTAGACCTTTGATGGGAAATGCAGCGTATAATTAATATTATATGTTATAACTATTTCACAAAATGTCAAATGCACTATCGAATAGTAATATTAAATGTATTAAAATGTGTTGGTTGTACTCTATGTAATAAAACATAAAAATTTTGATTAATATTTTTTTGATTTTTGATATAACAGAATTTTAATTTTCCATTTTTTAAAACAATTGTGTTGAATTTTTTTTTATTTTTTTTTTTAATTTATTATTATTATAAATAATGTTTTTCATAAAAAACGCATAATTATAATATTGTCAAATTAAAAATATTAAAATCTTAACAATTATTAAATAAAATTAATAAACGGATGATAACCTTTTTTGTTAATAAAATAAGTGTAAACTAACAATGAGATTCTAATACATCATATAATTTATTTTGACTTAGAGTATAACCTTCTAAAAATTTTTTAATCGAAAAATAAAAAGTTGGCCAATATTTGTTTCTAATTTATATTTGCAAAGACTATTTGTATTATTAAAGACAAATAACTAATTTTTATTAAATCAAAATGTCCATATCTTATATTAGTTTACATGATGATTAAACGGACGACAATATTGCTTTCATGTTCTGGTCACCTTGTTTATTTTTAATAGCATATTTTCTGGTAACACAAGTGCATATCAAAATATATTTGCTACAACAATAAATAACTCCAATAATAGTTAAAAAGATCAGATAACGGAAAAGTTTTCATATGCTTTCATTAAAGTTGCCAGATAGACTTTATAATATTTCCATACTTCACGAAAGTATATATATTTTAATAATTTGATCAAAAAGTATCAAAAAAGGAAATTTATGTCGCATCACCTTCTCAATTCGTACTGTTTTTCGTTTTGTTAGAAAAGAAAAAATTACTTCTATATTTTCCAAGTGACGTCACCATCATTAACTGCTAATATTTTGGTTGTTTTCTTCTCTTTTACTAAATATAGAACATTTTACGTTTTACACAAAAAGTTTTTTGAAATAAAACAAAAATTAAGTTTTTCATTGTTTTGTAGGACTGTCACATATGTGATCTCCATGTTCCAATTCCAATATACAAATTAAAAATATAGCCAAAATTCAATAATTTGTTAATTTATAAGCT
This sequence comes from Muscina levida, assembly GCA_964034835.1. Taxonomy (NCBI): domain Eukaryota; kingdom Metazoa; phylum Arthropoda; class Insecta; order Diptera; family Muscidae; genus Muscina; species Muscina levida. The sequence continues at coordinate 11,557,847 of OZ035883.1, forward strand.
CGCAAATATTATTATATTAATATCCAGCAATTCAAACTAGAAGTCACTTTCAAAGAAACTATTTCAAAGTAAAAGTATATTAGTAAAACATAAAACTTAATTTCCTATTACACCCCATGAATAAGGTATGGAAAAGCTTTTCGCGTTGTTGTGAATTAACACGCTTTTTATTTTGGATTCGCCACAAATGGCACCTACTTGTTTATCGACGAATGCGCACGTCACTGTTTGAGAAGCTTTTACTAGACATACCGATTGACTCGTCCTTATACTCCGAAGTTGCTGTCTACAACATTAAATGAGTCCAGCAATGAAAGAAAAATGTAGATGACTGGAGCTGGGAATCGAACCAAGGTTCTCCCTCATGGTAGTCGCGTGTTCTAACCACTATGCCACGGCCTCTCCCAGCATTTTAGTAACAGATGATGATAAATCAATCCTCAACATGAACTTTGAACAATATATTAGAAGAGCTATGTAAAAACCTACTTTTATAAAAAGCAATGATTTGGACTGTGTATATTTTATGGCGTACTGTCAACATGTACATTCTGTGTTCCAAAAAGTACTTTTGTTGTACCGAAAATTACTTTTTTTTTTAAAAAAGTACTTTTATTTTAACACAAAGTACTTTTATTGTATTAAAAAGTACTTTTTATGTACCAAGAAGTACATTTTTGTAGTCAACAGTATCTTTGTTGTACCAAAAAGTACAAATTAAACCGTTTATTATACCATCACTCTTTTGGGTGAAAAGTCCGTCTGTCCTGCTGGCTGGATGGCTGGGGGGCAGGATAACTCCAGTTGGCCTGAACTGGACCTTATACAAATTCACCAGTATTAATATTTTTCCAATTAAAGTACTGGAATTGTAATGGGCAGAATAACACCACCCGTTTTGGCATCACCCATACAAAATGATATATTTTTGGACAAATTGAAAACTGCGAAATATTTGAATTTAGTCAGTACAATAAGCTTGTAGTAGTAGACAAATCTCTAATAAAACCGAAACCTTTGCCACGTCCCTTGTGGTACCTTCCATACAAATGACCGAATTTACCCTTATAGTTTTACATACATTTCTTTTTTGTAAGTAAATTTGAGTCAAGAGTGGTAATGGACTATATCGGTCGACATCTTTTGCTACCTCCCATATTATGTATTTCTACCATAACATTCGAACAGATAATTATGGGATATATAAATTGAGGCATATCCTAAAAAAAATTAGCTAACCTTAGAAAACCGAAACATTTGTAACACCCCTTTTGATATCTTCCATATAAACACGTTGTGCTGTTCCTATTTTTTCCTCCATTCGAAAGTTGAAAATGTGAGAGAAAGTCTACACTATGAAGAAGGCCTAAGGTGTCTTAAGAACAATTCATCTTAGGATAGTTAAGCACCAGATATTCTTTTGTAGGAATTTTGTTCTTAAACCAGTTTATACATTGCACGTTGTCATTTTCCTGTTGTTGATATTAAGTTTTTTTTGTAATTTTTTTTTTTATAAGTGCATATATCAAATTCGTATATCGACTTTAATCCTGCATTTTATTCCACATGTAAATAATGCCTTTATTTTCCATATATTTTCCAGGTCCTTGTCACTTTTGCTCTCATTGCTAGCGCTGCCGCTGCTCCCGGCTATTTGGGTGGTCTCGATCATGGCTACCTAGGAGGCGGTCACGCCATTGCTGCCGCACCCGCATACTCATATGCTGCTCCAGCCATCACCAAGATTGCTGCTGCACCTGCCATCTCGTATGCTGCTCCAGCTATTACTAAAATTGCTGCTGCTCCCGCCATTTCTTATGCCGCTCCGGCTATTGCTCATGCTCCTGCCGTTTCATATGCTGCTCCTGCCATTTCCTATGGCGCTCCTTTGGCTAAAGTAGGTTATGCTGCTCCAGCTATAGGTCTAGGCTATGGCGGTCATGGCTTGGGCTTGGGTCATGGTTTGGGTTACGGTCATGGTTTGGGTTACGGTCATGGTTTAGGTTTGGGCTATGGCCATGGCTGGTAAGATGTTAACGTACGAAGTATTGATGGGGCCGCCGATGAATGAAATCTAAAAAAAACACACAGTATTGCTTGCATGTTAAAGAAATGGATGGAAGAGACTATCGCGCAGAGTTTTGAAGAGTAACAACATTTTGCGGAGTGGAGTGGAAAGAATGCTTTTATTGTTATAATTTCGTTTTATTTTTATTTTTTTTGTATTGTTTTTGTTGGCGACAAAAAAAGAATGAACATTTTCCTCGATTTTTGTGTTTGATTTTGTAAATAAAATTTTGTATTGTTATTAAATTAAAACGAAGTATAATGTGTGGTTTTTTAATGGGATGTTAAAGGAGGCGATATGAAATAACTCCCAATGAAATAAGTCCCAATGAAATAAATCCCAATGAAATAAGTCCCAAAGAAAATGAAATAAGTTCCAAAAAAAATTATGAAATAAATCCCAAAGAAAATGAAATAATTTCCAAACAGAAAATGAAATAAGTCCCAAATTTGGGATTTGTTTTAAATTGAAATAAATTAAACACCACAAATATGAAATAAATCTCAAATTTATAAATACATATTACTTAGTAAAATATATTGCATATTTACTGAGTGTAGTCATTGATATCTTCGTGTCATATGTAGTCATTAATACCATTTTCGGCCTAATCTGCAATAATATCTTATTGCAATTATAACAAACGTTTTTATTTTTGAACTTTGATTTGCTCAGGTTTTAATAATTATTCACAATTGTTTAAAATTTTTCCTGCTCCGGTATATTTTTATTATACGTATGTACAAAAAATAATTTTTAATTAACGTTTTTACACACAACAAAGTATGAAAATTTTTAAGAAAAAATCGCGCGATTTTTTGTTACAAATTTTCGCCTGCGGCGCCTCTGCTGCGATGGTCTTCGTGAGAATCCAATTATAATAGGATGATGTTTACACAATAATTACCAATTTCTTCTGCGCCGGATTATTGTTATTATATGTATATACAAAACCGAATATTTAAATACATTTTTTACATACAACAAAGTATGCAAATTTTTAATTAAAAATCGTGCGCCCACGGCTTTCTTTTAAGATATCATATACATACATGTTTTTTGCTCCCTTATACAATTTTTATACAATAAATAATATGAAAATTTTACATAAAAATCATATGTTTTTACCTAAATTCATTATTTATTATTATAATTACTAATTCAAATACCAATACAGATTTTTAAATACAGAAAAGTTGAAGAATTAAAAAATACATTGGTCACTTTTATAATAACATAAATATATACAAATAAATCAATACGTGATCATTCTAGGTTAACTATACTGTTATTTTTTTCCGTAAAACTCAAATTAAACTCAGTGTTATATATTTTTCGCAAATAAAGTAAATCCCAAAAATTACCAATATAGAATGAAATAAAACTCCAAAAAAAAATTATTTGGGACTTATTTCATTTCAATTTTTTTGGGAATTAAAATTTGATGAAATAAATACCAAACAATAAATGAAATAAATTCCAAAAAATATGAAATAAACCCCAAAAATTTGGAAGTTATTTCACACGAAATAAATCCCAAAATATATGGGAATTTTTTGGGACTTATTTCATTTTTTTCTGGGACTTATTTCATTGGGAGTTATTTCATAGAGCCGTTAAAGGAGTGATAGGGAGAAAAATGTTAAGAAAATTTTTGGGAGTATATTTAATAATGGTGGGTCTTTGAAATGAAGAGTTATTGGGTCTACAATTCTTCATTAAGGCTTTCACATCAATTTCAGAAATACAGTGCTTGTAGCGACCGGCCGTGGCATAGTGGTTAGAACATTCGACTTCCATGTGAGAGTTCTGCGGTTCGATTCCCGGCTTCAGTCATCAACATTACTCTTTCGTTGTTGGCCCCCTCGATGTTGTCGATAGCAACTTCGTAGTATAGTATCGAGTCAATTGGCATGTCTAGTGACGTTGGCATTCGTCGATAAACAAGTAGGTGCAATTTGTTGTAAATCACAACAACGCGAGAAGCTATACCATACCTCATTCACGGGGTGTAAAGGGAAATGAAGTACTCATAGATGCAAAAACTTATAGATGGTACAATAAAAGTAACTTTCGGTGCAATAAATGTACTTTGTTGGTATAAAAACAGTACTTTTTGGGTAAAATAAATATACTTTATTTATAAATTTAAAGTACCTTTGATACGATACAATAATTCATTGATGCAATTTAAGTACTTCTTTCTACAATAAAAGTACATTGGGTTACAATAAAATTACCTTTTGTACAATAAATGTACATTTTCGTAAGTTAAAAGTACTTTTAGATACAATGAAAGTACTTTTTGACACAATAAAATTATTCTTTGGTACAATAAGAGTAACTTTTGTTACAATTAATGTACTTTTTTAGCACAAAAAAGTACTTTTGGTACAATTAAAGTAGTTATTGATACAAAAGTACATCTTGGTACAGAAAAATCACCATTTGGTACAATAAAAGTACTTTTTTGGTACGATGATTCTACTTTTTGGTTAATTAAAAGTTTTTCCTGATACATGAAAGTACTATTTGACACTATAAAATTACTTTTTGGTAAAACAAAAGTAACTTTTGGCACAAAAATTGTACTTTTTCAGTACAATAATAGTACTTTTTGGTTTAATTAATGATCATATTGATACAGTAGTACTTCTTGGTATAAAAGTCACCTTGTGGTATAATAAAAGTACTTTTTGGTACGATAATTGTACGTTGTAAATTAAAGTTATTCCTGATACAATCAAAGTACTTTCTTTACACTATAAAATAAATTGTTGGTACAATACAAGTAACTTTTGGTTTAATAGTTTTACTGTTTCAGTACAATAAAAGTACTTTGGCATAATTTAAGTTCATATTGATACAATAGTACATATTGGTACATAAATAGTACCCTTTGGCACAATAGAAGTATACTTTGCACGATAATTGTACTTTTTTTGGTAAATAAAAAGTACTTTCTAGCACAATGAAAGTACTTTTTGACACTATAAAAGTACTTTTGGGTAAAATAAAATTAATTTTTGGCACGATTATTGCACTTTTTCAGTACAATAAAAGTACTTTTTGGTACAATAAAAGTTCACATTGATACAATAGTACATCTTGGTATAGAAAAAGTACCTTTTGATACAATAAAAACACTATTTTTGGTAAATTAAAAATACTTTCTTTTTTAGTATAATAAAAGTACTTTTTGATACAGTATAGTCCTTTTGGGCCAAAATTAAAGTACTTTTTGGTGCAATAAAATAGTTTTAATACAATAAACGAACAAGTTGATGAAACAAAAGTTATTCTTCGTTCCATAAAAGTGCTTCTTTGGCACAATTAAAGTACTTTCTGGTACAATCATTGTACTTTTTAGTGCAATGAATTTAGTTTTGATACAACAAAAGTACTTACTCATCAAAAAGTACTTCTTGGTACAGTAGAAGCACCTTGTGGTACAATTTAAGTATTACAATAAAAGTACTTGTTGGTACAATGAATAAGTTTTTGGGTAAAAAAGTGCACTAAAATAACCTGTTGATACTATAAATAGTGTTCTTGGTACAACAAAAGTACTTTTTTTAATACAATAACAGTACTTTTTTTTAAATGCAAGTACTTGTTAATGCAACAAAGGTATTTTGTGATACAATAAAAGTTCTTTTTGATACGAAAAAACTAATTTTTTGGTACAGTAAAAGTACTTTTCTGACACAATTACACAACAAGAGAATTTTCTAATACAATTAATGTACTTTGTGATACTATAAAATACGTTTTTGTACGACTTGTAGTACGATAAAAGTATTTGTAGGTACAACCAAAGTACTTTTTAGTACAGTAAATACATTTTTTGGTACAATAAAATTACTTTTTGGTACATTAAAAGTACTTTTTTAACCCTGAGAATGTTCTTTGCCGTACAATTAACGTAATATTTATTTTTTATATAATTTACGACTTTGGTATTAATTTTAAAAGCACATAATTTGAAGTGTTTTATCATCATCGTCTTTGAAAGTGACTGTTTGAGAAAAACTTATCTTTTATATATATGAAATGCATCATATGGGGATGGCTTGTAACGGATAAACTCAAAAACTACTGAACGGATTTTAACAAATATTTTTTTAAAGCATAATAATTTGATTAAGCAACAGAGTATGATTCATCGCATTTTATTTTCAAACGTTTTATACCTTCATTTTCGGTTTCAAATTTCAAAACCCCAAGAACTAATAGTAATATTTCACGTAGAAACCAATAGTATCACGTGAACGTATGTAAGGTAGTAACAGCATTCTCTGAGTGCAAACAAGTACCCTACCAATACTCTTTACGCTTTAAGTCTACATATGTGTTTCTATCAGCAAGCATAAGAGATTGAGTTTTGTTCATCAGTTCTTTTGCCACATCATTTAACCAACTGTTTGTTCTCCTCTTACATTTTCCGCCTAGAAACATACAAATTTTCACAGGACTATCGACAGTACGAATAAAAATAGTATAAATCCCAATGAAATACAAAGAAAGAACTCTTTTTACATAAATAAAAGTGTTCTCAGTGAACGCAAGAAAGATTGAAGGAATTTTGTCGAAGGAAAAAAGCCCCAATAAAATAATTCCCAAGGCAAGAAATAAATAAATTCACAAAAAATTAAGACAAATTTACGGTCATATTGTAGCTCCCAGATATTTTGATACTATCACAAATATTAAAAATTTATGGGATACCAAAAGTGTATATCTTGATGTGACAGTGCAAAAAGGTAAAATTTTCTACAGCTTTACTTCCTTTAGAATAGATAAGTCCGCTGCGATTTAGTAGCCAGCACATCCATTCCAAATTTTCTTTATCAGTCGATTGAATTCAATATTTTTTAATCAGCGAAGAATTCCCAGAACAAAACTAAAACTTCACTTCATCTTTTCTTTGGAGCACAATTTTCTAGTGCCTAACGCTTTATTTGTTTTTTCATAATAACAAGCATAATAGATTGCATGGCAACCATCTATCCGGTTGCCACACATACAATAATAAATTTACAAAATATTTTAGATATACATTTTTAACGTTTTTCTTTAGAAAACTGTACAGATTTGTTAAACTTAAAAACTATATGAATATGACTTTCTTATTTTTTTTTTTGGTTTTTGGCAGAGTCAAAATGAAATATGAAAATTATAATATCAAAGCTTTTTCTTCGATAATCAAATCGTGAACAGTCTGAAAACTCTACCAAGTTTACCAGCCATGGCCACCGCCATAACCATAACCATGTCCACCGTAACCATGACCGCCATAACCACCGATGATATAGCCACCGCCATGGCCATAACCTCCACCATAACCGCCGCCATAACCATGTCCGCCATAGCTGATCGCAATGGGAGCTGCAACTTTGGTGATCACTGGTGCAGCAGTAATGGTCTTAGTAATGACGGGTGTTATAGTTTTTGTAACAATTGGAGCTGCAGCCACTGCTTTGACCACGGGCGCTGCTGCAATATAGCCTCCGCCATAGTAACCATGACCGCCACCATAGCCGCCATGTCCACCGCCGTAGTAACCATGACCACCACCGTAGCCATAGTCGATGCCATGTCCAAAACCGCCACCATAGCCACCCAGGAAGCCGGCTAGAGATGTTTGAGTGCAGCTGATTAAAGCTAAGGCAAGAATGTACTGGAAAAAGGGAGTAAGAGATGGAATAATGAATTAAGTAATATGTAACACAATTTAAGATATTGATGATCGTTATCGTAGTTGTATCTAACGTCCAAAAAGGATATTAAATTGTAGATGAATCAAAAGGTAGAATTGGACGTACTCGTATACTGCCAATGATCGCAGGAATTATAATGATTATTGTTAGGATCATATAATTACACTAATGATCACCTGAAGTATGCTAGCGATCGTCGATAGTAGACTGATCGCAATCTACTGATCTTGAAAGGTAAACACAATGATATTTCAGTGCAAATAGACAATAGTCGACAGCAAAGGTTTAATCGTTAGAAGTAGACGGGGATTTGAATATAATTTGAAAAGGACAACACAAGTGATTACCGAATTAAAGTTAAAAAGAAGACAATCGATATAAAAAAGGTAGGATTTCATCGGTTGTAGACAACCAATCATCAAATGTAGAATGTGTATCAAACGGCGAGGTTCACTATGAAGAACATTACACTGCTCGAATGCAATTGATCGTCAAATAGCAGAGGTTCTTGCACTTGAGATCGACGAAGGCGAAGTTTGGCTGTCGTTGTTAGGATCATATTATGCAGAACTTCGACGATCATCTGTCGTATGCTGGCGTCCACCCGATGTAGGATGGCCATGATCATACAGATCATAGTAAGTTAATATATGATCATTAACTACAAACTGTCTATTGTTGGCAGTAAAAAGTCAATAAAAATTTGTGATCATGTAAACTGGAACCGGCGCAGCATACTACCGATTCTTTCACGCGATTATCCTGGATGTGATCTATGTTCTAGCACAGAATACAAAACACTACAATTTATTTGATCAGGACAGCTTCTCGAATTTGATCACGGCATGGTTAAGTCCAGATACGGTTTATACACAAATTTGTAATCCCGAATAAGATATTCTATATAATCCCCCTTATTTTGTATGTCGTAGTCACGTCGAGAATAAATAGAGATCAGTACCAAGCCTCTTGTTTACCTATAAGAAAGTAAATAGTAGACTTTTGTTCATCGAAGTTAACTGAGGATCATTCAATGTAGGCTATCGATCATCAACTTAAATCACTAGACTAAAGTTTACACAGAAAATGGTGAAAATCTCTGGCGGATGACAGGTAATCAACCACAGTACACCACAGTGGTAAATGTCGATAGTATATTGGAGATCATTTATAGTTGACAGAATATAACGGGTCATCAACAATTTTTCTTTTCAGTTGTATATACAAGATCAGTGCCAAGACAGGTGGATACCCAAGGATACCGCAGATAAGGCACCATAGAGGGAATTTTGCAGATCATTGGTAGTAGTCTACAGAACTTGACAAAGAAGTTATTTTGTCGACGAAAAGTGTAAGCATTCTTGTGACCATTGAAAGATAATTGAAGATCATTTGATGAAGACCGGCGATCATTGATCAGAAATATTAAATTGAGAATCTACACAGGAAATTCTGACAGAGAGGACGGAAAATAAGTCACAGTAAACCACCTATTTGTAAGCGTGGATTACACTTCAAAGACAACTGATCATTGACTGAAGATCAGAAGTGATCTGTGATTTATATTGTAGCAGATAGTAGTATGGTGGACACTGGCAGAATATCCACTATCTACGAAAAATTACTGCAATTTGCAGTATTTTTAGATAATCAAAATTATACATAAGATTGTTGAAAACCAATTGGAGAACGTAGGAAAATATAGAAGGCTGATGATTACAGCGAAAACAATGAAGATCACGTAATATCATCGACAGAAAACGAACTGATGGCCAAAACACAGCTAAGAGACCTTAAATTTTTCAGATGACCACTGTATAAATGTAAAAATCTGTGGCAAAATAGGTGGATCATTGCAGATCTTGACAAAGAAGTTATTTTGTCGACGGAAAATATTAGTATTCTTTTGACCATTGAAAGATAATTGAAGATCATTTGACAAAGACTGACGATCATTGACATATAATACTAAGTTGAAGTCTAGACAGAAAATACTGACAGACAGGACATGAGATGGTCCACAGTCTGGAATTTGTTGATTGTACTTTGAAGATCACTGATCATTTACTGAAGATCACTAGGAGTCAGTCAGGTATATAGCAGCAGATAGTAGAATGATGGCCACTGGAAGAATATCCACTATCAACGAAACACTACCTTTAATATTGGCAGTATTTTCAGATCATCAACATTTAGGTTATAGACAACCGATTGGAGATTGGAATTTGAAAAAATAGTACTGATTATGGAGATAGTATTGATTATAGAGAAAACACTGGATATCTTGGACAGAAAACGGAATCGGAAAGGTAGTTTATATACCTTGTAACGTCTAACTCGGCTTACAAGCAGGTTGAAGCTATTTAGATGATTGGTGATCATAGATAATGCATACGATCAATACCACTATGATTCCGATCGTCGTAAGTAGATTGAGTGGTGAAGGCCGCTCATCAATTTTAATTAATCGATTGTTAGAAAAGGTAAACTAATTAAAATAGCTAACGATAATAATTTTTAAATCCTGGCAACTTGAGGATCATCCAAAAGTGGCGAAAGATCGTCAATATTTCTTGCGATCTATAAAATATCGCTTACGCTCTCTGCCCTCCAGCCTAGAGATTATAAGAAAAGTTAAATTATCAGAAAAATTGATCTGAGTACCGAAGATCAGCTACAGAAGATAGTATTTACTATACATCACTGGGGATCACTGAAAAATGGCTGGCGAACGTTAGCAGCCGTGGACTGTTAACTGAAAAGAAGACAATAGTCTTTATCGCTTCAATCAGAAAAGAAGCGAAATTTAATTAGATCTACAAAGTATTCACGATATTTGATACTATGCTGAAGAAAACTGAAGTAAAGTTATTTGTTACAAACAGATCATATATGCAGTGTAACAGTGGGGAATGTATGTAACGGATAATCTCAAGAGCAGACAAACCGAAAATAACAATTATTTTTCTAAATATTACACTAGGGATACAGAAGAGAATAGGATACTTTGGTTGACTATAAGTTTTAAAATTATAAGCATAAACAACGGTCATTCACGGTTTCTCTGACCGTCTACTTGAATTTTATAAATCTTTAAAAACTTTAGGCTCTTCTCGAAATATATACTGTATTCGAAATTAAGACAAGAAAGGGTAAATAGGAGTTACATTTAAAATGGGTTGTGAGCAGCTAAATAAGCCAAGTAGTGAATAATCCTTTAGTTTTGTATATGGTATGCACAATAGTGCTATGTGCTACCAATTCATGTTTTTGGATTCGTTGATCATTAAAAGGATAGAAAGTGAAAAGAACATTAACAAAAAGCAAGCGATAACTGCATCAAAACTTATGCAAATATTTCCATATCTGTTATAACTGACAAGGACATAGGCTTCTGGCACCACATTATATAGCAGCTCAGTTGGAATATCATAAGATTTTGAAAGACTATTTCACTTAGACAGGATATTCAGCTACTTCCTTAATAATCTTCCTCAGGACACAATCATATGCAATGATGTATCCTTTGATCCCATTGAAGAGGATAACCAATATGATCTAGTTAAAGAAGTTACTAGCATAATATCACAATCTTTCTCACACTATCACAGCGATCAATATGTAACACACCACAATATTTTTTCACTTTTAGTCCTTTTTTCCCATACAATAATATTGTTTTTTTATTTGCTCCTTGCCCTCAAGGACTTACCAATTTATACATGTTTTTTTTGTTAGATTGTATTCAACAATTGGCAAACAATTAAATCTTTTGTATCACTGCTGGATATAAAGGTGCAAGAAACTTCTAGCAGTTGCTTTTCTTTGCTTTTCAACCGACAAACTTTATCTCGATTACCGACACTGGTCGTCACAATGCGTTGTGATAAATCTGGTTAAACGTCATGCTGTTTTTATACTAAAAACAAATCATAGATTTTAAAAATTGTTTGAAAATTAACTTTGAGCAAAGGAAAAACACAAACAAACAAACAAACAACTCAACACAGGTGATTTCTGGTACAGTTTCGATGTGTCTATAAAGTAATACATACATTATTAATTAACTGCTGCATGATGCAGGCGCCGAAAAGAGAGGGTGAGCGACAACAAGTGGATGCAACAAGTAAAACTAGATAAGTCTAACTCTTCATTTTACTGTAGTGTCCAAGGAAAACCAAAGAAGGATTTAGACCTCATTTTTTTCGGATTCCATTTGGTTTGTTATGCTTCACTTTGTTTTTGTTTTGTTCGATAACACACTTACCAGTTATTGGTATCAGAAAAATTGGATTATATTTTTATGCAAGCCCGTCACACAAAAGAGGAGGCCTGCCCGTAATAAGCGAAAGTCTTACTCACATATGGCAACAGTGGTTTGTTAATCCATGACTTGTTTTTACATTGTGATATCTGTTGGCAGGTAAATGGCCATATGTTAAGTAAGATAATATTAGGCAGTGGTTGTCATATAAAATATTTTAATTAGTCTAATTAGACTATTAAGTTATAACGGAAAAAAGTCAAGCAAATAAATAATTATAATTATCGCATAATAATTAATACATAATATAAGAGTAATCTCCATTTTGGGGGTTTGGTTTATATGTTCGCAAGGTTTTCGGTCACAATACCCAGAATACTGCGAGGAATTGATAAAAACACAAGAAACATTTTGGTTCAAAAGGTTAGTTTTTCTTCTACTTTGTGAGACCGGCCGTGACATGATGGTTCGCATTCGTCTATATACTGTAAGTGCCGTTGTGTGAGTATAAAGCAGGAAGCGTGTTGATTCACAATAACGCGAGAAGCTATCTCATACTGCTTTCATAGGGTGTTAAGGAAAATTTAGTTTTTCTCCAACAGTACAGAGGTGGGCAGCAACGTTGGTTCCTGATATTTTCTTTAAGGGTTACTGTTGATAGTAAGCAATGAAATCTGGAGGTGAATGGGTGAGCCACCCGAGTTCAGGCCCTTGACAGGTTATGAAAAGAGAAAGTAACAAACCATGATTTAAGTACATACACCTGAAAAGTCCAAACTCACCGACTGGTGAGTATCCAAATACAAGGCTGACATGTGCGCCACTCAGTAGATGTGACGGACTGGAAGGAGAAGCACGTGATGTAAAGGTTACTAAATTTTTTACAGTTGCCATGCGGAAGAGCGGGAATTTGAATGGGGATTTGTAGTTGGCCAGAGACTCAGATATCTTGTCTCGCGGTTAAAATCTGTTCGTTCCATCGGCAAAATACTTTTGGGGCTGTAAAGTGAATCTTGCATCTCAAGCCGACTCCCAACCTACTTCGTGATGACACCTGGGCAACGTGGTTAATCATGAATAGCGGCAAATACTGAGCGACGAATACTGATGGTTGGGTTAGCCACCCGCCTGCAGGTCCTTTACTGGCTATGAAATGCGAGAAAGAAAAAGTAAGAAACGGAACCTCCAACTGTTAACGACTCCCGCAAACGTAATAACGACCATGATTTAAGGATATGCACCCGGAACGTCCGAACTCTCTATAGAGGTGGTGCCACCATCCGACTGGCGGGTGACCTCGTCAAATTCAAGTCTGACATCAACGCCATCCAGTCCTGCTTGCTAATAAATGCCTCTACGGACTAAGCAAGCGATTCAATGGCAGAGCCCTCTCTCGACGAACAAAAATCCAGCTATATCAGATACTGGTTCTACCTGTCTTGATGAACGGTTCAGAATCGTAGGTTATGACACAAGTGGATGAATCAGTTCTGGCAGTATTCGAGAGAAAAATACTCCGTAAAATATATGGGCTCATAATCGTTTACGCAGAGTATCGGCTAGGTCATGTTGTACGCATGGACGAAAATGTTCCAGCTTGAAAAGTCTTCGACAATGAACTCGATGGAAGGCACAGAAGCGGACGACCACAACTTCGTTAGAAAGACCAGGTTACCGAGAACCTTGCAGAACTTTGTGTGACTAACTGGAGAAGAAGCGCAGAAGATCGAGGCGCTTATAATATTTTTCTACGTGCTGTATATAATCCATTGGGATTCCAAAGAAGTGCCAGCTAAGTAAGTAAGTAAGTATATGAGAATTTTTATAATTTAAATCAACAAAACTAACCGCCAAATTTCCTGCTTTAGAGAGCAGCCACCCCTACCACCCACTTTACATCAATTTCAACAAATTGTCTGCCAATTGTTCAGTCTGCTTATTTCCACTTCTTTAATTAAGTTGAATATGTTTTGAAATCTGCGATCTGCTGCAATAACTTTCAGCTCGCAAGTCAGAAAACTCTTCTGCAAGTATTCTTAGTATTGCTGCTTTTGTCGGTTTAGATTTAGGCATTATGTGCAGGCATTATGTTTCGTTTATTTATTGAACAAAAACAAGCGTGAAAAACAAAATTTGTAAGCGTTTTTTTAGGAACGAAAAATTAATGTGAAAAATACGAAATATGCTTAAAATGGGATATTTTTTAAAAAATATGCTCAACAAAAATATGAAATGTGTTTAACAAACTATCAAAATATGCTTTTAAAACCAAAATATGCTAAAATATGACTATATGGGTAAAATATGCAAAAATATGCTCTAACAAATAGGTGTCAAAACACTTGTAAGAGTATGCAACATTTAAATACCTAACCCATTTGTTAATATCTCATTCTAAAACAAAACATGCATTTGCATATTTCCGGTTGCCCTGATTATAACAAAGGCTTTGAGTTTAAGAGAAGTAAAAGAAATATGATATGTTTTCTTATCTAATTTTTTTCCACAAATCTCTGAATATCCACTTTACTTGTAATACCACGATTTCAGAGTTATAACAAAATGTGTTTACTTTTTCTGTTCTGTTATTTTTTCATGACTTTTTATATACACTTCAAAGAATCTCCTTTAGAGCCATCATGTCTCCCTTTAATAAAAAAATCAAAAAAGATTTTAAATAAATACATTTGCGGAAATGATTTGCATGCCATCAAAACTATATCCGCAAAAAGTTAATATTTCATAAAGATGTTTTAAGATTTTTATCAAAAAATTATTCTAATAGCAACATAAGGGTGACCTCAAAAAACGATGTTGGATTTATGTCGGTTGACCCCCCTAAAATGATAAGTCTTTGCATATTTTGCGATAGCTAAAGTTTGAGCACGATTGGAGTATGTTAACCCATACCGCTTTGGGCTTAAAATTTTAACGCTTCTACACCCACGTTTAGGGGACATAACTCAAGAACGACTAGTCCAATTTTGCTGAAATAAAAATTTCGAAAATTAAGAATTAATTCATAATTTTATTTATAACTAAATTAATGAAGAAAAATAAAAATTTGCTTAAGTTCAAATTCAATTTTGTCAATTTTATAACATATGACCAGGGCCAACAAAAGTATGCATTGCATACTTGCATGTGCAAACGCATATTACAGCGTTACCAGCATGTTTTGGAGGTTTATGCATATGAATGCATATATTGGGGTTTTAAGGTTGTTTTTATAATTTTTTTTACTTTTCAAATATATTTTCGCAGTACAGACAACACCTGTTTATTTCTTTAAGATAGGGAGATAATCTCTATAATTTTTCGCAACTGGCGAAGCATATTTTTGTTAAAGATATGGTGTATTTTTTAAAGTATATGTTCCGGTACTAATTAATTGACCAGTTCACATATAAAATCCTAACCTAGTTTTATCCTTTCTTTGACAAAACAACTTCTTAAAATCACATATATTCATAAACAGAACATTGATCAAGATTTCAATCGCGGAAGTCGTGAATATGTAAGAAAAATCACGGTGAAGGCGTATACATAATATTTATTATACATTAAAAGATTAAGTACGCCATTAAATTCAGAACGACCAAAAGATACAGAACTGTCTATTGGCTGAATCAATAGTCTTAATCTTATAAATATAATATATAATATACTATTTGTGATCTTTTTATTAAAAATTTAATGTATTCACTGAATAACAATAACTATGAATCAAAATTTGTTGTCCATTTTTTTATTAGTTTTTAAAGCACTTTTTAATGTTTTTCATGCTTATCTAATGCGCATATTTTTAGTTTTTTTCGTGCATATTTGTGTTGGCCCTGCTTATGACCACCCTAAGCAACATCCTTCATCACCTTAAATGCTATTTATGTCTAAGGTACAAAAGTTTACATTGAATCCATTTAAAAATTGTTTTTTTTACCTTAAAACCCAAACCACTGTGCCCCAAACGCATTTCATAAAAGAGCATCGTGAAAAGTCAACAACGCCCCTTCGTTCGCATCTTTGAACAGCTTTTGCAGTTACGCCGTCAACTAACAATGAGAAAAACTAGAGGAACTACTTTTGTCATACAGTGGACCCATAAAAATAACGCAGTTTCAATGATGTAGTGCCAATTAGACCATTCAATTTGGAAAAAGATCCTAAAAGTCGATTATTCAATATTCAATATACCTACACATCTGTTTACATCATCATCAACATAGTGTGACGTTGTGTGCGTCGCATAGCAAATATCCTTTGCAACTTGTTAACGTAGACGTTGTCGCAAACTGCGACGATGTCGACGTCATCGTCTACGGATTAAAAAGGCCAAACAACGACTAAACAAGTTAGTCAACTAGTCGGTAATATGGATTAGGTTAGTGGTGTGGTGTGGTTTGATTTATAATCACAGTTAATGTGAAAAACACAGCAAGAAAGAAGTGTTTTCAATTTCACAGGCAGAGTTTTGTTGTTTATTGTTTTGTGTATTGTTTTTCTTTTTAACAACATTATAATGGTTTGATAATGTAACAACATTTTCTGGGAAGGCTAATGAGTCTACTATGATAATGATGATGATGATAACTTAATATGCCTTTTTTTCTAGGGAATATATAATGACGAAGTACAATTTGCTTAATGCGCGAAGAAGGAAAGTATAAAAATATGAAATGAGCAGACATAACAGAAATAAATGCGATGTGAGGTATGTGGTCTAAGGAATTTAATTTGATTGTGAGAATATATTTATCTAAGCGTCTTTATTAAATCTTTGTTCACACTAAATGTCTAATCTGGATTATATTTGCTAATATAACGCAGAATGGGATTTAGTAGCATGTCGACCTTACATTTGTTTACACAATTTTTTTAAAATATCAATAGATTTTTAAGAATCAATTACTTCAATGTGTTTTGTTATAAAGTTGTTCTGGTTATTATTAAAATCAAAACATTTTTTTGTATGCCGATATAAAAAGTTGCCTTTCAAGTATTTGGGAGGAATGGTGGATGTGCGTTACGAAAATCTCACGAGCCATGAAGTATCTAAAGCCTGTGTGCGGCAACACAGACGACTCTTCTTCATACACAGTTTCTACAAACTTTTTGCAAAGTTAAATGATAAAATAACCCCAAACAAATAAATTCAGAGCTTAACAATAACACCACAAAGTGTTGCCTATTTTTAGGTATACGAGTACCCTTCAATGTAGTGTATTTATGTAGCTGACATGTGAATCAATATTGTGTGTGTGTGTGTGTGTACGATTTTGTATTCACAAATATAATTTATAAAATGAACTTAACTTATGACAAATGCTTAATTATTCATAAGGTTTAGTATGAACAAAAACAGTTGTTTATTTCTAGTCGCATATGTTAAAAATACATCAATATGACGAGGGTTCGACATTCATTCTTGTGGTATTGTAGTTTTGTTTTATTCATTATGATTTATTTTAAAGTTAAGGGGGTGGTATACGATACGTGTAATAATATAAATAGACATTTAGTTTATCAAAAAAAAGGATAAGGACAATTTATTGTGTTGCAAATGGTCAAACATTTATTGTTGTTAAATGACGACAAATATTTGCAATATGAATTCGAATTGTGTAAACCCTTTGTAGAAAATGTTATGGTTTTTTATTGTGTGACTAAGCGTCTAATAGCCAATTGGTGTTTAATTTGTTTAATCTGTAATTACAAAATTTGTAATCATCAAAATTTATGCCAAAATCTTTAAATACGTTTATCTACCTAATCGCAAAACGGTGCTTTATGTAGGGTCAGCTTTAAATTAAAGACCCGTCGTCTAAATTCATATGGAATTCTTTAAATGTGATTATCTTGTAAACAAAGCGTCCAATCGCGGAAATAAGCTTAATTTGTAATCACAATGACCAGGTAGGCAAATAACTAGGGAATAAAATGCGGAGTCATTCTCAATCTATATAGAAATCATCATCTTAATTGATATGAAAATCTTTAAGAGCGTTTATCTCATAAACGTAGCGTTTAATCGCAGAAAACAGCATAATTTGTGATCACTATTAAAAAGGTATACAAAATCGCCATAGAATAGTATGTGTTGTCATTTTTAAATTAAAGACCCATCATCCATATTTATGTGGAAATCTTTACGCTCGTTTATCTCATTAACTAAACGCCTAATCGCAAAAAGCAGCTTAACCTATTAGTGACGTCTGTTACCATATGTAAACGTCGACAGCGTAAGACATTGCAAAATAAATATAAGAATAAATGTCAAGAATTTTCTTTTTTGATTTTATCAAAGCATGCTTTGATCTTACATTCTTGATTTACCGCCATTCGATCGGACGTCAGCAGCGGGCGTGGTGGATTATTTAATATAGGTGTTTTTTACATGTGTGCAAAACAGCAATATGGAGGGATATAAAAAGTCACCGCATATTAAGAATATTTTTTGGAAGAATATTTGAAATATCATGAAAACGTATTGTATGAATTTTTTTGTACTTGGATCTTTTTATTTACATGTTTAAAAGCTGTTACCATATGGTCACAGTCGTCATAACAACAGTAAACATGGATATTTTTTTTTAAATTTTTCGTCTTACTTTTTTATGTAAAATTCATTTTTTAACTAATTTATATGTTGAACTGACAAAATATTTAAAAAATTTCCATTATTTCGCTCTCATTAAAGGGTTAATTTGTAATCACTATGGATTAAGGTGGTTCGAATTTCAATAAGCTATTCAGATCAAATTTTAATAGTGCGGAAAACTTGCTATAGAATGACACAAGCATTTTGGTAAAAACAGAAATTGAAATCGGTCAATATCTTCTGTTGGCGGATCCTTGTCAAATTTGGTAGGAAAGGGGGAAAAAATTCACATCAAGCCCCGCAACTGCCCTGGAGTCGCCCTAGAGGAGTAAAATGTATGACCGACCCACAGTAATTTTTTCCTCCTAAAATTTGCCCCCAACATACCTACCCCCATCTTCACCCCTTAAATCAAATTGTTATAAAATTTGCTACCAGTGCTGTAACGGCCCCAATAGTGTCTCTAGAGATCTCAAATGTATAACCAAACCCAATATTTTAGCAATCCCAACAGTTTCTTTGAATGTATGAACGACTCCCAATAACTTTTCCAGCTAGCTACATTTCACACCAATGTGAGCGACAGGATCTGTTTTTATAAGAAAAACAATTATAAAATAAAAAAATTGTGTGGTGACCACCTTAAGGGTTCAAGATAGAAGGTAGATATGTTCTAAGAAACTGTTGGGGTTGCAAAAATATTAGGGGTTGGTCATACTTTCGATACCTCTATGGGCACTTTTGGGCAGTTGCAGCGATGGGGTAAAATTTGATAAAAATTTGATTTTTGTAACGGAGCCCCTTAGAGGTGAAGATGGGGGGTAGGTATGTTTGGGGAAAGTGTGGGGAGAAAAAAAATTACATTTTAATTCACCGTTAGACAAATTTTAGCTGATTCCTTTTGTATACCTGAAAAGGCTGCAGTCACATCCCGCAGTTTTGAACCTATGATGAGGCAGCTTCATGGTCGACGAAAAGATGGTACGTGTCGATCTGTTTCTCTTGGGTCTTTTCCAGGATTTGCTGAAGTGTGAATATCTGGTCAGTTGTTGATTTACCAGGTCTAAAGCCACACTGATAAGGCCTACTTAGGTTGGATAACACCAACTTTAGTCTTCCATTCGACAGGACCTTATATGCGTTGGGTAAAAGGCTAATCCTGCGGTGTTGGATCATACAATTGATTCCCCTTTTTAACGCTGGGCTTAATACGCTTAGACTCCAACCATCGGGCATGTACTCGTTAAGCCAAACCGTGCATAGGAGCTGGTCATTCTCGTTATTAGCTTACCACCGGCTGACTAAAAAAGCTCTGTGAAAAGTCCATCGGCAGCGGCAGCTTTATTACTTTTCAGCCGCGATATCTTCTTTTTACCTCGGCTTGGCTTAGTGGCGGACAATCTAAGTCGTCATCAACAATTCGAGTGATACCTTCAAGTGCTATGCCTTCAGGAATCAGTAATTGGAGCAGGTCTTCTTTTTATATGTGCTGCACTCACTGCGCATCTGTTACCAAATTTCCATCCTTGTCCTCACAGGAGGTGAGCCCAGTACCATAACGTTTTACTTTCTGGTAAAATTTTCGGGTTTTACCTCTATCCCTGTATCCATCTAAATCCTCGTTCTTCCGTTACTTCATCTGAAGTTTTTTTTTTACTTAAATAGCTGCATCGTCGGTTTGACTGTCTACTTGTGCTGTTACCTAACAGGCAGGGTTGCAATTGGCTGTAGTGTTACCCTGTAAGCAGCATCCTGTTCCTCAGACGCTATGCAACATTCTTCGTCGTATCAAGGATTGTCTGACAGTCATTTTGTATATCCAACCACGGTTGTAGCGGCGGTTGCCATGTAATACACTATGTTCTGCCACTGTGTATCGGCTACATCAGAAGTAGAGTTGTGTCTTAGTATTTGGCAGATCTGGTTTATGCGGGCGGTATCTATCTTTGGGGTTTGCAGCTTTGCTATATACAGCATTCTTTGTCATTGGTTACGGGCGTTTTTCGCTCTGCTTAATCTTGTACGTACCACAACTGCAACCAGGTAATGATTCGAGCCAATATTAGCATCACGGATCACGCACCTCCACATGATCAATTTGGTTTCTGGCGGTTTGATCAGGGGATAGTTAAGCTGTCAGGTGGGAATATTTATGCTGAAATATGGTTTAATCACTACAATGTTCCTTGCAATTGGAAGCTAACCAGACTAAACCCGTTGCTGACGTGCCGGTATGTAGGCTGAAATTACCGATTGAATAACCAAGAACATCTTTCCTTCCTATGTTTGCATTAAAATCTCCTAGTATAGGACCTAAACCATCAGGATTCGTCGCTCTCTATCTGCCGTTTTTAGTGATAAAAAAATATCACGAAATAACGTTGCCCAGGTGCCAGCAGACGGACGGTGTGAGTTAGCTTGAGATACAAGTGTCACGTTCCATCCCCGACGGCGAAAAGGATCTAAGTTTGTTATAACTATGAAAAAGTAGGATAATAACTAAGAAGAGGTTCGAAAATGAATGTCAAACTAAAGAGAACAGAATTACCATTTGTAACCACTATGACTAACATTTACCAATGAAACAACATTTCTTAAAATTGTCACATTTTCGATTCTTTGGGCCTCTATTTCGTGAATGACAGTCTCGATTTCATGCTTTAAGGCCTTAATACACTCGAGTTTGAGTGCGTAAGTCTTATCGTTCAGGACTCCCTAGGAATAATGAGATTATTATCAGGGTCAAATCGCAGATGCGAGGCAGTGAACGGACTATCCAGTTTTGGGACAAAGTGCACAAAAGTCCAGTTATAGAGTTGGCCGTGTGGCACTAGCACAGCCCTCATAGAACTGTGCGTACATATCAAACCTTTTCAATTGGTAAATTTCTTACGGTTAAAGTTGAAGACTCGGATTTTTAGAAGAAATTTTTCAATATTTTCCAGTTTTCTATGAGCGTAATATATACTTTCTACTTTACTTAATCGTAAATTGTTAACCTTTATCTAATAATCATATCCACTTCGAAATAACGGGTGGTTGAAATCTCCATTTTTACATGGTCCGCCCTTTGCGTTCATCGCAAATTCCATTGAAGTCGTTGACGTGGGAAATATTTGCTTTGATGTTGCTTAAATTAATAAAATTCATTCCATTCTGCTTTATATATGTCGAATTGCCTATCTGCTTCGAAATTAAGAGCTGTTAACATTTCAACTTTGGCGTAGAATATATTTGCTTCGATGCTGCTCAAATTAATAACAATTACTCAATTTTGCTCCAAGCAATCTAATATGCACAAAAATTCCCAAAAAATCCTACCATCCCTCGTTGTTCTTTATCCCATACCACACATACTGCAACTTCCACTTAAATTCTTTACCAACTTCCACACATTTTTACAACCAAATGCGTCATCATTAAATCAACATTTCCTGCGATTACCAACGGAAATGAGACATTAGTGTGCCACCCAATGAAAATCACTCACTCAGTCACACTCGATCCAAATTAAAATATCGCTGCCGCAAATATTCGTGCCACTTCTGAGCGCTGCTCATATGGCAGCTCTGCAGCAGCATAAAAACATATGTCATAAGTCCATTTTCTTGTTTGGAACACTTTGATTTATGCCTTTTTCTTTTTTCTTCTGCTGACTTCAAATTGTGTAATCTTGTATTGTTGCAGTCGCAGACGTTTTTTGCCAAAGTTGTTACCAATATCTAATCCAGTTATAGATTCATACACGTTTGCAGAAATTACCGTTTGTGATGTTAGCACTCACCTCACCCAGCCCACCAGCCAGCCAGCCGCTAGTATAAATAGCTATGTAATACAAATAAACGAGACGAGTATATCATTAAGGCCTTCTCGTTTGTTCGATAATCTTAATGCTCTGTCCATTACCGCAAGGAATGGATGTCATATATTGTTGTTGAAAGTTGTGCTGCAGACTCTTTAAGTAGTTTAGACTACAACATAAAGTATACGATAATATAATAGTGGATGGATGATGTCGGGATTCAAAGGCGTACGTATGTATGTGTGTTTTCGGTTTATGAGCCAGGAGAGGTGGCTTGTGTTGCATGTCTCGTTTGTCATGGCAACACATTTTGGTGCGCTTGTTGGATTTGTTGTTTGATTTAGTTGGTTCATAATTTTAATTTATATTCCTAAATGTTTGGCATTAATGGATTTTTTTACTTATTGCTAAAGATTTATATGCTGTTGTTGCGATTTATTTAAAGATATTTCGAACTTAAGAGTAGTTAACATAATATGTTAGCTGCCTTTATGTTATGTACTGTTATTTATAGTAAAGCATATGTAAAGTTCAAATATTGTGTTATGATTTTGTGTAAAATTTATATGACTGATAGATGCGAAGTTGTGTGCATTAAGTTCATGTTATATAACTAGACATGTGTAATGTTTGACTATTAAGCGCTTGCGGCTATATTAGCATTTGGAAAAAGTAAAAGGGCTTCCTTCACGTCCAATATGTTATCAACACACAGTTTGCACTGAAGAATTTATGGCATTTAGGTAGGGAGCTTAAATTTATGTTTGAAATAAAAAAAAATTAAAATTTATTGATTAATATATTCTCTTATGAAAATCGCGCCTAACTTCGTTATGAAACGCAACCGTTAGTAGGATATTGAGAATATAAAATTCAATAATTTTTTTTCGAAGTTTATAAATATTTAATAATTGAGAATGGTTAATTTGCCTGAACACTGAATGTAAGAGTTTCAATAATCGCAGCGGGTGAAAAAAATATGATATAAAATAAGGTTTTTTTTATTCTACTGTTAAATACTTGGGATTAATGGATGCAACTTGATTCTTCACTATTACAATGATTGTATGAAATCACTTCATTGTTTGAGTTTTGTTTACTACTCACGTACTTAAGTCGGCAATACGAATGGACTTGGGACTTGATTATCTATTATACACAGCTCCCTCTCAAATTCGACACCAATATAAATAATTACCGCCACACCATGTTATAATTGTCTAATTTAGCATATCCGCTGGTGAACCTATTTTGCGTCACACAGTGGCTAAGAACCAATTTTCATTGGCCAAAATTTATTACACTTTTATGTAGTAGTAATTTTTTTATGAAGTAAAATACCGAGAGAGGATATCGTAGTGAGTGTAAGAACTACCGTGGAATAAGCTTATTACCAATTGCGTAAAAGGTCATTTCGAGGGGTTACACGTTAAACAACACAAAGGCTTTATACAATGTTTCCTATTGTATAGAAGGTGCCAGGCCCACTGATTCTACCACTCCCACATGCGGCTTGACTACGCACGTTTATAGCAGAAGGCTATATATAAAGTTTCTTGGTCTTCGCTATCACAGTTTTTCAGCTATCGGACTATAAATATTACTCGTATGCAAAATGTTAAATTGCACCGATACTACCGATCGCAAACATTTTTGACAGATTAGGAACCAGTATGTCAAAGCACTTGTATACAGTTTAAAACTCTGTCCCGGAAATGGTAAGGGCTTCTACATGTCATCAGGCCTTGTTTCCATATGCCTGAAATCAGATATTCTCCTTACATTCTGAAATATTCCGAGCAGATGTCCCCTTCATTTATTAAAGACCTACGCTGCCGACCTTCTTTGAGAAGAGAGATTCCAGGTCGTCGACGATTTCTTATTCCACCATGAGAAATATCTAAAAATAACAATTTGAGGTTTTTCCTTAGTTTGCAAGCCCTTCTTTTTTTCATGAGCCTAGCCTTCTATGTTATTTGACTAAAAAAGAGGGGAATGCATAAAGAAGGCCTACTGACTGCTCTTGAAGGCGTTCTATAAGGCCTTCTAGGTTCTTCTTTCTGGCGCTGGGCAGGTAGAGCTCGCGTGAACCAATTTCAATTAAATTTGGAAAGCATAGTATACCGTATACAAATTACCGTACGATATATTTTTTCCAGAGCTCGCAAAATATATATATCGGTCTCTTACTGACCTCTCGATACGAACAGAACCTTCCGTCGCTCAGCTACTGAGAATCAGTAAATGAGCAAAACAAGCAAAGTGTCCGCACAAAAGGTCTTTATTTTTATTGTTGCTTTGCATTATGTTGTTGCCTTAGAAATTTCGTCATATGCTTTAAAGAGGATAGAAGAAGAAAGGGGGAAAGGGGGATCATTAGTGTGCAAATGTGTATGCGTATGTTTGCCTATCCACACGCGCAACACACATACATGCTCAAAGACCGTTTGACGTGTTTTTACGAAGTAAAGGGTCTCGAGTAAGCCCATGAGCCGATCTAGTGAACAGAAATGCTCGTCGGTTGAGCAAAGAGCAAGCCAAAGAAGAACGAAGTTTAAGGGGTTTTTCGCGACAGTTTCGAATCGTGTCAGTGGATGAGTGGTTTTTTCTGACAACAAGAACAAGAGAGACCAATTACTGCGAGCTCTGATTTTTTCTATATTTTTGAACCTATGGGCAGTGTGGGCGTGGCAACACTTTTTTTTAGAGCTAGAGACATAAAATTTGATACCCAGATAGTACTCGGCAACAGTAATATGAATATGCAAACGAAATTGTAATTTTGGATCAATGGGAGGAGTGGTCGTGGCAAAATCTGTATTTTAGTCATAGGGTTATAAAATTTGCTACACAAATAGTACTTGAGAACACGAATATGAATATGCAGAAGATATTTTAATTGTAGATCTGTGATCGGAGTGGGCGTGGCAAAACCTGTATTTTAGCTCCAGAGAAATACAATTTGATACAAAGATAGTATTCGCCATTTTAGGTTCAAATTTTCAGACGAAATTATTAATCACAATCAGTGTCCGGGGGGACGCACAGTGGCACCGCCCCATACATTTCTTGGAAAAAAATAGAAGGAGTGGTCGTACAGCAATGAAATTTTGCAGAAACACTTCTCTGGGCTAAATTAAGAAATTTTGAAAAAATCTTGGAAAACCGCCTACTGCCTCACCCACCTCCCATATAACTGCACTTGCCAAAATTTTTATTTTTGGACCTAGGGACTCGAAATTTAGGACACTTCTTAATTGAGTTCTCCTTATAAAAAAAGTTTTACATATTGGAGATGCCACGCCTACTTTAGATTTTACGCCCATGGAAAGTTGTAGATTTTAGGTGTTTTTCTTTCCTGTCTAGAATCATATGAAAATTTCATATAAGTTAAAAAATGTTAATTTTTATTCAAAAGTTATAGATGTGTTGTCTCCATACAAAAGAAGAGAATATCACCAACAACCCTCCGCAAAAGATATTAGCCTTCAAATACACCGAAAATATCGCACAAATGCATGCATTAAAATCGATGTTACTAAAAGGGACGGTATTTGGCGGTTATTTTTTTTTCTTATTTGGAAGTGCAGACTCGGACCTTTATTTTTTTTATAGTTAGAGGGCTAAGCAAGGCAAAGCACATAAAGTTTTTTTTCCATCAAAAAGTTGATATTTTTTAGTATAATTTTTGATAAATTATAATAATTAGTTTACTTTTCCAATTTGAATAATATTTTTTTTTAACAAAAGAGTAAGTGCTATATTTTCACTAAAAAAATAAAACAAAAGCCATAGCTATAAACTTGCACACACAAAAAGTTATTTATTTGGACACTAATTTTAATCTAATTTCACTGAATAAATTTCCGTTGACTTCTGTTAGTTTTTTTAACTACAAAATTTCACTTTTCATAAAAAACCTTGTTGAATTTTTCTTATCCAAATACTTCTTTACGAAACCTTATCATTCAAATTTTAAAACTGGAGAGTTTAAAACCCCTATTTTTTCCGCCGAAATGCCACTGTGGGACATTATAATAATACTCAATACCAAAGAGTAGAATTTAATATATCGAAAAGTATACTTTTTGTGCTAAAAATTACAATCTGTCAACCAAAAAATACATTTAAAAAAAAAGCTTACTTTCCCCATACACCCCATGAATGAGGTATGGGATAGCTTCTCGCTTTATATTTTTGGATTTACAACTTACGGCACCAACTTGTTTATCGACGAATGCGAACGTCACTGTTTGAGAAGCTTTTACTAGACATGCCGATTGACTCGACACTATATCGCGACGTTGCTGTCGACAACATCGAGGAAGCCGGCAATGAAGGAAAAATTTATATCACTGGAGGAGGGAATCGATCCCGGGATCTCCCGCATGGTTGTCACGTCTTCCACCAATCATTCCACAGCTGGTCCCAAAAAAGTACATTTATTGTACTAAAAACTACAGTATATTGCACAAAAGGTACCTTTACTGTAGCAAAAAGTAAAATTTGTTATACCAAAAAGTACTAATATTGTCTAAAAAGTATGTTTATGGTAACAAAAGGTACTTCATTGGTAACAAGAAGTAAAATTTATTGTACTAAAAAGTACTATTTTATGTCTTAAAAATAACAATTAATTGTACCATTATTGTACCAAAAAGTGATTTAAATGAATAAATAAGTATTAATTTTATTGTATCAAAAAACACTTTAATTTTGTTAAAAATTACTGTTGTTAACGCAAAACGCGTTGGTTTTCATACAAGCAAAATTTTTAGATTTTATTTGCTGACACTTTTTTTTTAGCATGTTGACAATATGTTTTTCAGAATTATGTCTGCGTCAGTCTGTTTTATCAAAAATTTTGGCAATAATTCGTCAGAAAAATTTATGTGGCAAATTCTGACAAAACAATCTCAAATATACGATGGTGACTGACATTTTGATGTCAGTAGGGTAAATGATCCATTATAGCACTCCGGAATATGGAGGCGAACATTTTATTCCCGATCGGTAGGTAGAAGGGAACGTGAGAAATTTTTTTTTAAATTTAAATTTGCAGACGAATTTTTTAAATTCGGGCGCTTCAACTTAGCCCTTTAAGTATGTAAGCCTAACATATTGTAAGTTTTCGTCAAGTATGTAATAGCGAAGCACTGCCGGGTTCACTAGTATGTTATATACATAAACAGATTTTTGATTGCTCCTTCAGAATTCGAAGAAACCCCTTACACGGTTTACATATCGAAAATATCATATAAAGTGTTCAATATTGTCCTGAAATTATGATAAACTAATACTCTAAATCATTAAGAGAAACCGTAAATATCTGAAAATCCAAAAGATGTCTTCCAACTCTCAGTCGAGTTGGTTGTGTCGCTTCAAATTTACAAGGGGAAAATAGATAAAATTATTATTTTTAGCAAAATCTCACATGACACATGTCTGTCTTACTTTACTTGGTTCGTTAAGTTGACGTTAAACCAAAAAGAAATATCGATTTATTTTTTGTTCACATACAATTAATAGACCCAGTTTGCACTGCCATATAATTACAGCCTAAGATAAAGTTATCTAAGCAAACATAAATTGGCAATTCCTGTCAAATTGATAAGCAAATCACATAAATTTGCAAGAAACAATTATTGCTATTGCAAATACGTACCAGTAAGGGGAGAGAGACATATTATGTATGTAGACAACTCGGTCATAACCTGACAATTTGTGAAACAAGAAATTTTGTAAACTTGAACTTGAAAACTGGTTACCCTCACACAATGGCAAGAGTAAAGTTGTAAAAAAAATATATTGTATAATTATTAAAACATTATTTTTTTATTAAGTTGTATGGATTTACTTGTAAATATCAATAAGTTAAATTAGTATGTATGAGATGAAAATCTACCAGAGATAAGGTGAGGCGGCAGAAGCAAATTTGGCGCCAGAGAAGGCGACATTGCCAGGAGCGGCAAAGTTAACTGGGCCAGCAGCATTGGCCACGGCGGGAACTCCAGCAAAGGCGGGAGTTGAGAAGGAGAATTTGGGGGGAGCTGCAAAGGCAACATGATGAGCAGGTGAAGCAGCCACAGCAGGAGCAGCAGCAAAGGCAGTGGCAGGGAAAGCTACATTGGAAGGAGTGGCAAAGGCTACATGATGAGCAGGTGCAGCAGCTACAGCGGGAGCGGTAGCAATAGCAGGGGCGCCAAAGGATACTGGAGCCGTGGCAGCGTAGGCGGGAGCGGAGAATGCTACTTTAGAGGGAGCACCGAAGGAAACTGGTGCTGCGAATGCAGAAGCAAAGGGAGCAGCAAAGCCTACCTTGTGATGAGCAGCAAAGGCAACAGGAGCATGAGCAGCAAACGCAACCTTAGGAGGAGCAGCAACTGCCACTGGGGCAGCAGCTACAGCTGGAGTTGCAAAGGCAACCTTAGGAGGAGCAGCTACAGCTGGTGCCGCAGGATAGGCGACAGCATGATTGATGGTATGGGCATTGTACGTAGAAGCAAATGGCGTAACAATACCAGACACACCAGCTTGGACGGAAGCGCTGACGGCAAACAAGGCAAGGATCTAAAAAGTATCATCGATTTATAGCGATCTTTTAACGAAATCCCTTTTAAACTTACCACAAATTGAGCGGCCATTCTGGTTAAGTTTAGAAACTGAAAATAGAAGTTAAACTAAGTGGGAAAGGGTTAAAAGCTGGGATGTGTTTAGTTGGAAATCCAAACAAATTATGATAAACATAACTCACCCACACAAAGTTTTTATAATAAAGATAAAACCAAATACGCATAATGAAAGGCAATCATCAAACAACAATATAGTAAACATCAAAATAGTCGCAGCGCTATATACCAACTACACACCAACTATACACCAATACTCATAATCATCAAACCATTCACTCGCTTTACCTCCTTCATTAGTTGCGTTATACCGTGCAGATATAACCAAAACCAAAGTATAATCTGACGACTTTCTTTGCATATTAAATTTTCATCGAATTGTGTGACAAAGGTCTGTGTCAATCCAATGAATGCATTTAATTGAGTGGCTATCGATAAACCCTAAATCAATATCGTTTAAAATTACAACTCAAAACAAAACAAGGTTACCTCAAAGACTTTGTAACACTTTCGTTTGAGTCTATCCTATGTTACACCTCCCGTTGCCGGTATAATTGCAAAAATTTAAATAATATTATTGAATAATTTTCGAACCTACCCTAACATGCATACCAAACATGTATTTTTATTAAACAACAAAGCTTTCATAATAGTCACTCGAATGGTCAATACATTGTACGTTTTTACGAGAGTATAACTAAAAACTGTTAATACAAATAAAACGAATTTATGTGCTGTACTTTTTCTTTTTATGGGGTTATGAGCGAAGGTACCCTACGGTACAAATGGGGGACACATGTGACTTAAGGAAATGGCAGAGACATTGATACCTAATAGCTGTAATACAACGTGAGTGGTTAAGAGGAATCGAACTACATCCTTACATAGTACAACAAATGATGTTGGGACTCAATTCTGAGAATTGCATGTGAAAGTAGCCCCAAAAAGAAAAAGTTCTGCATCATTCGTTTTGACAAGTTACATGCCATAATAATTTAATATCGGTTTGAAGTTAGTAAGTGTCGTATAGGGGAATTGGCCTCGTTTTAGACTGTTTTGTTATATGGTGGCGTATGATTATCATAACTAATATTCCACGCAAATCATACGCCAAGGAGTACAACAATTTTGTTGTAACCGCAACAAAATAAACCTAGTTCAAAATCGTTTAATGAATGGAAAAGTGAAACTGTTGCTTATGTGGGGAAACGTTATATGACCAGATTAACCCGAGTGTCCATATGGACACACAAATAGACTGTTGCTAGACGAGCCAGCAAACGTGAACACATTTTCCTAGAACAACGGTGCAATCTGTTTTTTGCATCTTAGACTATGATGTTTACTTATGTATAACGCCAATTCAGTTGGTGAATATCTGCTGACATCAGCGGATCAGTAAAAAAATTAAAATAAAAAATATGAATAAAAGTACAAATTCCCAAATGAAAAAGTAAATAAAGTGCTAAGCTGAGACTTATAGTTTTACAAATTTTACAAATTTTAAAAATATTAGTGAATGTAAATGTCATTCAACTGTACATAATTGTACTTTTTTAAGTTTTTGAAAATATTGCTGATACAGTATATATTTGTGAGGAATTATGTAGGCGTGTCCATATGGACACACGGGTACAAACACTTAAAAAAGCATAATTTCACTTTACACCCCATGAATGAGGTATGGTATAGCTTCTCGCGTTGTTGTGAATTAACACGCTTTCTATTTTTAGATTCACAACTAAC
This sequence comes from Muscina levida, assembly GCA_964034835.1. Taxonomy (NCBI): domain Eukaryota; kingdom Metazoa; phylum Arthropoda; class Insecta; order Diptera; family Muscidae; genus Muscina; species Muscina levida. Next base: position 11,588,674 of record OZ035883.1, read on the forward strand.
GGCACCTACTTGTTTATCGACGAATACGAACGTCACTGTTTAAAAAGCTCTTACTAGACATGCCGATTGCCTCTACACTAATACTGCAATATTCGAGGGGAGCCGACAATGAAAGAAAATTTTTTTTTAAGATGACTGGAGCCACGAGTTGAACCTGTGATCTCCCGCATGGTAGTCGCGTGATCTAAGCACTATGCCACGGCCAGGTACAAAGACTGGGAATTTTTTCATGTTGATCGGCTAGCCACATTTTGCAATTTTCATCTTTTTTGACGATGGCGTCTGTCAGATTTTATTGATCCTACCGAAAATGATGGGCATATGAGTGGAGAATATGATGCCGAGAACGAGTTAGAAGGTGTTCCTGTGATGTTTGTCCTATTCAGCTAAAGACGAGCTGTGAAATCTCTTTCCTTTAATAATATTTTCACAAGCTTTCCACATTTTATGCATTTGAAGTCGAGTGGCTTCAGTGGAACCGGAAATCGAATTCCACGTGACTCTCCATTATCAACAAAGAAGGAGCTCAAACAGAAAAACACTGCTACTGCTACTGAAGATAATAGTGATATTCGCCTACTAAAGTGGATCGACAACAGTGTAGCAAGTGTTGCTTACTCTTTACTTGGCAAGCAACCTATGACAAATGCATCCCGATATTGCCGCGAGAAACGATTTAAAGTCAGTATTTCTCGTCCATCTGCCATAATAAACTATAACAAATATATGTATGGTGTAGATCGAACAGATCGATACGTAGCATCTTTTTGTCGACTATAAAGCTGCCTTCGACAGCCCGATGCGGCAGAAATTACTCGAAGCCATGGCTGAGTTTGGTATTCCAGCGAAGCTGATACGTCTTTGCGGAATGACGCTGACTGACACGAAGCCTTCAGTAAAGATTGGCTAGGATCTTACGGAGTCATTCTGTACCAGACGAGGCTTAAAACAAGGCGACGGCCTATCGTGTAATCTCTTCAACACAGTGTTGAGGTGATATTGAGAAAAGCTTCAGTAAACACGATTGGCACTATATTCAACAAAAGCCACATGCTACTCGCGTACGCTGATGACGTCGACATCATCGGTCGAAAACTGCGGAATGTGACTGCAGCCTTCGCAGGTATACAGAAGGAAGGAAATGGGTATAATGGTGAACGAGGACAAAACGAAGTTATTAGTTTCAACGAACAAAGAATCCACTCCTCTCGGAAACTGTGTGAACGTTGACAACTATAATTTCGAGGTGATAGATAATTTTGTCTACCTAGGCTCCGCCATCAACAAAGCAAATAATGTCAGCCTAGAAATCCGGAGAAGGATCCTGCTTGCAAATAAATGCTACTACGGACTAAGCAAGCAATTCAATGACAAAGCCCTCTCTCGACGAACAAATCTCCAGCTATACCAGATACTGTTCTACCTGTCTTGATGTATGGTTCAGAATACTGGGTTATGACACAAGTGGATGAATCATATCTGGCGGTATTTGAGAGAAAAATACTCCGTAAAATATATGGACCCATCATCTTTAACGGAGAGTATCGGCGTCGCATGAAACATGAGCTGTACGAGCTGTACACAGACATTGACGTGGTCAGACGCATTAAGGTGCAGCGGTTGCGTTGACTAGGTCATGCAGTACGCATGGACAAAAATTCTCCAGCTCGAAAAGTCTTCGACAGTGAACTCGATGGACGGCGCAACAGAGGGCGAGCAAAACTCCGTTGGAAAGACCAGGTTACTGAGAACCTTACAGAACTTGGCGTGACTAACTGGAGAAGAAGCGCATAAGATCGAGGCGCTTATAATATTTTTCTATGTGTGGTATACAATCCACTGGTATTGCAAAGAAGTAACAGCTAAGTAAGTAAGTAAGTAGATCGAATGGAATGTGTCTCTTTATCGAATTGCATATAAAGGAAAAAAATTGTGGCAATGCATTTTCACATGGGTTGAAGATGTTTGCGTGCAGAATGCTTGGCAACTATCTATCGGTTTACTACTGTAAGAGTTATGGCGAAAAACCTCAACGTCCTGGGCCATCAGTAAATCAAAAAGAAAGGACAACACCAATTCAGTTGAGGCAGTCTTACTCTATGATGGAAATAGTCATTATGTTGTACCAATAAGCAAGAAACGACGATATGCTTGGGAATATTGCAAATCTGTTGGTAGAACGGCTTGCGTCATATGCAACGTTGGTCTATATGTCATATGCTTTGTATTCAACCACACGGAAAACTAGAAATAAGCTTATAATAAACAATTAATCTAAGACATATCACAAAAATTTACTGAAAAGAAAAAAAACTCGCTAATTTTTATAAAATTTGATTTCTGTTAAATATGCGAGTTTTTGTACCCGTGTAGCCATATAGACACACTTGTTTTCTTCTAAACTACACACCAGACTGTAGGGAAAAGTGTATTTTCCTAACCCCTACACTCCACTAAATGCATTCATGCAAAAAATTCGGGACAAAAAGTTCTGGGACAATTCGGGTTAAAGGAATCGAAATTCTAAATTCTTTTAAATTTGTTTTAGCTAAATCTGAATAGTGGTGGTTCGAGTTATGTCAAACAAAAGAGCCTAAAACATGAGAAATTGCCCTATACGATACTTACTAATTTCAAATCGATATTAAATTATTATGGCATGTAACTTGACAAAACGATTGATGCAGAACTTCTTCTTGTTGGGGCTACTTTTACGTGCAGTTCTCTGAATTGGGTCCCAAATCAATGAGCGGAAATATGTTGTACTGTGTAATGTAGCACCTACAACTACCACCTAGTAGTGTTCACTCAAAATCCCCTACAAACATTTGCAATCGCGACATAAATTAGTAAAAAATGTTATGCGCATTGCTTTAATATGTCACTCGCGCCTACTCTCATTTAGCGTAGGCTATATAGTCGTCTCGTTCCCGTATGATGTCGCCCAAATGTGAGTGCATTTCTTGTTGTTACTTTCGTTTGTTGTTGTAACCGCAACACCAACTACATACACTCTTTATGCTGATTGCACACATGTTATGAATTTTCAATTGGACATATAGACCGGTCAATGTAACGCAAATGCCGGTGATCGTTTTTAGTGGCGTTTCAAAGTGGCGTTGCATGCAATCGTTATGTTGTCTGCAGACCATAATGTTGACAATATTTTCGTTTTCAAAAGCCTCTCTCATTTTTTTTTTCTGTGTAAGCTGTGCTGGTGGTTTGGTCTCCTGCGATTTAGTCTGTTACAATTCCAGCTGTGACTTGTATTTCCTTGTAGTGCAAATAAACAGAATTAGAAAAAAAATCGAAAAACCACAACAAAGTTTTGTAGATCGTTATGGGTATCATGTTACAGGTGATAAAACTGAGTGCGTTTAAAGTTATTTTAGTGGTTCTCCTGTGGTAATTTTTAATTAAACGCAAGAAAGAGAAAAAAAAACCAAAATGAGCCTACTATAATAAACTTTAGTAATTATGAAATACAAATTCCGAAAATTTTTGCTGCAGTTTGCTGCTGGCTTAATTAATTGTAGTTTTAATTAAATAGTTCGGCATTAGGAATTTGTGTGATACTTAGGTATTTGGGTATTTTTTATTTGAGTAGTAGTTGTATGTTTCTTTATTTCGCAGAATGCGTTTTATCAAGTAATGCGTTTTCAAGAAATATATATAAATACAAGCTGAGTGCGTTAAATACAACTTTCATTTTATAAGGCAATTAAAATTTAACTTATTTTTTTCTGTTGTTTATTCTGCAGTTCAAATGAAATTATTATCCCAAATTATTTTTCCTTATAAATAATGATTTATTTGAGTGTGGGCAAAAGAAGGAAATCACAACGTGCGGTTGTCAACACGAAAGCAGCTGAAGAGTCTTTTTCATATATAAAGAATAGTGATAATGATCAAAATATGCCGGTTGAACAATTTTTACAAGAGATGAGATGATGCAGCTGCTCCGCAAACTACAAAAAAAAATGTTTTATGCCTAAGTAAAAGTTACATGCGCAAACTCGGTCTGCTGGACTTGATGAACGGGTAATGACAAATTCCTTCAAAAGTGTACTAAGGGTGTACTAAAATTTAAAATTGTTATAATGTCTGTATGTCTTTAATAGCATTATGCTTAGAACTATTATAATAACTAGGGCGACCAATTTTCAGCACATGCTGAATATTGCTGATGCTGCTTAATTTAACGATTTCAAGCGATCTTGCTTATTTAAAAGGTTTGTGCTTTTTCATGCTGTTTTTGCACTTATTTAAATTTTTGATACATTTTGATAAGATATGTTTCTATCAATTGAAAATTTGTACATATCACAAGCCCTTGCGGTTCATAAAAATATAACAGGTAGAATTCAATTTGCAAATTATCCTCTTATTTTACACACAGCCTGTACTCGTTATATTCCTATAGTTTTCAGGCGCCTTATCGAAAACAAAAATTTAAACTAATGAAACCTAATGTGCCTCTATAATCTAAACCAATAATGACACGATGAGAAACGTGGTTGGAAGCAGCGGAGTATTATACAAATTATTTGGAAGACATAAGGGAAGTCATTCAAGAGTTTAACGAAAATGATTCTGAAGCATTGCGATAAAGCAAAGAGGTTCTTTCTAATGAAAATTTGTAATCCGACTTTTCCTTCATAAATATTAACTTTAAGTGCATCTGGCATGCCATCACAAAAATTGAGTCAAGCGGATTGCCATTGAATGAAAGTTTGGAAACAATAAAATCAATTCAACATGCTATAGAAAAACATCTGATAAAATTTATTTTAAAAAAATGACTGCCGTTCTAGCGCGAAATCCTGGCTTTGTGGAAATCAACAATATTTTTTTTAAAAATTCCAAAACAACAAGTGCGTTTATCGGAAAATATTCGCCTGCTGAATCAACATTTTTTAAATACGCTTCCGTTTTATCGTGTAACGTGGAACGTGTTTTTTCTATATATGGGTAAATCCGAAATAATGTATACCAAGGACAGAATTTAAGAGTTGTTAAAACCACATATTTTTGTTAATGGAAAAGTGGGCTATATATTTAACCTTCAAAATATATAAAGCATAGCCATTTTCGGTGATCTATTTATGAATGGCAGGTCAAAAACTGCACCTCCCTCGTGCTTTTATCTGTTTTTGTAAAATATATTTTTTTTTAAATGTTCATAAAAATGGTAAAAACCACCATATTTCCTTTTAATTTTATAATAAACTTAAAATCTAATCCTTAGTCTACAATTTAATGTAAAAAAAGCCTCGGTAGGTCATTCAGAAGATATAAATAATGTTAAGTAAAGATGGGCAATCGGCATATAACGTCCGCATCGGAAAAAAAGTTTTTTTTAACCTTAACTGCTTTAATATTTAGTTTTTCCTCAATCGAAGTACGTTCGTAAAGAGAGCCATTATTGCGCTTAAAATATATATATATAAATATGTATTTTTACACCATTCCACAGAAAAATATGCATGACAGAGTGCGTAACGTCCGCAACGGAATGAACATTTTCAACATTTTATTAAGTGAACACAACAATTGTAGACTCTTATGAACTGTTTGTGGGATGGGGACATTAGTTCTACAGTTTCAGATAAACCACACAACCTGGTGGCGGGTCTGATTTTAAGAGCATTTCATCAACTTCAACATAATTCCACGCTACTGCCATGTATTGCGGCAAGTCAGCTGTTACAGTGCCAGTACTATATTGATCTGCATTGTATCAATGCAAATGTACATACAATCTTCTCTCATGATTAAACAGACATACATTCTCAATTTCAGTTAAATTAGTCAATCCATTAAAATGTTCGAAATAAGTCCACCCCAGCGCCACCTGTCGAGTCCATTTGTACATAAAATGTTTTCGCTTTATCAAACAAATATACATTTTGAATTTCAGATAAATTGGTCCATCCACTCAAATTTTCGTTATAAGTCCACTACTGCGATGCCTACCGGGTCTTTTTATATAAAATACATAATTTTTATATTTATACCTGTGTTTGTCAATAGATCCCTAATAGAATGGCTGATGTGGATACAATTTTTTAGGATAAAGAAGATAGTAGGAAAAAGTGTTACGCCCGCAACGCAACGTCCGCAACGGACGAATTCCAAATTTTTGGATGAACCACTTAATGTATAACTCTTATTAAAGCCTTTTTAAAATCCTTAAATATTCCTCTTTCCTTTATGTAATTTGATTTTTTTTGTTACTATGCAATATTTGCTAAAATAGATGGAAATACACATTGACATCCAAAACTACTTCCATTTTTTGTAACGACCGCAACGGCAATTTTGACTCGAATATCTTTTTTGTCAAAAGTAGTTAATCAAACAATTACATGTCATTTTTAAGTACTCTCAAATAACTGTTGTTTGCTGAAGTTTATTTATAAATGTCTCGCTCATAACGCAAACAGGATTAATATAATAAAACATAAATGCGTACGAATGTAACGTTCGCAACACAGGATTTACCCATATGGAAATTTTTTTACAAACCAGCGAAAAAGCTTCACCTTGGAAAATTTTAAAATGCACTTAGTGCTTAATTGTAATCGTGACATTGACCAAGGTATAATCTCACTTTAAGAAAATTTGGTTTAAAAATTACTTTCTTTGTATGAATACACGACTGAATAATTTTGTTAATTTACTTATTGTTTTTTATTACTTCTTTAATAGATGTGAAATTGATTTTTGTTTGTTTTTCAATGAATAAAAAAAATTATAAATGCTGAACATAAAATCTATCGTGCTTATTTCAAGGGTTTTTCATGCTGTTTTAAGTACTGAAAACCGTTTTTTTCGTTTTTAATGATAAAAATATGCCGGTTTAACAATTTTTACAAGTTTTATTAATATCTTTTCTTTCTTTGATTTTCTGCGACATATTTCAAAAAACATTGTCTACTTTTGGGGTAACCTGAGATGATACAGCTGCTCCGCAAACTACAAAAAAATGTTTTATGCCTAAAAGTTATATGCGCATACTCGGCCTGCTGGACTTGATGAACGGGTAATGACAAATTCCTTCAAAAGTGTACTAAGGGTGTACTAAAATTTAAAATTGTTATAATGTCTGTATGTCCTTAATAGCATTATGCTTAGAACTATTATAATAACCGAACAACGACCCTTCGGAAAATGGGGTGTCAATTGACTCAAAGTATATTTTCTCAGATTGGTGATAGTGGTGATGGTGCTGGTTCTAAAGATTTATTTTTTAAACGTTTGTATATAAATATGTATACTAGGGCGGCAGCAAAATGTATGGACGATTTTTATTGGCGGAATTTTAAAAATGCCCGGCGAGAAGTTAGATGTGTAAAAGTGAAATATTGACGTGTTTGGGCGGCACCTCGGCCGGTTTTGCCTACCTGGTTCCAAATAGCCTAGTTATATCTCTACAATATCGTCAAATTTTCAGGACGATCAAACTATTATTATGGCTGTTATAACGGTTTTTTTTAATGGGGTGTGGCACAGCCCATTTCTACCCTGGCTGTATTTCATTCTGTACCAACTACACATAACAAATATTAGCTTTATACCTCTTAAAGTTCATTAGATATAGCCTATTAAAGTTTCAAGATTTATATCACGCCCACTAATCCGATTTATTACATTTGTTGTTGGATCACGAGCTATGCTGTCAAATGCATCCATACAAATTTGCAAGGCGATTGGAGAAAAAGTTATCCAGAAATTGCGGTTTCAAAAATTGGGTCCACTTGGTATATCAAAAATTAAGTACCCTATTTTCACCACCGACCACCTAGCTACATCGTGTGAAAATTTTGTTTATAGGTGTCTAATAAATGCAAATAAACAAACACAAACTCATTTTCATATATATAGATTTGACCTATGACCTCTTGGGTAAACCGCTTAAAATTGTCCGATTTCGCTCAAATTTTGAACATAACCGTTTTATTACAACGGACACAATATGAATTGTCGCTGCCACTCTATTGTATACTTTACAGTATTTAGAATAATCAGAATCCTTAGCACACCCCTAATAATGAAGAATAACAAATTGAGTTGAGCACTGGAATTACAAAACCGGAACTGCATTGGTTTTTCAAGGTTTGGTTGAAGATACATCACAAATTACAAAAAAAAATAACGGTGTTATGTCAATGGATTCTGAAAGAGGAGACCAAAAGACAGAATTTCACTTTAGAGCAGTTAATAGCGTTTTTGCAGCATATCGGCGTAGGGGATGTTCAGCAACTGTGGGTAATGGTATGGCAAATATCATATTAACTTATTAACTCTCTAACTCCCCCGAGAATGAAATGTTCTACACAAATGTATGGCAAATGTATACAAGAACTAACCAGTGTTGGGAAACTTTAACAGCCTCTCAAATGAAATTCCGATGTGATCTATCAAAACGGCGACACACGTATATTTTTTTTTGGTCCTCTTTAAGAATCCATTGTCAGAACCCCGTTATTTTGAAAAAAGTTCGAAATTGTTGTACAGTGTTATTAGTCAGGTGTCAATTGACACTTTAGGGGACAACCCTATACAAAACGTACCGGTTCTGAAACTAGGACCGGTATATGTACCACAGAAAACCAGTCCCATGACTGTTGTTGCCCCTATTAAATTTCCGGTAGTTGAATAATAATGTTGTAAAATATACTATTTTTCGAGGCAAAGGCGCATTGCGGCTCCTTTTATATGGGTCATTCTCAATCCCTCTGCTTTATTTCATTTTATCTCTTTTAGCCAGTCCATCCCATAATTCGCGAGGCCTTCAATAATTCTGCTTGAGTGTTACACAGACATAACCACACACGCTTGTTTCGCATTCAGCGCAATAACAGTCTCATGTATAAAAATACTAGTGGGCCCGGCAATGCTTCGCTTTTGCATATTATTTAAAAAAAAATGGGTGTAAAAGTGGGCGTGGTCGAAAAAAAGTACCCTATAAGTCATACCAGTGTCCCAGTTAAATGCTGTGAAAATTTCAGAAAGATCGGTCCAGAGGTTTGGTCTCCTATAAGGTACAAACAAACAAACAAATAAATAAACAAACACACATTCCATTTTAAATATAAAGATAAACAATGTTCAACAATTCTTGGAAGCGCATGGGAGCATCAATGTTGGGAGAGCACAACATTTGCACAGTGTACAATTCGACAAAAGCAGGTATGCAACAAAACAGGCCTTCTCCTTTAATTATGGAATATTCGCTTTTGCATATTATTTAAAAAAAAATGGGCGTAAAAGTGGGCGTGGTCGAAAAAAAGTACCCTATAAGTCATACCAGAGTCCCAGTTAAATGCTGTGAAAATTTCAGGAAGATTTTTGAAAATGCTGGTCACTATACAGCAAAATTAATTAATTTGTTGTTAATTAATAATTCGTGTTTCATTAATCGCTACTTTTAACCCTTTACACACTTTTGACTCCGACGTCAAATATGAAACTAGAAATTGGGTCCGACCCATACTAATGTATATATAGTTTTTACTTTACATAGAGCAAATCTAATTAGTGAACATATTGCCAGATATTGCTTGTGAGGTTTCAGAAGCCGATGGTCGGAAATTTTGATTTGCAGTCCGATAGTACCGCTTACGAACTAGAATGCATCACACAAAACTATTAATTTAATTAAAAGTGAAAGAAAGCATGTATAAACTGTCGTTGCTGCATGGCTGCAGCTATGTTACATATTCAACCCAACACAACCACGAGTTAGGAAAGTAGCTTACAAGCGTGAAAGCAAAAAAACAGATGTTGCCGTAACAAAGAAAACGCGGCGATTCTGTGATATTGACATCATTGAAAGAAATCGACTCAATGTTACTGCAGTCTTTTCAGGTATAAATAGCGAGGAGTTAGAAAGTAGTCTGCAACTAAAACTGCAAAAGATCTTCGAAATAAATCCGGTAGGAAGAGAATGTCGTAGTATGTGTATCAATTTATAAAGCGATTGATTGACAGTACTAAACAAACGAACATTGCGTATTACTATTGTAGCTGATTTTTTGCTTGAACAATCTTGGCAGCAATTTAACATTTTTCGCAATTTTTTGCGTTGAATAGTGCATAAAAATCTCGTTATATAGTGCAATATAGTCCAAGAACTGAAGCCTCCTGACCATACTATACGTTTTCGTTCGTTCGTTTCACTGAAAGGACTCAAGAACACTTGGCTGAAGACAATAATTCTAAGCGAAATATCACCTATTTCGCTCATCTTTTCGTAAAATCTTTACGTCATGAAGGGGAGATCGATGCATCCGCAACAAGTGACTATTTAGTGCGATTTTTGGCATGGCAGCATCATAGGTCCAGTTTTCATCACAAGAGAGCAGTAAGCCGCTGTTACCATCAACGGCGAGTGTTACCTTGTAAATCTATGTGATTTCTTGTTCCCAAAAATTATGAAAGATTGACGTTTCTGAATACGGCGTCGGATCGATAAACACCATACTCACTTCTACGGCGTCGATTGCCTCTTCTGTTCGCACGCTGCGAGTTCGATTTGTATTATCCAAAAGAGAATTTGTGGTCATGAATCGATCCATAGTATTGCGTTATAGCTGCTCATATGGACGACTATGCGCACCGTAAACTAGACGAAGCGCTTTAAGTTTTGGTGAACAGAGAATACTGTATTATACTTTGATGAAAAAGTGAAATTTTATTTCCCATATATTCCTAAAGATGTTTCTGAAGTCAGGGAATAAATACAAGTGCAAACACATTAATTAAACTCATAAATTGTATAGTTATAAATTATAATTTATTCAATGTTTTTATATATATAACAATTAATTAAATTAACGTAAATGAAACAACGATTGGGTTAAATAAATTATGACGAGTAACAATTAACTTCTTTGGTATAAATACGTTTACACAATTAACCACACTTAATACTCAGACCTCGTTCACGAAGTATCCATGGGTTATACTTTTGCATTATTTAAATCCTGCAAGAGGGATCTTCATTTAAGGAATTTATGATGGAAATGATGACCAAACGACAAAGGGGCCGCATGCAGATGTGCATGTGGGGCAGCATGTAGATGGGCATGTGGAGCAGATATGGCCTTTGCAAAGTGGGCGTGAGGGAAAGCATAACCGACCGATACATGGTGGGTGGTGGTCTTGGGACCAGGGATGGCACGGTAGGAAGGGATGGGAGCAGCAAAAGGCAAAGCCTCGTATACAGGAGGCAAAACCTTAGTGATGGGTAAAGGAGCAGGCAAAAGAGGTGCAGGCGCAGGTAAAAAGTGGGTGTGTACTACGGGAGTGGGGGCAGGAAGAAAAGAGGCACTGGTGTGGAATACAGGTGCGGGTTCGAAGGATGGTAGCAGAGGAGCTGGAGCAGGCAACAAAGGTGCTGGGGCAGGGAGAACATGAGCGGGAGCCGGCAACAAAGGTGCAGGAGCAGGTAACAATGGAGCTGGGGCAGGCAACAATGGAGCTGGAGCTGCTATGGGATGGAAATGTGCAGGTGCTGGTAACAACTCGTGACCGTGGAAATGTGCAGGTGGCAGTACTGGTGGTGCAAACTCGCCATGGCCATGGAAATGTGCGGGCGGCAATACTGGTGGTGCCAAATCTAGATGGTCTGGTATCGGTTGGAAGCCATAGGGAAAGGAAGGTTTAGCCTGGGCCATCACCACAGCCAAAGCTAACAAAGCAAAAGCCTGAAAGACGAGTTGTTAATTTGAACATAATTTCTTTATTTCAGATTTTTAGACATAGAACAATCTTACCACTTTAACATGCATCATCTTGCTTAAGTTTTGGTAGAAATATACCAGCTAAATTATGTACTCAACTCGGAAGACAACTGTTTGTCTATGCAAATGCTGTGAAACTAATGAATAATTAATTTTTAGCTAACAATTTATACTAAAATTAATCTTCCACACACTTGTCACATAACACCTTCCCGTCCTCCCACAAAACGCTATCTATTGATTGTAATCAATAAAATTCATAATTACAAAAAATGGCATAACTCATACTTACACTATGGCTTAGTGGCCACGGGTTGCACGTTCCCTTTCGATTGCACTGGGGGGGCTAATGCTGCAACCGCTGGTTAGCAATGAGGTGTCGGCAGCGGCGTCCACTGGCTGAGTGACCATTTTTGGTTACCCTTTTTGGACAAATTTGGGTGTGCCTCACCATCGCATCGCCGCCGCCAATGGCCGTTTGCACTTTTCAAACATAGTTTGGGAATATTGAAAACCTCGCATTGAGTTTCAATTGCTAGCTAATAATCGTTCCCCAATGCGGCCGTAGTGCGTGGCTGTAATTTGCTTAACAGCGACTGTGAAATAAGTCGTGACTTATGCTTTGGATGGCTTACAAACGAAACGTCTCTTGTGGCCATAGTGCTATTGGTCATACCCAGTTTTAAGCGTACTCTGTATCTAGTTGTTACGCCGTAGAGCTGCTAAACGCTGCAGCGGTGCTAGTGGTGTTATTGCTTAGATTCGATTTTAGGCAGCCTTTTACATTTATGGCATTTTAGGTTAATAACCCAATTAAATGTATAGTCTATTTGGAATTACTGCCGCTGTTGTTGTCTTGGATTTTTTGTTGTAATTGTTTTGTAGTGTTATAGCTGCCCCTGTTATGTAAGAGTTAAGTTAATTACATAAGCGCAAAGGCAGTAAGAAAAAAATAATAATGAAAATTATTGGTGTCGTAGCAGCGACCTTGAATTCTGTGTAAGTGCAGCAAATAAAGCTATGAATGACCAAAAAGGGCTGTAAATTCGCAATTCTTTTAAAGTGGTCAGTGAGGAAATTGCAATCAAAAATTTGGGAGTAATACCGGAGACAGTAAGACGATATTGTTATATGGAGGGCTAGAGGAATAAAAGCTAACTACACCCACAAAAACTTTGTTTGCCTTGCGAAGTAGTTTCCCATATGGAATATTGCTCAGACAGGCCCAAAGAATGTCTTCTTTTGGAATATCAAGCCCAACTAGAATTTGATGCCACCATCATAGACTAGATAGTGGCATGGCTGACTTGCAATCGCTTGGTAGATTACTAGTGACTTATACAGGAAGATCTTAGAGCGCTATCAGTCTGGTAGTCACTAGTTGTGGTATGAATTTCAATCCTCAAAAAATGGAGTTGGTATTTTTCACACACAAATACCTCTGAGGCTCTCTTCTGAAGCATAATATTTGGACGTCATCTTTGAAAGAAAACTTAACAACAAACACAAAACAGAAGAGAGCACGAAGAAAGTATTTAAAATGCCCGATACGTCTGCCGAAATTGAGTAAGCAAAAGTTGGGGACTACAACCCTCAATGGTAAATTGGACAGTGGAAGTACTTTCCATAGTAACTTAAAGCTGCCTTGTACGGTGGGGAGCATTGGACACGGATAGTAACCCAGCGGTAAAGGGAACGAAGTACCCAGTTAGTAAGCCATGACATCAGCATGACATTTTAAGCGAGTGATCTAAGTAATTAGAATGCCACGCGTGTGTAATGTAAAAAATATCGTCCACTCATTATAACTCCGATTGAAATGGCATCTACTGACATCGTCACTTACTTCGTAATCAAGCGTGTTATAAAAGCCGCTTAAAACTCCGTTTATAACGTCATTGCAACTAAAATGGTAGTTACTAACATCGTTACTTACTTTGTAAGCGAAAGCTCACCCACTAAAAGGCCTACGTCACTCCTATACTTAAATTAGGGGGAATATAAGCGTCATCACTGATTACTACTAAATATAGCTGACATCAGCGATTAAGTAATGGACATTTTTACCGCTGGGAAATTGGTGTTGGTAAGTAGTGTACAGAGAATGACATCACTGTCTATAACAGATGCTAGACGAAGCACATGACAAGCGGCACTAGATATGATATTAAATCTGACGAGCCTGCGGCACTATGTACTATCTATAGGGTCTAAAAGTGACGAAAAACAATCGGATTCGGGTCACGCATCAATACTGTTATGGTTCACCAGAAATGGATACAAGGGATAACTACACGACGGAACAACAGATTATATTTGATCGAAAATTCATTGTTTATCATGCTCAGAGACAGTTATGCCAAAATGAGATGACTGGAAGGATTTTTTAACGTTCGGGGGTTTAGCTATCTTTAATGATGGCAAAAAAAAGTATATTGGGGCAGTAGCAGTCGTTTTCAGCGAGGATTTCGATTGCAGCCAACACTTCTGATTGATTAATGATTACAGTTTATTTAAGCTTATGATCTTCGCCATTATGAATTCTGCGGCAACACTATAGGCAATAAATCTGGAGGAAACCGTCACATTTTACGTGGACAGTCAAGCGGCACTAAAAGCTTTGGAGTAAAAACATATAAAGTCGAGACTGGTCCGTAGATGCAGAATAAAGCTCTCAACAATGCGAGGAAACGATGTTTGCCTCTGTTGGGTCCCTGGACACAGTGACATACTAGGGAAAGAAAAGGCGGATGAATTGGTTCATTCCTACAACTTGACCATTCGGTTACCAATACGGCATATAAATGAAATTTTGAACCGACAAATTGTGCGTTTGGCAAACGTATTCTGGAAACAGCGCACTAACTGCTTAATATTACGGGATATTTGGCAAAAACTGGATGGAAAACGAACTAAAACACTTTTGGAGATGGATAGGAAAATTGTCAGGCGACTGGACTCTGTGCGGTTAGGGCCTTTAAAGGAGGCAACACAACAGGACTATTGTAGACAAAGTGACGATGGGGAGGATATTGAGACTATTGATGAGCATCTGCTCTACCACTACCGGCTCTTCATAGAAGAAGGGTGTAATTCTTAGGGAAGAGGTATTTTGATAGTATAAATGAATTATTATCATACAACATCGGTTTGAGCTGGCTTACAGGAAGAAGACCATAGTGTATCCATGTATGTGTGTCATGCTTAATCCCACAACTTTATCTATGTAAAGTTGCACGAGAGAACACTTCGGGATCCATCGACCATTTCTTCTGTAAGTAAGGCTTTTGTAACGTCTTCCGGCTCAGGTCATAAATTTCATTAAAGCTGTAAATTTATTAGTCGGTGGCCCACTGGATGGTATAAGTAGTGAATTATCCCCAAAATTTTCTGGGATTGCAAAAGCGAACAGTAACCGAAACTATAGTTAACGCGATAATCTCATAAAACCACAAATTATTTTCATAAAACAATTTAACTCTTTAAAGGTGATTCATTAAGAGGCTTGTTAATATTGATTAATTTTTAAATTGATTACGAATGACCTCCGTCAAGCTGTTGCGTTATTCTTATTTGATATCAATTGACAATTCTTCATGGAAAATCTCTGTGAGAAAGTCTCTTGTTATTTTACGTGAAAAAACTTAATTTCCCCCAACATCCCATGAATAAGGTATAGAATAGCTTCTTGCTTTGCTTTGAATTAAAACGATATCTATGCGAACGTCCCTGTTTGAGCAGTTTAAGCTATACTTGCCGATTGATTTGACACTGAACTGCGAAGTTGCTGTCTACAACATCAAGGGGGCTGGCAATAAAAGAAAAATGTACATGACTGAAGCCGGAATCTACCTCATACCATGGATCTCCCGCAATGTAGTCGCGTTTTCTAAACATCATGCTACGGCCAGCTTAAAAGCAATTCAACTGCACTACGGAAATAAGCGTTCTCTGAGAAATGTTTTATGTGTTCGCAAAATTTCAGGTGTGGAAATTTTTCCATCTGTCAGTCACCACTATTACCAATACTATTCACAAAATTAACTCTCCATTTACGTTATTAGATCATACACGACCGGAAACACATTCCGTAGAGAGGAGAAAATTCCGATTAAATCAGATAGCGTGATTGAAGACCCTGACTTATGCAATTGATAATTCGACCCCACTATACACATTTTATTCCCCATGTACGTTATTCAACCCAACGTTACCAGAAGTATATGTTAGTTAGTGGGGAGGAGAGTATTGCGGCTGTAGCGGATAGTGCGATTAAAGACCTTGATCAATCGATTCGACGCCGCACAGTGGGGTAAATTCACGATCTGGGCGGCCAAAATTATTTGAAGCAAATTTATGAAGCAGAATGTTAAAAAATTACTCGGTAAGGCGTAAAAAATAATAATATGTTAACATTCGGGGGGGTAGAGGATACTACCGTTTTTATACAAAAAATGGTTTTTATAAAAAATTAAAATTTCAATTATTTCCCATATATCTCCACAAGGTTGCATTTTAGAGCCCTACCTCCCTATAACTTTTTTTCGTTTGGATACCCTCTAACTATAAATGCATACAGATATAGGACATCCTGTATGTTAACTAAAGTGGTTCAGTAAAACCGCAGAAATTATGGTCTATTCTTCCGCAGTAGGTAAATGGCTATAAAACACAGAACCGCAAAAACCCGCAAAATTTTATTTTTCCATCTGAACAATACGATGTTAAAGATTATATTTAATCACAGATTGAAGGGGTGAAAAGTGGTGATGCATAACCTTTTGTCCATAGTTCGATTTTGCTACCCACTGAAATTAACAAAAATACCACATTTTTCAATGCTGCTTTACTAGCAGGAAATTGAATTATAATTTTATTGACCTAAGTGGATTAAATAATATTAACCTGCTTTATAATTTTCCATTTTACTTAAATGTTTAAACTAAACACATGCCTTCCCATAGCCTGCTAAAATTAATGCTTTACCTTAACGCAACAAAATAGAAAATTCACAATTAGCAACAAGTAACTTTGACAGCGTGTAGAAAACGAATGTAAGCAAAATGGAATGAAAAAATAACGGAATCTAGTTAAGCATTCTGTTCTCTTTACCCTACAATCGGAAATTATTAAAAACATTGGTTTTTGAGAAATCGAATTTTGGCCGCCCAGATCGTGAATTTACCCCACTGTGCGCCGTGCGCAGCATTTTGGCCTCTCGTATGCAATAATCGAATTTAACGCAAGGATATTGGCCGACAGAAATCGTTGTTTTTTTCACATAAACACGATCGGTAATTCACACCTACACAAACGTTTTGTATGATTTAAAACAGTCAGTCTCTGCTTGAGTGTTATCAAAACACTACGGCACACGCTTGCTTTGCATTCAACAAAAGTACACAATATACATAAGTACAGAAAGATTTACAATCTTCAACGATTGTTGGGATGCTAAGACATCGGTCAGTCGGCAAAAACTTCCGATATCGGATCCGAAATCGAACCGAAGTAGTTCCTAAAAACGTATGGAGTAGGGATGTAACGAATGTGAATGCGATTATTGGAATAGTTTTTTTTGCGAAAGCGAATGCGAATACTTATTTTTGGTTTTGCGAATGCGAATGCTAAAGCGAATATTCCAAAATTACTTATCGAATGTCAAAAAATGGTTTACGTAAATGAATAATTTAGTTTCATTCCTACTGTCTGCCTTTTCAAATAAAAATATGTATTCCAGTTAAGTTACTAAACATAAAATATTTATTTCAAAGTAAAACAAAAACAAAAATATATTTAATTCTCAGAAATTCAGTATTTAAGGTAACTAAACAATAATTTTATTTACTTTCGAAAACTTTGACGTATTCAGTATTCAAAGTTCAGTAGAGCCAAGTTGTATTTAACAAAAAGAAGCTTCGCCACTTTTTCGCTATGCAATCTAGTTCTTAGTGGATCATAGATAAGTCCGGCTCCACTAAACAACTGTTCGCTGGGGACAGTTCCCGGAGGCGTAGCTAAGAACTGTTTCGTTTCCACCACAATGAAGGATCTTCTGAAATAAGATTTTTTTTCTCTTTATCGTATGCAGCTAAACATTTTTATTTGAGAGACTGTATTTAAGGAATTTTCTATGGATTACTATGTCGATTGAAAAAGCAAGTACAGAAAATTTTTTTGCGATTGCGAATATTGAAATATATATTTATAGGAATGCTAATACGAAAGCGAATGTCCAGAACGATGCGAATAACTCGTTCGTTACATCCCTAGTATGGAGTGGTTGACACGAAGCCTGACCGACGCAGATGAATGCAATTTGATGTACGTACGCACCGACGTCTGCACGATATCTGAATGTAAATCGAAGGAAATTCGACCCGTCATTACGACTTCGGACCAAAATCTTACCAAATATCGGAAGTAATTCGGATATTCTGGCCGATCGTCGTACCTATTTCTTCCCGAAGTCTTTAGGAATATATCTTCCGATATCGGATCCGAAATCTGACCGAAATCTGTTACTAAAAACGTTTAAAGTGGTTGACACGATGTCTGACCTACTCAGCTAAGGAAAATCTGATGTCGTACCGATGTCTGATAGATTTCTGAATGTAAATCGTAGTAACATCTGAAGGGAAATTCGTTGTTTCTTCAATGACATTTTGTTGTTTCCTCCGACACAGAGTTTCAAAATCGCTGCGAACTCGATCATATATGTCAGAGCACAATAAATATAATTTCCTTTCAACGAGTCGTATCGATTTCTGTACTATATCGGTAAGAAGCGTTCAGACAATGTTCAGACGTGTCGGATATCACCCAATGTCTGAGCTTTTGGTTTGCTGGGTAATAACGACTTCGGACCCATTCCGTATCCGATAACGGAAGATTTTTCTGACTGTCGTACCGATTTCTGACCGATGTCTAAACATATTATTTGCTGGGTATACATAACACTGGTCTAAAGGCTTAAAAGGTCCAACTCATTGAACTCATTGGAGAGTCAGGATCAAATGTATACTTTAATTTCTGGTAATGGGCTCCGCAACAACTTAAAGAAAATCTGGGCGGAGTAACGAAGCTTATTTCTGGCTCAATAGAGAAGTCAACTAACAACATTGCTAGTAATGAGAGACCCTTACGGATTCTCGAATTACCGTTAGATCCACAAAATAGCACTGATTGGTGAGTTTTATAGGACACAGAAAAAAATTACGACAAACTAATTGTTATATTGAATGCCATTTCGTCAATACAATTAAATATTTAATTAAAAAGGCGCCAACAACCAAAATTGTAAATACAATAAACAGTTTTGTTATAGTTACAATTTGTGTATTTTAGTTAAATTTGAAAAGTGGTTGAAAATTTGTCAATATGACAATTTACAAACATGTTCAAATGGGAAAATTGTTATACAGTAGACTACGGATAAGTGCACATCGGTTTTCGCGCGACTTTTTGTGCACTTATGCGGTTTTTGCATTTATACAACACTCGGATAAGTGCACACCTATTGCATATATACAAACATTGCATAAGTGCACGATTATTGCATTTATACAAACATTAGATTATTTTTATAAATCTGTAACACCAGTTCAGTTTATACGGAACTTTAAGAAAATAATTAAAATATAAAGCTGTTTAATGTTTTTATTTAAAATCCAGTGTTTAATAATTCAAGATTTGGTTTACATTACATAACAGGTTCTTAATAAAAACTTACAAAAATCAGTTCAGTTTAAGGTAAAAAAAATCACAAATGTATGTTTCATTGTTTTAGTGTTTTTCATATTTCATACAAAAAAATACAATTATTCAGTTCTGTGCCAAAATAAGAGCTGTTATTGAACCATTTCAATCATATTTTGCACCATTGTTTTTTGCAAAATACATATATTACACTCAATTCGATTCACCTAAACGAAGTGTGCTGAAAAAGTCTGAAATCTTTTTTTGGACCGTGTTTTCTGTTCCAACCTTACATATTTTTTTCTCCAGTTTCTCTAAATCATAATCTACATTTATGTAGTATAAGAGATTTGCATTTATGCATGCAAAGTTGTACTAAAAAAGTACTTTCAGGTAAGCAAAAGTTGTGCATTTATCCGGTTTTTGCATTTATGCGTGTTGCACTTATCCGTGTATTTTTGTATGTAAACGTACAAAAAAGGCTAATGGCTTCAAGTTCCAGTGCACTTATGCGGTTTTTGCATTTATGCCATGTGCACTTATCCGTAGTTTATGTAAATCGAAATTAAATGCTAACAATAATATTTAATTACTTAACAACAGTTTTGTTTTTTTTCTATGGAGGTAGAATAATCGATTGTTATTTTTTATAACCATGAGGTCAGGCAGAATAGTTAGGCAACCGCCCTATTTTAATGGACTTGTTGTTACCTAGAATTGAAGCTCCGTGATGTTGGCGATATTTGGTTTTAACAGGACGGTGCTAATGCGCACACAGTACGCGAAGCAATGGCTTTATTAAGAAAACATTTTGGTGATCACATAATTTGGTATAAGGGACCTGTGAACTCGCCGCTTAGATCCTGAAATGCCACACCTCTGGATTTTTTTTTATTGACGATAATGTGAAGTCAATAGTCTTCGTCCTCGTAAACCAGCATTGATGCCAGCATACTTGGAAGCCTGTAATACTCGCATAATTTGTGAGATATCGGTGACAGTGCTGGAATGAGTGATCAAAAGCTTGATCAAAGAATATACTGCTTCCGGCATTGTTGCGGCCAATATTTAAATAACGTTATCCTTATATAATAAATGTCAGAGATTGTTCTTTCGGATCACAATAAAGATTCCAATATCCCATTAATTTTAAGTGTAATTTTCAATATGGAAAGAAAAAGGTTCTAAATGAATCACCCATGTTCTAGCTGTAATCGTTTGAACTGGGAACTTAGATTATACATTACTAACTTCTCAATATTTTCTCAGTTGCGAAAAATCCCTTATTATCTCTCCCCATCTGTTTAATGGACATTGTCACCTATCTAACAATTAGTCAGGACCACAAAAATCTATCAACACATTCAGATTAACAATTTCGAATTTTATATTTAGCTACATATTTAAACAAAATATTTTTAGTAATAATTTATAAATGTAACAACAAAATAATGTTAAATGTCTTAGCAAAGCAGACTTATGCAACAACTGGAGCGGCAACAGTGCCGGGAGCAGCGAACTGGGTGGCAAAAGGAGTAGCAACACCAGCGGGATAAGCGGCATAGGGAGAAGCATAAGGAGAAGCGAAATGAGCAGCATAAGGAGCAGCATAGGGAGCGGCATAAGGAGAAGCATAATGAGCAGCATAAGGAGAGGCAACACCGGCAGGGGCGAAGTACTTAGCGGGAGCGGCGAAAGCAGCAGGGGCAGCGGCTACAGCTGGAGCGGCGAAAGCAGTGTGAGCAGCAGCAACAGCGGGAGCGGCAAAAGCGGCGGGGCCAACAGCGGGAGCACCAGCTACATAACGGCTAGAGTAGGGTCCAGCATAGTTGAAGGGAGCAGTGGTGTAAGAGCTCAAGGTACCATCGTAGTTGTGACGCACATCAATTTGACTGCTGCCACCAGCAGCGTACAAAGGAGCGTTGGCATAAGCCACAGCGGGAGCGGCAGCCAAGGCGGTAGGAGCCAAAACACCAGCAGAGGCATAAGCCAAACAAGCAGCAAAGACAACGACCTTGAATTACATGGAATATAGAAAATCAAATATATAAATTAACAAATTCCAATATAAAACTTACGAATTTGAACATTTTGTAGGTTTTTGTTTTGGGAAGATTCTCTGATTGTTTGCAGAAGAAGGTATAACTGTGTTATGACTATTTAGGGCAACGCGTTAACCTTTTATAGTAAAAACTTGACAATTGTCGTATTTTTTTGTCACCATGGCCATGGAGTACTTTAGTGCATACAAGATATTACCACACACACAGGGGACGTGAGTTGTAACTTAAACTCCAAAACAAAAAAATGCGAAATCGCTTAAATTTAATTGATTTGAAACCAAGTTAAAACTAAACCCATAGTACAACAATGCAAATAGTTGAACAAATGTCTAACTAGTATTTCACTTAACATACCAAACTCACACACGTTTTTGACGGCAGTTTGGAGTGGGGGCGTTCGTTTGTTGGTGTCGTGACTGAATACAAGCATTTTGTTTGGGAATTTCTCAAATTCATTCATTGATTTATTTGCAAATGATTTATAATGAGATTAATTAAGTAAATAGCTTAGTTGTGACTTTTTTTTGTACACTAGACGAGTGTTATTTATTTTATTAATGGTAATAATAACACGAACAATGGCTAGAGGTATGCGAAGACGGTTGTATTTAGAATTGTCAAAAATAACACCGTAATTAATCAAGAGTGTCAAAAGAAACAGTTGAAATCATTAAATATGGACGGTTAGAAACTGCAACTATGACTTCTAATACGGCGAAGACGGACAAATGATGGCAACACAAATGTATGGGTAATAGTTTGTGTTAGGGTACCCTACACTTTGAGAGTTGATACTGGTTGACGGGGTGATATGTGTGTGACAAACAAATGCGAAGACCAATACAATGTGAGAGTTATTCAAAAAGTCATCTGGAATGTCCGACAAACAAATACGAAGACCAATACGATGTGAGAGTTATCCAAAAAGTCTAAATTTGCTCAAAAAATTTATAAAT
Source organism: Muscina levida (assembly GCA_964034835.1). NCBI lineage: Eukaryota > Metazoa > Arthropoda > Insecta > Diptera > Muscidae > Muscina > Muscina levida. The sequence goes on from OZ035883.1 coordinate 11,611,141, forward strand.
TCATAAAGATTGAATACGTTATGACAACTGTTATGAAGAAAGAAATTATTAAGTTATAAGAATACCGATGGAGAATTTTTGATATTAGTCATTATAGTAGAGTGGTTAATTTGTAGTGCCATGCTACCTCCCATGCGTCTTAGCAAGCAGGTAACAGAAGTTACTGAAGCTCAACAATTATTATGAAAACACGAAGATAAGAAAAAACAAGAACCCCCCAAATGTTGACGAACCCCGCCAACTTTATGAGGACCATGATTTAACGATATGCATCTGGAATGTCCGAACTTTCTACAGAGATAGTTCATCTATCCAACTGGCGGATGTCCTCGACAAATACATCACAACAATACAGGAAATGAGGTGGATGGGACCGGGATGTATACGACGAAAGAACTGTTGCAACTTTTATAGCTGTCATGCAGAAAGATACAAATTTAGATGTGGATTTTTAGTCGGCAAGAGACTTCGACATCTGGTCTCGCGGTTAAACCCTGTAAATGACCGAAGAGACACTATTCGCCTCCGGGCGAAATATTTTTACATTACGCTGATCTGTGTACATACCCTGACGGAAGACAAAGACGACTACAGTAAAGATGCATTTTATGAGCACCTGGAGGAAATATATGACCGCTGTTCGGGCAAGATAATAAAATTGTTCTGTGAGGATATCCTGAATATCCCCTGATCAAAAATTAAGAAATCAGATTGATCATATGGTAATCGATGGTAGGTAGGGTTTCTCTCCCGGGAATTCCCGGGATTCCCGGACATTTTTAATTCCCGGTTTCCCGGAAAATTCGTCCGGGATTCCAGGGAAATTAAAATACCTTATACAGAGAAAATTTTAGAAGCTTTAAAGAAGCGAATTGAAGAAAGGAGGGACAAGCGACTTTATACTTTAGTGTATTTAAAACTAATGATAAATACTCGACTTTTTAAAGAAGACGTTATCGATTAAGTTCTGGAATCGGACGAAATTCCTATTTGTGACATTAGTACCGAAAGAGCATTTAACAAATAAATATATATGTACATGATGCAAAATTGTATAAAATTAACATAGCTTGTCTTGTTTTTCTACTGCGCGAAATTTCCCGGGAAACCCGGGAAAGGCAAAAATTTTTCCCGGTTTCCCGGGAAATGAAAAGTCCGGGAAAAAGAGAAACTCTAATGGTAGGCATGTCTCAAGAGTTATGGTCTTGCGTGTAATGCGCGATGAAAATATTGACCAATATTAATATTGACCAATGCGCGACTTTCAAGCGCATTGTCCGACGAAACGGATGATGTATACAAGGCAAACTCCAGTCGAAGGTAACCCGTGCTGTGACGGAAAGATATAAAAAGAAGAGGAGAGCGATGACACGACTCTTCAGGCGGACAAAAAGTCTATGGGAGAAAAGAAAGAGCCCAATATCGAAAAGTACGGGGAAAGAAGTGAATTCTGAAGTTCTACCAAAAGGTAAAAAGCAAAGGTTATGAAACAGGAACCCTCAACTGTAAGGACAGTGATGGTAATCTGGTCACGGATACTCAGAGTGTGCTGGAAATATTTAATCAAGCCAATCATCGACGACGGAGTAGACTGTTCACCACCGAACCAAACTGCGGGAGCCGATGCCTTGCTGGCACAGCTTTTTATGGCAGTTTGGCTAGAGGAATGCCTGATGATTGGAATCTGACAGTTCTATGCCATGTACTTAGAAAAGGTGATCCAATGGTAGAACATTGGTCTCCACCTGTAAGGACAAAGATGGTAATAAGGCCGCGAACTTTAAATACGGAGTGTACACTTTCGTACTCTGCTCGTTCCCGAAGGCAGCATAAGTGACGAATTCATGCCAATCCTCAATGATGGAGTACATTGTCCACCACTGAGCCAAAACGAGAAAAGCACCGCCATCGCAAGGCTTAAAAATAATAAAGTTGCGTGAACCGATGGACTACCGACAGCTGGAACGCGCATGCATCAGCTCAATAACACGATTTAGAAAAAGGAATACATGCCCTGTGTTTGAAATCTAAGAGTTCGATGTCCTGTTCTTGATCAGACAACCAAAGTGCATGCACCAACTATCGCGGGATCAGCTTTTTACTCATTGCATACAAGGTCCTGTCCAGTATGTTATGTGAACGACTAAAGCCAATTCTGGCGAACCTGGTTGGACCTTATCAGTGTGGCTTTAGACTTGGTAAATCCACGACCGACCAGATATTTACACTACGAGACATCCTGCAGACGACCCAAGAAATGCAGATCGACACTGACCATCTGTTTATCGTTTTTAAAGCTGCTTTCGATAGACAGATGCGAAAAAAACTATAAGATGCTATGGCTGAGTTTGGTATTCCTGCGAAGCTGAATACGCTGACACTGACTGACACGAAGTCCTCGGTGAAAATTGTAAAAAATCTGACTGAGACATTTCCTACCAAGCAAGGCTAAAGATAAGGCGATAGTCTGTCATGAGATTTCTTTTACAGCTTAATGAAGATGGATGCTACCATCTTTAATAAACGTCACATGCTGCTGGTGTATGCCGATGATATAGATATCATTGGGCGGGGACTGTGGGGTATTACTGCAGCCTTTTCAAGCATTGAAAAGCAGTCGGCAGTAGTGGGTCTGGTGATAAATAAAGTGGTAGATGATTTTGTCTACCTCGGCAAAAATAATGTTAGCCTGAAAATCAAGAGACGAGGATTGATCGCAAACCTCTGCTACTATGCGCTAAGCAATCGATTTATAGACAAAGCGCTATCTCGAAGAACAAAGATTCAACTATACCAACTATCTGGTCCTACCTGCCTTTCTCTACAGCGCAGAATCCTAGGTAATGACACAAGCGGATCGATCAATGTTGGGAGTCTTCGGGAGAAAAATACTTCTCAAAATATTTGCACCCATCACCGTTAACGGCAAGTATCGTCGTAGAATGAACCACGAGCTGTATGACCTGTACAACGACATCGACGTTGCACTTGAATACATTGTACGAATGGATGAAAATGCTACTGCTCAAAAAGTTTTCGGCAAAAAGCTCGGTGAGCGGTGGAAGAGGGGACGACCAAAACTTCGTTGGATGGACCAGGTGAAAGAGCTGTTATCTAAATCTAAATTTGGCGTGACCAACTATCTACGGAGCGGAAGAGATCAAAGCGCTTGGAATATTTTTCTATGTGCGGCAACTGAAGTCTAATGCCAAATTATATTTTGACTTTTTGTCTCTTAAATGTGTTCGACGGTTATGTTTAACATAATGGAGTATTGTATCCTTACAAAATATTGTGTGAAAGCATTGCCAGAGTTAAAAAATGGCGTAAAATTGGACAAACTAAAATAGCTATCCAAATATAAAAAGATTTCGTTTGTTTTTTACCCGACGAAATGCCCAAGTTTTTTTACTGGTAGAGAACTTTAAAGTCGTTTGATAAACAACTAAGTTACAGTTTTATATAGGAACACAAAATCAGTTTTTGACCGTATGTCGAGATTTTGTGGGAAAATTTCACAAACAAATTCTTGTTTTACTCGGCAACACCTACAAGAAGATCGTATAACTTTCAATGCAATTTTAAATGTTGCACCGTGTTTTTTCTTAAATTCTTTACTCTTCTCCATCTCGTGAGTACCGATATGCGTTGGATCTCTATTGCAGATACGAGTTACAATCCCACATAAATTTGTTTTCATCACTATAGGCATCCCATATCCTCGTGAGGCAGACAATAATCGATTTATACACAAACTCGATCGGCAATTCACACGTACTCGAAAGTTTTGTTTGATGCAACACAGTCAGTCTCTGTTTGAGTGTTATGAATACAACACCACATACGCTCGTTTCGCATTTAACACAAAATCAGACACAAATACATACAGACGAAAAATGTTCAACGATTAAGACAATGTGACAGCGCTGATGCTTCTTAAGCGACCGCATACCATATTTGTTGTATGTTGTGCATTCGGTTTGCCTGCCACTGATTTAAGCTTTGACTATAGACAAAATTGTATAATGAACTGTAGCACTTTTGAAAAATTATTCCTTAACAAGTTTATAAATAATTTAGTAGTGATTTTAACTTCATCTGCATACATTGCTATAGGGCATTTGAACTGCCTATAACCACTATAGTGTGACTTGTATTTACATATTCAAATTCAATTTCCGCAAAAATAGTAGAAAATATGTTATTACTTTCATAAATAACATCACATACCATAGAATGAATCACGGACAATTAACAAATAACCATAAGAGAGTATGTCTACGCCCATAGACACACTCATAACCATTATACATAAACATAAATAATAATAATAAAATGTGTTCATATCGAGCCATATCTACAATTTAATGGTCATAATCATGTGCTAGGCATATCCCAAAAGTTTGAATTACGCTTTGTCACTGTTGATCATAAACTTTTAATAGTTATCATAGGTGTTAGAGTATTTCCTATAAAAATGCTATATACATATTGTATAGAAACATGTTTCTCAACATGTTCTTAAACGATAAAATTCTTGGAAAATTGTTTTAGATGATTTTAACTATTGATTTGAATGAATCTCACAACAATCGATTTATTTGTAATAAAATTAACTAATTCTTTAATACATAGTGACACTTAAATTGGTTAAAACTATAGGGGGTTATAAAATGGTTTATTTAAATAATCAGGTTATTCGGACAATGGTTGAAGAAGCGCAATCGTCAGAAAGACAAAAGACATGTCATTTAAATATCTTCAAATATTGGAATTTTGATAAGTCGTTGATTTCCAGTTTTGATAGCATGTCAAGCGAATCACGTGAGACTATTTGTCATATGATATTTAGCCAAGTAGTAAATTTTGTTGCAATACTGTTAACAAAGTGAAGTATATTTTGGAATGCTTTTGGAAAGCTGTGGACTTTTTTAATACAATTTTAAATTGAAACGATGATTTGAACTAGATATTATTTAGATGAATCATACAGCACTATATTTGTATTATAAAAATAAACTAAAAGTAATGATATTAAAGGAAAATAACATAACGTATACGTCACGATACACATTCAGTTGTTACTCATACATAAGTGTTACTTATGGGCACCACTCCAACGCCTCCTATCGAGCATAAGTTGTACTACATAACGTAGCAAAGTTTTGAAGAATGTAAAAAACAGTTCAGAATTTACATTAAAATATTGAGTTTTCGAAATTTGTATACCACAAAATAGGGATAACTTTAGTCAATCATTTCATTTGTAGCAACCAGATCTTATTCTTAAAATTTGTTTTCAATATTTTATCGATTTTCAAGAAAAAAAAATCAGTAAATGATGAAATTTAACCAATAATTAAGGTTAAATAGTTGATAATATATTTATTATATTCCATGAACTACTGAACTAGTATTCGCATCTCATTCTTATTTACTGCTCAATATTCCAATCCGCTAATACATTGTGACGGAAGAATCCCATTCTCTGGTCACTCCCTCTGCAGACAAATCCACATCCATAGCTTCAAAATCAGACACCATCAATGTCGACATCAAAATTGAAATTCTTCTAAAATATATGTTATGCTCGTATAACAGACCACAAGTTAAATGAATATAATTATAACAGCCCAACAACTTAACAACATGATTAAACATAGTCCACAACTCAATACTCCTCGTATCGACTACAACGCATCTGCAATCACGTTCGTTCCAATAGAACGCCAATAAATGCTTATTTAGCCAACCATCGAGGTCTGTTGTGTGTTATAATTATCATTAATATTAGTGTATTGTTTTTCTCACGATGAATACGAGTATTTCATAGCCACAAATCGTTTGATGAGCGGCAAGAATTTGTTTGGCAATAAACATAATTATAATTCATTGTTTAAAAATCAATAGAATAAAATTATGTAAATGTGAGTGACTGAGTGAGTGAATGAAATGATTATACAAATTTAAATAAATTGTACCAATCATCGTAAATTTTTTTGATAGAATCTATGCATAGATAAATTTTGCCCGCACTTGAAGTAGCGTCTGTCAGACTTGTATATTTAAAATTTAACACGCTAACAAGTGATCATCACATGCTAAGTATAAATGAACCGTTCATCCGCGCTGTTGATATCCTCGACACATGATTGATGCCGTTTAAAATTATGTGGGTAAAACGGTACCATATGTTCGCCCGCCAATGCCATGGCTGAGGAATACAATACAGAACATGATAGAGGTTGGCTATAAACGAACGTGTTGCAGTACAACAATAAGCAAAATGAAATCATATTTATTTAATAGGATTTTAATTATATTCGATATATTCAATTTAAATTTAACGTATCCTAGGTGTCTCAAAAAATTATCTTTTAACCAAACATACAAGATCATAAAAAATTATTAAATGTTTTCACAGAAACTGAGATAGTGAAGAATGATTTTACCCCTACATCACAGAGTTTCGATTCCATGCAGGCGACCAATTGTCAAGATGTCTGATAGCATTAAGCAATACAAAAAACCTCTGTATTCCCACAACATTTTTTTGATGTAACAGGGTTAGTAAAAATGCAATGTTGAGCGTACTTGCGTGTCTAATTTCTAGTAACTTCTTAACCTGATCAAACCAACGAAATGTTGTTGTTTCAAATGCTAAATCTTTATGACTCTAAGGCTTTAACAAGTAGTTCACCTGCATATTCATATCTGTAGTGCCGAGTACCACTAGTGTATCAAGTTTTATCTGTATATATAGGGCGAAAATCCACATCGTCCACCTCTACTAACTAAAACTAGAACTAAATTTAGAAAATCCGTCTTCCAGTGTGCATCTGTAGTACCGAGACTACCTGTGTACTAACTAATGTCTTTCTAGGCCTAAAACAGCTTCCTAATGTTTGTATTGAAAAGTGCTATGCATGTGTCAAATATTATCTTTTTAGCCCTAAAAAACACTTCTGGTAGGCAACAACGCTTCGGACTTTTGTGCTCTCTAGATAGTTTGTCATTTCAACCTTTGATAACAGCTCTTTCACTGGTCCATCCAACGAAGTTTTGGTCGCAACCTCCTGCGCCGTACAATGAGTTTATTGCAAAAGACTTTTTCAGCAGGAGCATTTTTATCCATTCGTACAACATGACCAAGCCAGCGCATTCGGTATATTTCAACGCGTTCGACTTTTCTCTCGAAGACTCCCCAGGATTCTAGAGCAAGACAGGTAGGATCAGTGTCAGCTACAGGAGGACCATTGTTCTTTGAGAGAGGGCTTAGTCATAAAATCTCTTGCTCAGCGCATAGTAGTAACGGTTTGCGATCAATACTCGTCTCTTGGTTTCCAGGTCGACGTTATAATTTTTGTTTACGGCTGATCCAGGGTAAACAAAATCATCTACCACTTCAAAGTTATAGTTGTCAACGTTCACGCTGCGTCCCAGACGAGTCAACTCTTTGTTCGTTGAAACAAATAACTTGGTTTTGTCCTCATTTATCACCAGACCCAGTTCCGCCGACTGATTTTTATTGCTCGAAAAAGCCGCAGTAATATCCCGCAATCCTCGGTCAATGATATATATCATCGGCGTACGCGAGCAACATGTGAATTTTGTTGAAGATGGTGCCATTCATGCAGCCTTTCGCATGATCATCTCTATTATGATGTTAAAGAGATCGCAGGACAGACTATCGCCTTGTCTAAAGCCTCGCTTGGTAAAAAATGGATCTGACAGATTTTTGCAAATTTTCACTGAAGACTTCGTGTCAGTCAGTGTCATCCCGCAAAGTCGTATAAGCTTCGAGGGGATATCAAACTCAGCCATTGGATACAACAATTGCAGTAGTATCGGACTGTCGTATGCAGCTTTATAATCGACGAACAGATGGTATATGTCGATCAGAATTTCTTGGGTCTTCTCCAGGATTTGTCGTAGTGTGAATATCTGGTCGGTGGTGGATTTACCGGGTCTAAAGCCACACTGATAAGGTCCAATCAGATTCGCCAGAGTAGGCTTTAGTCTTTCACATAACACACTTGACAGGACGTTGTATGCGATGGGTAAAGGCTAATCCCGCGATAGTTGGTACACACACTTGGGCCGCCTTTCTTAAGCACGAGATAAAGGCTCAGACTCAGACTCCAAACATCGGGCATGTACTCCCTAAGCCAAATCGTGTTTATGAGCTGGTGCATGTATGTTACCAGCTCATCGCCGCCGGCTTTAAAAAGCTCTACGGGCAGTCAATCGGCCCCCGCAGCTTTATTATTTTTAAGCCGTGCAATTGCCGTGCTGATCTCATTTTGGCTCGGTGGTGGACAGTCTACTCCTTTGTCGATAATTGGTGAAACGAATCGGAAACGAGTAGAGATTGAAAGTGTTCCCTCCATATTTGCAGCAAACTCTGAGTGTCTGTGACCAGATTTCCGTCTCTGTCCTTACAGGTGGGGATCCATGTTCCAAAACCTTTGCTTTTAACCCTTTGGTAGAACTTTCGGACCTCAGCTCTACCCCTACAGTTTTCGATATTCTGGCTCTCTATTTTCTTCCACAAACGACTTCTCCCTCCTTTTCTCATTATAACGCTCCGTCACCTCACGCGTCGCCATTGGCTGCAATTACCACATGATCAATCTGATTTCTTGTATTTGGATTGGGAGATATCCAGGTTGCCTTGTGGATATCTTTATGCGGCAATCTGGTTCCACTCACAACCATGTTTCTTTCCGACGAGAAACTTAGCAGTCTGAATACGTTATCCGATGAGTTGTTGTGTAGACTGAATTTACCGACTGCTGAGCCAAGAGTATCTTCCCTTCCTATTTTACCATTAGAAACTCCCAGGACAATTATAATGTCATATGCAGGGTAGCGATCATATATTTCCTCCATATTTCCTCATAGAATGAATCTTTAATGTCCTCATCTTTGTCTTTCGACGGTGAGTTATTAAAGATCAGCGTCATTTAAAAATATTTCATTTTAATGTGGATAGAGGCAATTCGGTCAATTAAAGCATTAAACGGCAACTCTGTTTCGTTCCTCGAAAGTGTTTGAAACGTAATTTTTCATCGATGTTAAATTTGCCAGTGCTCCAGCCGGGAATAGAATCTGGCACTTTCGGATTATTAATGTACGGGTACGGCTACCACTGAACTATCGATGTCTCTGTCCTGTCCATCCCATTTCATGTATTGCGGTGATGTCAGCCTTGAATTTGTCGAGAACATTCGCCAATACGATAGAGGCACCACCTCCGCAGAGAATTCGGGGCGGTGTGGTTCTTGTTCTTTATTTCTATCGTGCTTTCATAATAGTTTGTTGGCGCTGCCAAAGAGAGCAAAAAGGGACTCAATTCTGAGAACTGCACGTAAAAGTAGCCCCAAAAAGTAGAAGTTCTGCATCATTCGTTTTGTCAAGTTACATGCCATAATAATTTAATATCGATTTGAAGTAAGTATCGTAAAGGGGAATTTGTCACGTTTGAGCCTCTGTTGTTTGACACAACTCGTGAACCACTACTCCGATTTAGCTGAAACAAATTTTAAAAAATTAAGAATTGCGATTTCTTTAATCTGTTTAATCATATAACGTTTCCCTACATAAGCAACAGTTTCACTTTCCTTTCTTCAAATGATTTTGAACTGGGTTTTTGTAGCAGTTACAATAAAACTGTTGTACTCCGTGGCGTATGATGTATGTGGAATATTTCTTATGATAACCATACGCCACCAAATAGTATTCATGTTCAAAGTCCCCTATACACGATACTTACTTTCTTAAAATCATTATTAAATTATTATGGCATGTAACTTGACAAAACGAATGATGCAGAACTTCTTCTTTTAGGGGCTACTTTCACGTGCAGTTCTTAGAATTGAGTCCCAATTCATGTGCTGTACTGTGTAAGACGCATCGGTGGTAACATGCCATTAAAGTTGCTAAACAAATTATAGCATAGGGAAATCAGATTGCAAAAAAATTAAATTTAAAAGAGAAAAAACTTATACGAACCTTTTTTTTAAAAATGAATTATTATTTGGGCATAACAAACGTAATGACACTAAAGATTACGGATTTATTGACCCTTAGCTTTTCATATAAGATAGATTTTTTAAAATCTTGCGTTTCAAAGAAAGCCAATTTTTCAAAGTCGATTAGTTTAATCAAAATCTTTCATCTCCTATAATATTGTTAATATATCATTGAAAGCATGATTATTAGAATTTATTAAGATGGATTATTATTTAATTAAATGTATTCAGCTTTCTTAGTATATATGTGTATGAGAGAATTGACCTGTTTGAACTTTGCTTCCTCTGGCCATTGTTTCAATCTTTTGTTCAATATGTTTATTGATGATGATTCCATACTTTTGTGACTTCATTGATATTAATTGTTTTTTTATTTCGCGATTTTTGCATATTGAAAGATATATGACGGTGTAGTATCTTCAGTTTACACATAAATTTTCCAGTTGTTTTGTGCAATCTTAATTTTTATTTTATTTCCGCCTTGCGTACTTTAAGTTCTCAGCATATTTATTAGTTTTATGTAACGATTAGTTTGCCATCATCATTAAAAAAATCTTTATCTTAATCAAAATAATCATAATCAAGTGTGGAAAGAAAGACAAACATAGACAGATGGCCATCCCACCCAAGTACATATGATTTTCGGTGGGTCTGTTATTAAATTTCCTTTCCAATTTCTGTCGAGATTATGGCTGATTATGATGGCTCTTGGCTATAATACTAAAGCTAAGCTACGATGAAGATGACTTTGATGAGCGGTTAATCATCTTTTGTTTAGGACCCGGCCTATAGAAGAAGCGGCTGCTAAATCTTTTGTTCTGTTTTATGCGTTTCGATTAAATTGTGCTCTTAATAAAAGTTTGCCCCAAAATGTGAATGTAATACGAGTCAATTAATAAGCAACCAGTCGGTCGCTGTGGTCGGTGTGGAAACTTTGATGTCGAATGAATGATGATCGTGACACTAAAGATGTTTGTGATGATGATGATTCTTGATAATGATAGGGAAGATGGTGAGAATTAATGAAGGCTGGTGATTCTCGCCGCCACCGCAGGCCTATCTATGTGGTAGACATGAACTTGTTGTATCGGCTGTTTCGCATGTATGACTTATTCGTTGGGGTTGTTTTACGGTTACGGATATTAAGTTCAACGAAACAAAATATTTATTGACATTGTGAACGGTTGTTGGCCTTAGTTTCTATAGTTATTAACTTGGTTTATTTACCCAAGGGATCAGTTGGTGGTGGTTGTCAGTAAATTTCTGGTTTAGGTGACACCACATCAACGGGCGACCAGAGGGGATTTAATAATTATAACCATACCCCACACCTGAAGCATGGTTTATGGTTTACATGAAATGTGTTAAAAACTGTAAGCGATCTTCCATCATTTAGTGTCCTTGAGAGAATTGTTGTAATACCAATGTTGTAGCTTGTCCTGGCAAATTCTCATTACAGTTAATCTTATCAAGTATGTGTAGTATCATGTTACTTGATCAGAACATGATTATGTACAACACAGTTAAAACATAAAAAGATCTTATCGCTTATTTGCTTAAGACAATAAAGACTAGCGGTAGTGCCAAGCTTTTGTGTTAATTAAAAAAACGCATTGTCATGCTAAATTTATGTGATTCTACTTTAAGATTTTAACGAAAGCTATAAATTTTGGTGTCTGTGATGAAAAAAATGTGACCAAATACTTAAATTAAATGCTCTTTTGTCCTTCGTGCACCTAATTCACTTTTACTTAAGCGACCACACTCGTTTGAGAGTACATTTACATATACATTTTTCGTTGTGATTCACTTTCCGTTTCAGTTGGCCCTGTTTTCTTTGTGGTTAAGTTTGTATGGATATTCAAATTACATTGAATTGGTTTTAACGATTTTGTATTTATGAATTATAATAGAAGTTTTTGTCAATGCTTAATAACACAACTGACTGATGACACGAATCCATCATAATGCCAGTCAATAGTAGATCCAATTTTAGATTGTCATCAGATCATATGATTTAGATCACATGATTCTAACATGTATAAAACTTTAAATTATCACGTGTTTTTTTAAAATAGTTGTGGTGGATTGTGTTTGGAATCGTCATATTCATAATTGATTACACGAAATATTTTACAAATTAACAAATTAAAGGTTCAGTAAAAATGAGGTTTTTGGTTGTTTTATTGGTTCAGCAATCTTCTAAAAGTGGGGAATGGGGAATTTTCTAATTTGAGTCTTTCTGATTGCTATTCATTTGGGAATAACCAAAAGCGCTCTTTGGAGGTTCACAAGCAGCTCACAACGTCCGAGTGATCACATATTTCCCGGCCAATGCCACTGAACAACCGTGCAGTGGTAGCAAATGTGAGAAGGCGAAATGTTGAGTAACCTTATTGGCATGCTACCACCGATGCGTCTTAGGAAATAGGTAACGGAAGTTACTGAAGTTCAACACTGAAGTTATTATGAAAACACGAAGAAAGAAAAAACAACAACCCCCCAAATGTTGACGACCCCCGCAATCGATATAAGGACCATGATTTAAGGATATGTCCGAACTCTATACAGAGATGATGCCTCTATCCAACTGGCGGATGTCCTCGACAAATACAAGGCTGACATCACAGGATGCACACGACGAAAGAACTGTGACATCTTTTACAGCTGCCATACAGAAAAACACGAATTTGAATGTGGTTTCATAGTCGGCAAGAGACTTTGAAACCTGGTCTCGCGGTTTAACCCTATAAGTGACCGAATAGCCAATACTCGCATCCGGGCGATATATTTTTACATTACGCTGATTTGTGTACTCGACCCGACGGAAGACAAAGATGAGGACATTAAAGATGCATTCTATGAGCACCTGGAGGAGATATATGACCGCTGCCCTGCATATGACATTAAAATTGTTCTTGGAGATTTTAATGCTAAAATAGGAAGGAAAGATGCTCTTGGTTCAGCAGTCGGAAAACTCAGTCTACACAACAACACCTCCGATAACGGATTCAGACTGGTTAGTTTCGCGTCGGCAAGAAACATGGCTGTGAGTGGAACCAGATTCCCGCATAAAGATAGCCACAAGGCAACCTGAATATCTCCCTATTAAAATACAAGAAATCATATTGATCATGTAGTAACTGCAGCCAATATCGACGCGTGCGGTGACGGAGCGTTATAAAGAGAAAAGGAGGGAGATGAAACGCCTGTTCAGGCGGGAAAGGCGTCTGTGGAAGAAAAGAGGTAGAGAGAGCCAGGATATCGAAAACAATGGGGATAGAGATGAAGCCCGAAAGATCTACCAAAGGTTTAAAAGCAAAGGTTTTGGAATAGGGATCCCCACCTGTAAGGACAGAGACGGATATCTGGTCACGAACACTCAGAGTGTGCTGCAAGTATGGAGGGAACACTTGCAATCTCTTCTTGTTTCCGATTTTTTACCAATAATCGACTATGGTGTAGACTGTCCACCACCGAGCCAAAATGAGATCAGCACGGCTTAAAAATAATAAAGCTGCGGGAGCCGATTGACTGCCGGTAGAGTTTTTTAAAGCCGGCGGCGATGAGCTGGTAACATGCATGCTCATAAACAAGATTTGGCTTAGGGATTACATGCCCGATGTTTGGAGTCTGAGTGGCCTATATTCCGTGCTTAAGAAAGGCGGCCTAAGTGTATGTACCAACTATCGCAGGATTAGCTTTTTACCCATCGCATACAAGGTCCTGTCTAGTGTGTTATGTGAAAGGCTAAAGCCTATTCTGGCGAACCTGATTGGACGTTATCAGTGTGGCTTTAGACCTGGTAAATCCACGAGCGACCAGATATTCGCACTAAGACAAATCCTGGAGAAGACCCAAGAAATTCTATCTGTTCATCGATTATAAAGCTGTATACGACTGTCCGATACGACAGAAATTGTTGGATCCAATGGCTGAGTTTGGTATCCCCTGGAAGCTAATACGACTTTGTGGGATGACAATGACTGACACGAAGTCTTCAGTGAAAATTTGCAAATATCTGTCAGAGCCATTTTCTACCAAGCGCGGCTTTAGACAAGGCGATAGTCTGTCCTGCGATCTCTTTAACATCATAATCAAGATGATCATGCAGAAGGCTGCAGTAAACAGGAATGGCACCATCTTCAACAAAATTCACATGTTGCTCGCGAACGCCGATGATATAGATATCATTGACCGAGGATTGCGGGATATTACTGTAGCTTTTTAAGCATTGAAAATCAGTCGGCGGAAGTGGGTCTGGTGATAAATGACGACAAAACCAAGTTATGTGTTTCAACGAATGAAGAATCTACTCGTTTGGGAAGCTTCGTGAACATTGAGAACTATAACTTTGAAGTCGAAGTTGTAACGTCGACCTGGAAATCAAGAGACGAGTATTGATCGCAAACCGTTGCTACTATGAGCTAAGCAAGCGACTAAGCCCTCTCTCGAAGAACAAAGATCCTCCTGTACCAGACACTGATCCTACCTGTCTTGCTCTATAGCGCAGAATCCTGGGGAGTCTTCGAGAAAAGTCAAACGCGTTAAAATATACCGAATGCGCTGGCTTGAACACGTTGTACGAATGGATTAAAACGCTCCAGCTCAAAAAGTCAGAAAACGTAATGGGTGGCGTAGGAGGTTGTGCAAGAGCTATTAGCTAAACTTGAAGTGACGAACTATCTACAGAAAGAAGCGCTTGGAAATCTTTTCTAAGTGCGGCTACTGATGAATGAAATTTTGTTGTTGCTGCCATAAAAGAAGAACAAAAAAACTATTCCTTGTAAGGTGTTTTGATGACATGCACCTTTCCAATATACTACAATCGACCATTGTCCTTAAAGTCTTCATAACACATTTCTTGGCTTAAATTTCTCAGAATCTAAGCGGCAGAGTCATTGAAAGTTGGACCACTAGGATTTATGACACCGTAAGAAACCGCTTCGGACATTTGAAGTGTGGCATATATGAACCTTTTTAATGGAAAAGAATTTCGTAAATATCCTACCCAACATGATTACTTTCATTGCTAAATTGACCCGGTATTATTGAAAAACTCTTTATAAATACGAAGGTTTTCGGCATATCACATTGAGTACACTTGGCGGTACAAATAGTAGCCAGAATTTAATGCCAAGTAGTAATAGAAGGGTAAAAATAGTAGACTGTGGTACTACTGTTTAGCTAAATTATAAAATCAATTTTGCAGTTGATGTACGAGGGCGATCCCAAAATAAGCCAACCTGACACTTATTTTTTCTCAACATTATCTTCTTTTAGCACGATACACTTTTGTAGTAAAATGGCTCGATAAAGCCAGACTTCCTTTTTCGCCATTTGTTAGTTGGTTTTCCTTTTTGAAAATAAACTGTACAATTGTTCAACGTGCATTCCAACTATATTTAATTGTCTGCGCTTTCTTCGGCTTTAACAATGGTTGGGCTACGACCTTGTAAATTCATTGTCCTTCTACCGAAATTTATTTGACCACCATGTGTCAAAATACAGCATAACAAAGGTTACTGTTATCTTTCTTATAAACTGTGCAGATTTTCAGCCCAATCTATGTCGTGTATATAAATTTTTGTTTATTAATATACTAATAAGCTTAATACAACTCATTATATTGTTATTAGCATTATAATTAGTATACATATTATAAAATTCTATAATTAATACACAAAACGTGAGATACTTTTCAATAATAAATCATTTGATGATCAAACATCTGTCATCACCTGCCTTACCGCAGCCATTGTGAGTAAACGAGATTAACTAAGTAACAAATTAAATTTCATGCTAATGTTGCGAAAAGTCTTTGACACCAAAACGCTGCACAGTGGGATGTTATCATAGATTTATAGGAAAAAAAATATAAATATAATATATATTCATTACTTGTACAATATTTGCCACCACGTAGTGGTAGGTATGCCAAATTATTCGTAAAAATTAGTTATATGCCTAATACACACCCACCGCCCACTGCTAGAAGCCCATACAACCATAGGTGGTTTCTTGCACAAATTCGATTATTTCCCATAAAAGTTTCGTATCCAAGCAAAATTATTCATATTTGGTATAAAGGGTTTTTCAATGGGAAGTGTTATTGTGAATGGCCCAAAGAAAACTCAAGAAGAAAACTCAGGTTTATCCATTCCTCGTCGTTCTTTGAAATTGGGCATTCCACAAACGTCATTACACCGTATATTGCACAAGTCTTTATTGTGCCTAAAGGCTTATAAAGTTCAGTTAACACAAGAACTCAAGCCGATCATCAACAACGTCGTGTCTTTGCTGATTGGGTTCTTGAAATTCATAAAAATTATCCGAAATTTCATCGAAAAATCATCTTGACTGATGAGGCCCATTTCCCCTCGGTAGCTACGACAACAAGCAAAATTGTCGCATCTGAGGCTCGGAAAACCCAAGAGTTGTTGTCGAGAAGCCTCTCCATCCTCAACGTGTGACTGTTTGGTGGGGGTTATGGTCCGGCGGGGTCATTGGACCTTACTTATTGGAAAGTGAGGTTGGATAAACAGTTACGGTGAATTGATTGCGCTATCGAGAGATCGGAGTTGGATGGTATTGATCTGGACAACGTTTACTTTCAACAAGACGGCGCTAAGTGCAACACAAGAAACGAAATCATTGATCTTTTACTGGAAAGGTTACCGGACCGTGTTATCTCTCAAAGAGGTGATCACAATTGACCACCGAGATCTTGTGATTTAACACCTTGCGACTTCGTCCTTAGGGGCCACGTGAAAGATAAGGTCTACGGCAACAGTCCGGCGTCAATTCAAGACCTCAAATATACACTTCGTGAGGCTATAGAGAACATAGGGTAGCCACTTTGCGATTTGGTTATGGAAAATTTCATGAAAAGAATATGGTCCTGTAAGCGTGCTCGTGGTGGCCATTTGGCTGATGTTGTTTTTTCATTATTAACGGCATACCTTCCTCTTTATTATGAAATTTACATCCGATCATTTATCTCAAAAAATTGCATTTTTCCACTTATTGGAAAACCCTTTATACACTTTATAGAATAAACATCAGTCGCAGTCCAAGTTTTATCAAGATTGGCCAAGAAAATTACACAGTACAACATTTTTCAGCACATTGATTTGGGACTCAATTCTAAGAACTGCACGTAAAAGTAGCCCCAATTAGAAGAAGTTCTGCATCATTCGTTTTGTCAAGTTACATGCAAAAATAATTTAATATCGATTTGAAGTTTGTAACTATCGTATAATGGAATTTGTCACGTTTTAGTCACTTTTGTTTGACATAACTCTAGAACCACTAGTCCGATTTAGCTGAAACAAATTATAAAAAATTAAGAACTACAATTCCGTTCAGCTGTTTAATCTGTTCATATAACGTTTCCCTACATAAGCAACAATTTCACTTTTCCATTCATCATCATCACGATTTTGAACTGGGTTTATTTTGTAGCAGTAACAATAAAACTGGGGTACTTCGTGGCGTATGATTTACGTGGAATATTACTGATGATAATCATACGCCACCATATGATATTAATGTTATGTCAAACAAATGAGCCTAATCGATATTAAATTATTAGGGCATGTAACTTGACAAAACGAATGATGCAGAACTTCTCCTATTTGGCGCTACTTTCACGTGCAGTTCTCAGAATTGAGTCCCAAAATCAAGTATTGAATAATGTAGATACTAATGTTTCCAATGGCATTGATGACCAAAAATTCAGCTTAAAATGAACGTTATTGGTATTTGAATATAGTTTATAATGATTAGACTATTTTATAATATTATAAGGCAGGTAGAAAGCAGAAAAGAGATATAGAGGGGTAGGAAAATACCAGTAATATTTTTTAGGCAGGATTTGGGTAACATATCAAAAGAAAACAGAAAACAGAACAATAAAGGTAATGTTGAACTGAGATGAACTTAATATATCTATTAACATTGTAGCTGAAATCATAGCTCTTGTGGACGCACATGCAGGAAAATCATGGGGCGTGCAATTATATATGTTACTGCTGCCTTCTCAAAGTTGAAAAACAGTGATTTAGTTCGGTCTGGTTATAAACGAAGACAAACATGTTAGAAATTGTCTTTCCTTTGCTGATAGACAAGGATAAATATCATAAGCAATGTAATGATAGATGTTACTTCGGTCTTCTCAATATTTATGAGAGAAAGGAGTAGAAGTTCTTTTATTTGTGGCTACTTTTACGTGCAGTTCTCAGGATTGAGTACCAAAATCAAGTGTTGAACTGTGTTATAGATACACTGACCGCCGAATAGCATGAAAATATAAAACATATCCTGCTATGCTCCCTTGCAGGGATTTTACTTAAATTTTTAAAATCAAAATACAATTTCTCTAAAACACTATACGCTCATTTCATATTGAAACATTTTCCTACAAAACTGCATCGTAAGATTTTTGAAATTGAGTGGTTGAAAAATTCGAGTTTTGACATCAAAATCCCACTGTGTCCCACACAACAACCTGTTGTAGAGGAAGAGAATTGTTTTCCGAAACATAATCTAACATTATCGATAACAAATGAAGTAAATGCGAAATGTTCATGTTTGGCTATAATCAATATAATGCACAAGCTGGTGAAATAACGCTGCGAGAGATATTGAATTGAAAACGAAACTAACCATGAAATTGATTGAATGAATGGTGGTGGTGGTGGATTAGACGCAGTTGGCTCTTCGAGGGAATCCCTTTCAAGCAGATGAACAATAAAAACGACTAATGGCAACAACTATGCCAGCATCGACTATAATCGTTGTCGATATGAAATTAATGAAACTAAATGAATGAAATCTAATCAAATCAAAATGCAAACGGTTGACATACTTTGCAGCCGAAAGCAGACAGTGAACGCTCACAAAATTTCCATTCGAATTGAAGCTGTTGAGGTGAGTGACAAAAAACCACGTGATAAAATTGATGATAAATTTATATTTACAATAGGAGAAAAACAGCAACATTTTTTTATTTGTGGTAGATTGAATAGACGTTAGCTGACGTACCGGTATTTTGTGCATTCTTCAGTTTAAAAGAATACACAACAGCAACAACAACAGAAAATTAAATCATAATTTAAAAGCTATCAAACGCTACACAAGTGGAAACTATTAAAAATTATTATGCAAATTTAATTTTTAATAATCAACAACACATTCGCTACCTTCGTTCAATGGGGGGAAACCTTCAATAGTTTGTAAGCCTCTGTGATGGAGGATAAACTATAAGGTGACAGTCGTTGGCTGGTGGTACCTGGAACCGATGATGACAATAGAGGCAAAAGAGATTGTAAAATCAATATTAATGTTTGTGTAAAGTTAAAGAAAACCCCCAAAGACTTTTTTTAGTCCACCAACACCTTGGCATCTTAAATTAAAACAATACGAACGAGTGGTACAAAGGTTTTTGTAATATGTATTATTTTTTTTATTTCTTTCTTTATTATTACGTTATTATTTAAAAAAAGTAATTCATCATATCAAAGACAAATTGTTTACATATATTTACATACATATGGCATATGGCAAGTATCATAAGTTCTCTTTTTTTTCTTTAAATTTATATGATTTAATTAATTCGTTTTAATTTTTTTATACTCGGATTAGATAAACAATATACTTATGAATATAAACTACTATAACTAAAACTATGTCGAGATTTCTTTTCAGTTACTAAAAAAACCTATACATCATTGTTTTTGAACATTTCATCATCAGCTACAATTCATTGCATATAAAAATTCTATAATGACATTCAAATATTTATTATTAAGTATTATTGTAAGTCAACATCAATACACACTTCAAATTCAGGCCGTCTGCCGGTAGATGGTCAGACGACAATACATTCCATGTTAGTCTGTCCATCTGCTGTCTATAAGTCCGTCCGTTCGTCTTGTTGTCGGATGTCCGCCTCTTAACGATATCATGGTTAGCAGACGACTTTATACTTAGATTGTTGTGCGTTTGTCCGTCTGTCTGTCGTTGTCATTGCTTATATGCAAATATTTCTTTTTTAGTGTATTTGATTTAAAAGTCATTTCGATTAAATATTCAATTAAGTTGGTTTTTTGTCGCTGTTGACTCTGCTGTGTGTGGCGGTTGGTATGTTGGTTGGTTTGATAAAAACTTAAGAAATATTGGTAGTCGTACCAGTACTGCAGCAGCTAAATATTTCTACTAATGCTCGCAATGGCATTGATGACCAGAAATTCGGTTTAAAATGAACGTTACTGGCATTTGAATAATGTTGATAATGATTAGACTATATTATAATATTAGAAGGCAGGAAGATAGCAACAAAGAGAGATATTTTATGCAGGGTTTGTCTAATATGCCAAGAAATGGAAAAAAAACAGATTAATAAAGAAAATGTGGAACTGAGCTGCACTTTATAAATCCAACATAGGGAGAAATACAATTAACATCGTAGAAGAAATCATAGATCTTGTGGATAGACTAAAAGATTTACAATCGGCCATGCAATAATATATGTTACTGCTGCCTTCTCAATGTTTGAAAAGTAGTGATATAGTTGGGTCTGGTTGTAAACGAAGACAAACCTGTTAGAAGTAGTATTTTCTTCGCTGATAGCCAACGATAAATATCATTAGCATTGGAATGATAGATGTTACTGCTGCCGTCTCAATGTTTAAGAGTAGTGACAGAATTATGTCTGCTGATAAACGAGGACAAAAGGTAATATTTCAAATGTGTGAGACTAAAATTGTAATTACAAGACGTATTATTTCGAAAAAGAAACATCATAAGTTATTTGTATTGAAAGACAGTAAAGTGTTAACGATTTTAACAAACTTTTTCTACAGCCAATGACATCTATAATATCAGTATGAACTTTAATGAAGAGTATTTCCAAAAAATCTGTCTATTTATAAATTTAACTAGTGATTTATTAATACAGTTATCACTTGGCGAGAAAAAACTCGATCTAATTGCAACGGACTTTCGCAGTAAATGCATGTGACTATTTCGAAAGTGACTTTTTTTTGGGCGATTTTATAACTTTCGAGGAAATCATCACAACAACTGGGAGACTATAGAGGCTGTAGACATGTAGAAGGCAATCGAGACAGAAGACAGGAATGAAGTATTGTTATTCAAAAGGCTAAAGGCTCCGATTAAAAACAAAATTTGTTAATATTCTTTATATCCCAGATAAGAGATATTAAGGCCTTATTCATAAAAATTTATAAGAGGTTTATAGAACGATTTTTCTATGAAAACTATATTTATGAACCTTTGATAAATTTTTCTGAATACGGCTGATAATCTTTTATGTATTCTAACAAAAATTACAAGTTTGCCACAGATACTTCTGATATTTTTGGAACTGCTTAAAATATCACTATAGTCCTTTTAGTTATCGCAAGAAAACTAAGTCTAAACCAGTGGTAGGCATAAACGAACGCACGCATACAACAATATGGCACGCCATCGCATAAGAAGCGTCAGCGCTGCCGAATTGTCCACGGTGAAAATATTGCTCTCTCAATCCCAACAATGGTTGAACATCATTGTCTTTCGTACTTGTGTCTGATTTTGTTTTGAAAGCGAAACAAGCGTGTGTTTGACAACTACAGAATTGTGATATGTGTGAAAACGATTATTGCCGGCCAGGAGAGGCTATGGGTTGCCTAACTGGTCTAAACTAATGCAATTTCAGACTTTAAGTTGTATAAAGTCTGTGACCATAGATGTACAGAAAACAAGCATTCACCGAACCCAATGATAATTTTGATTATTATTAGCACCACAGCTATTTAGAGAGTGACTGCAGTCTTCTCAAATTTTGCAAAGACGTTACTTAAAGTGACTATGTAACTTATTTGTACATTAGATAACTGCAACAACGAGAAACAGCAAGTTTGGTGAGTTTAGATTTCACTTTATAGTTTAAATTTCAAATCTCCTGAGCTTATCTATGTAATCGCATAATGTCATTGCAGTTATCGCCATAGCTGAGAACTCACTTCTGAGGCGAATAAAACTTAATTTGCCTTTACACTCCATGAATGAGGAATGGAATAGCATCTGGCGTTATTGTGAATAAACACGCGTTAACTTATATGTAAATTGGGAATTTGGACTACGAGAAAAAAACTGTTTTGGCAACTTGTGGCAGACAATTTCACACTAAGTAGAATCACATAATGTCACTGCAGTCTTCTCTTCAGCTGAGTACTAAGTACGGTTGTGGAAAGGTATGAGGAAGATATCAAATGCATATGTTTTAATAAACAAATAGCTTAAGACCTTAACGTCTAAAAATTAATTTAAGACAGTTTCATAATCATTGCAAATTTGTGGTTTTCGCTTTGCGAGATTGACAAAACCAGAAAATCTCGATGGTCAAAATTTTTCTGGCTTATTAGAACTAAAAGTGTTTGAATTCGTTGGCCTACGCTTAGACTGTCATTGAGACATAAAACACTATTTTCCCTAGGACATTAAAGTTATGATTTCCATGGATTTGCATCTCAAGATATATAGACTAAGAGAAAGTACTCGATGTTGTAAAGTTCAAGCTCCAAAGCTTTAAAAAATCGCCAAAGATATATGTATATATGATGACAGAAATTTTCCATTCCCATTGCAGTTTTTCGACAAGTAAGAAATGGACTTCGCTTTTTAAAAACTTTAGCTCTATTTCAATATGTTACTGCAGCCTTCTCCAGGGAAAACACTTGAAAGGAATTTTTTGAAAGTAATCAAATATCGCCAACTGAAAGCAGCTGCTAGATGTGATTTATACGAATTTATATGTTTTATTCTTTGAGATAGAGGCATACAGTAATTTTATAGTTTGCTATGTCTCATTCCACAAGCTGACTTCCATAATTAACTTGTTATGATTTCACATCAATTTTGATTATAGATTCTAAAAATGCTTTCATCTGTCGGAAAGGAACTGTCAAAAATTTGTCATTAAATCATTACATCTGCCACTGACTATTTGTACAGATCGAATGTCCTTAAAAGCATAGTGTCAGTATAGAGCCTTAGAATGGGCCACACATTCATACATGATGAACTGGGAAACAAACATTTTGTAATTTGTTGAGAGTTCTGTAGGACTTATTTCCATTTAGGGATATGTGAATAGTTTCAAAAAAACATGCGGGATGTAACTCTCGGATCTGTTCTCTGTCAGGGATTGTAATTCATTGGTTTGTCTTGTAGAACTCCAAGTCTCGCCTCTTCTACTGCTTGATGTTCTGTTCGTTTTAATTTGGTGTTTAAATGAATACAGAAGTTATCATATTGCATTAACATATTCATGAGCTGGAAATAACTGCTCTGGTACATATGTGATGTAACCAGTCTCCATAATAGTTGGTTACATCCAAATAAGTGTGAGGTGTAACTTCAGTTTCCTCAGGTATCGTAAAGAAATGATAAAAATATCAGTATTAAAAGTAACTGAAGTTGGATTTGACCTGAATATTTTGCCTTCTTCTAGGTATAATAATGCGCCACATCCCATTTAATTGACAGTGAATTATGTAGATCATCTCTGGCTCGATATGTAGAATCGGCTATCCATCGGGTTCTGCATCTTATTGTGCTTCTTAATTAATCTGGTCCATTAAATAGACAATAAACTTAAACCGTTATGATATTAATTGCTTAATTATCTGTTCAACAGTTTGTTCTCATTTAATCTTGATAAACAAATAATTCTCGAAGACACCAATTTGCATTCACTTATTTAATTGTTTACCATCATTTATATGGGGCAAAATCGTTTAAGCTTTCTTTTACGTTTAATTTCTTAGGAATTTAAAACGGTTAAACGATTAGTTAATGACATTCATCGGGACTTGTTTCAATGCTAATCCATTAATTGTGCAGCTATTCCATTCGGTATAACTTTGTGGCAATTTGGATCCGTTTCAGCTTCGTTATCATTACCAAAACTGGAACAATCTACGTATTCTGCAATCAATTTTGTTTACTTTCATTAACAGCTCTTTGTTAAAGATGATTTTATTTCAGTTCAATCACATTTAGATTCAAGATCACATATCCGTTTCCATTTTGTTAACGTTTCTTCTGTAATACCTTTTTCCAAACCCTGACCATTTCATGTCTTATCTCAACTTTCAAGTACTTTATATTATCCACTCATACAGCTGGCATCGATGTATATGTTTTTGTTTAGATAAATCTCGTTGTTTTTTTCTTTCTTCGTTGTTGTTTTTTAATTAGAAAAATTGGACTATATATTCTTAATCACTAGAGGGAGATAGCGGAAGGAAGTTTGTTTAACTTGTCATCTCTAGCGCCTTTTCCTCTGTGGATAAGTGGTACCGTACGAGGTGACACCGTTAGGTATCGCCGAGTAGGGTGTACCAGCTTGCAATGGTAATGGGGCAATATTCAAGGGTGTTGTATTAAAGGGCAGTGGTAGCTTCACATTCAACGAATTGGACGATGCACCTGTGGCCGATGAAGACTGTAGCGCCAGTTGAGCCGGTGCAGATGAAGCGGCGGCCGCATTGTTGCGTGTCGTCGTATAACCTTGATTGGTCAAGGCCATGGTAAAAGCGGCATTGTCAAGAGCAGGTGACGTAAATTGTTTGGTAACAACCGGTGAACGATAAAAGTTGTTGCTGTTGCTGGGATATTGGCTTTTGGCAATCGATTGCGAGTAGTAACGCGATTGTGGTTGTTGTTGTTGCTGCTGCTGTTGATAATATGATTGCTGTAGATTTTGATAGCTTTGTGCGGATGAAGGCGCGTACTGACGATTTAAGGTTTGTAGCGGTGGTTCATGCAGCACTTGTTGACCCTTAGCAGGTGCTGGATAATGATAATAGGCCACTTGGCTACTGGGCGTTATGGTGTAATCCGCTTGGCCGCCCATAACCGTGACCATTAAGGCACTGGCAAATAAACACTAAAATAAACAAAATTGTAGGGGAATTTATATTTTTTTTTAAATTTTCATATAACTTTAGGATTTGTTTCTTTGTATTTCACTCACAGATTTCCACATATTTAGTTGATTGTTTTATTTAAAAGCACTTTGCAAAAAATTCTTTCTTTTATCGTATTTAAGGAATATTTTAAATTTTTTGTAGTTTCCTTTAACTTTTTTTGTTGCACTTCTTCTGTAATTTATTTTTCCTTGTCAATTAACGAAAATAGAACAATTTTGAAAGTAACAATAATTTTTTTATTCCGCCAATAATTTTTGGTTCGATTTTGTATTCTTGAGTTTTTTTTGTGTGTGTTGTCTTGTATCTTTTGTATATGGTTAGGTTTTGCTTGTCGTTCGTTTAAGCTTAGTTAACTGATTAAACCGGATTCCCTAACTAAAGATGCTTTTTATAGAAATTGATTGCGTCCATTGACGTTTCGACCAACAACAACAGCAAAAAAAACAAACCAAAGCCACAATAATAACAACAACCACTGAGCGTTATATTAACAAAATGTTGTTTATAGCAGTTGTTGTTGTCTTAGCTGTTTTTGTTGTTACTTCTGCCGTTGGTCTCTTAAGTTTGAGCTGAGATTTGTTTTTCTGTTATTTCTCAAGTTGTTGGTGTTATTTTTTATTATTGTTTTTGTAGTTGTTGTTGTTGTTGCCGTCTTCTTTTGTTGTGTGCTTTAATTTGTTTTAGGAATATTTTATTGCCACTTTATATTATTGTTGTTATAGTTTCGCTGTTAATTTGTATTGGCCGTTTTTCGTTCTTCATTCGCGTTGTCTTTGCGCTGCCGCCGCCGATACTGCCGTTTTTTTTTTGCTGTTAATTTACGAGTATTTATATTTAAATATATAATTTTAGTCGCTTATTATTATGGCTTTAATCGCTCTTAGAGTTTTGTATAAAAAAAATACGCACAACTATGTGGCATTCATGGTAGGAAAACAAGGCCCAAATGAGCGCACAAGCGCAACGCATATTTTAAGGGGTCAGTTAGAGATTTAGACGAGGTATATTAGCTATCTTGGCACATAGATGTTTAAGAATATTATGTTGCTCAATGTCATTTGATTGCATTGACTTTAGACACGTGTAACTAGTTAAAATTTAATGTCTGGTTGCATTGATATAATTAAATGACTAACACTAAGTGGATATGAACGGTATTTTTTTCTATCGTGATGGTTTTAGTGTTTGTTAAGAATGGTATAAATAATGGCCAAAAGACATATTTAAAAAATGCGTGCGTATTTGTACGCTGATATACAGCTGTTGGTAGTTTAGTTTTAGAATATAATGACAGATCAGAGGGTAGCATTCTCAAAACTAAGTCAGTGCTACAAAAAGCAGATGAAAATAATACCACCAATTACATAAAGAGTCAGTCCCATACCAACAACACCACCATCAATACTTACAAACTTTCCACAATGAAAAACAAATGCTCAATGGGCTATACCTGCAGATACAATGGCATACCTACATTTACAATGATATATGTTGAGCATTTGGAGCGAGTATTTTTCCCAAAGGACCCATTAAACGAGTGCACTCTACGAAAGTAGAAACACTGTTTGCTGTTAATCCGTATCCACAAGCGATTGAGATCTAAAACCATCCAAGGCACCGGGAATCGAAAGATCACCCCCTAAAAAGTTGTTGGAATTACAATTTATTGCAATGGAAGCTCTGTGGAAGAATTATAGATATAAGACATTTTCCATTGGCACGCTAAATGTTTTCAGTTGCTTTGATCCTTAAGCCAGGGCAAGACCTCATACTACAGAAACCATAAGTTTTCTCCCAAGTATTTTCATACAGCTCGAAAAGATCGTCTTCTTCTCTTTTATGGAAGCAACTACAGAATTTCCAAGCGCCTCGGTCCTTTTCGCTCAATAGACAGTTGGTCACTCCAAATTTAGATAAAAGCTCTTTCATCTCTTTATTGCCGAAGACTTTTCGAGCTAAAGCATTTTCGTCCATTCGTACAACGTGTCCAAGCCAGAGCGCTTGACTAAGTCGATGTCGTTGTACAGATAATGATTCATTCGACTACGATACTCGCCGTTAATGATGATAGGTCAAAATAATTTGCGAAGTATTTTTCTCTTGAAAACTTTCATCATAGATTGATTCGCTAGTGTCATTACATAGGTTTCTGCTCTGTAGAGCAAGACAGGTAGGATCAGCGTATGGTACAGTAGGATCTTTGTTCTTCGAAAGAGCGCTTTGTCACTAAATCGCTTGTTTAGCGCATAGTAGCAGTGATTTGAATTAATACTCGTCTCTTAAATTCCAGGCTGATATTATTATTTTTTGTTTATGGCGAAGCCAAGGTAGACAAAATCATCTACCACTTCAAAGTTATAGTTGTCAACGTTCACGCAGCGTCCCAGACGAGTGGACTCTTTGTGCGTTCAAACAAATAACTTGGTTTTGTCCTCATTCATTACTTCCGCTGACTGCTTTTCAATGTTCGAAAAGACCGCAGTAACTTCCAGCAATCCACGGCCAGTGATATCTATATCATCGGCACACGCAAGCAGAATGTGACTATTGTTGAAGATGATCATCTACATTACGATGTTAAAGAGATTGCATGACAGACTATCGCCTCGGTTGGTAGAAAAAGGCTCAGTCAGATTTTTGTCAATTTTTACTGAAGACTTCGTGTCAGTCAGTGTCATCGCGTACCAAACTCAGCCATAGTATCTAACAATACCTGTCGTATCGGACTGTCGAATGTAGCTTTGTAGTCGATGAACAGATGGTAGGTGTCGATCTGTATTTCTTGGGTCTTCTCCACGATTTGTTTTATTGCAAATATTTGGTCGATCGTGGATTTGCCAGGTCTAAAGCCACACTGATAAGGTCCAATCAGGTTCGCCAGTATGTGCCTTATTCTTTTACATGACACACTAGACCGGACCTTGTATGCTTTGGGTAAAGGCTAACCCCGCAATAGTTGGTACATCCATTTGGGTCGCCTTTGTTAAGCACAGTACATATAACACTCAGATTCCAATCATCGGGCATGCATTCCTTGACCCAAATCGTGTTTATGAGCTGGTGCATGCATGTTGCCAACTTATCGCCGCTGGCTTTAAAAATCTCTGCCGGCAATCCCGCAGCATGTTTATTTTGAAGCCTTTCGATCGGCGCAATGATTTCATTTTGGCTCGTCATCTATGATTGGTGGTGAACAAGTACAGGTCGAAAGTGTTTCCTTCATATTTGCAGCACACTCAGAGTGTCCGCGACCCCATTTCCGTCTCTGTCCTAATATCAGAATTAGGGGGGTTGGTTTGAAGTAATTTAGAGAGTTGGTTGTAGTAGGCATTGGCTATAACTTAAGTGGCCCATTACAACTTACGAACATGGTTCATAAGTTTGAGGCCTGAAGTACTAAAGAATTCCACACGCTTCGGTCTTGTGCGTGTGTTCTCCAGTTAGTCCTACCAGATGGTAGCACGTCGCCTACCACTTGGTCCTTCCAACGGAGTTTGGGTCTCCCTGCTCTGCGCCGTCCTTCCGCCTTCAAACACCTTTCTCGCTGGAGCATTTACATCCATCCTGGCAACATGACCCAGCCATCGTAGTCGTTGAATTCTGAATCTTTTAGCTACGTCGATGTCGTGGTAAAGCTCATACAGCTCATGGTTCATCCGATGGCGAAACTCGCCGTCGACACAGATAGGTCCATAAATTTTTCGGAGTACTTTTCTCTCGAATACTCCCAGGTTTTGTATGTCCGTTGTCGTAAGCACCCATGATTCGGCAGCATACAAAAGAACGGGTAAGATTAGCACCTGGTAAAGCTGTTTTTTAATATTCCGAGATAAGGTGGTGTTACTAAAGTGCTGCCGAAGTCCGTAGAAACATCTATTGGCTAGCACTATTCTCCGTTTAATTTCTTGGCTGACATTATTTTTCTTGTTGACGGAAGATCCGAGGTAGGTAAACTCGTCGACTACCTCAAAACAATAATTGTCAACGTTCACGGTGCGTCCCCAACGAGAGGACTCTTTGTTCGTCGAAATCATTATTTTTGTTTTGTCCTCGTTGACCGCTAAACCCATTTTTGCTGACTCCTTTTCTAGCGATGAGAAAACTGCAGTAACATCCCGCAGATTTCGACCAATGATGTCTATATCATCGGCATAGGCTAGTGGCATGTGGCTCTTGTGGAATATGGTGCCAGACATGTTGACACCAGCCTTTCTCATCACCTTCTCCATAACTATATTAAATAGTGTTCAGGACAGGCTATCGCCCTGCCTGAGACCTCTTTCCGTGTTAAATGGTTCAGACAGATCCTTACCAATCTTAACAGAGGATTTGGTGTTGTCTAAGGTACATTTGCAAAGTCGAATCAGCTTTGCAGGAATACCAAACTCAGACATGGTCTCATAAAGCCTATTCCTTATCGGAGAGTCGAAGGCAGCTTTGTAGTCGACAAAGAGGTGGTAGGTGTCGATCTGCTTTTCATGGGTTTTTTCCAGGATCTGTCGTAAGGTGAATATTTGATCCGTCGTAGATTTGCCAGGTCTAATGCCGCACTGATATGGTCCAATGAGTTTTTCTACAATTGGCTTTAGACGTTCACACAATATGCTTGAAAGGACCTTGTACGCAATTGGTAATAGGCTTATTCCACGATAGTTCTTACATTCACTACGATCTCCTTTCTTGTATATGGGACATAACAGACTGAGACTCCAATCCCCGGGCATGCTCACCTCTTGCCAGATGTTCTCCATGAGCTGATGCATGCTCCTAATCAGCTCCTCCCCGCCAGCCTTAAACAATTCAGCAGGGAGACCATCGGCTCCAGCAGCTTTGTTGTTTTTAAGGCATTGGCTATATCGGTGTTATTAATATCTAGCTTGCTTTTCGTTTGGTTACGAACGTTTTTTACACTACATAAACGTGTGCGTACCTTGGCTGCAACTAGTTGAACCGCGTATCACACGCACTTCCATTACGCATATATTGAACAGGGAATATCCACGTTGCCTTGTTGATATCTTAATGCGGGAATCTGGTTCCACTCACAACCGTGTTTCTTGCCGACGCGAAACTTACCAGTCTGAATCCGTTATCGGAGGCGTTGTTGTGTAGACTGAATTAATTATACAGTATTGACAAAATTTCAGTAACAACATAAAAACTTAGGTAAGGAGAGCCACCACACTCCTTTTCAAACGCACATTGCCCCGATCTTAGAAAATGTAAAGATAGGATCGATACAAATTTTGGACCGACCGACTCAGGTCAAAAAGTCTTATGAACATTTCAAAGAAATAGGGGAGGTTCAAATTTTATGCGAGCCTAACGATAAATGATCATGTGGAAAGTGAAAAGAATTCAAAAAAAAAAAAAACAAATATCTGTCGCCCATTCATCGATGGTTATTTTTCTATCTTAGTTGGGCGCTACCCCTTAAATAATGTAAATTCGTGTGTGACATCTTGCACATAACTGTTCTGCTGAATGTCTGCAAGACATTAGGATGGCAGGTGATTACCATAAAAACAACTTAAATTCTTCTTTGATACCAGAAATTGGTGTTAATGCAGTGACCTCAAAAACTTAAATTGTAATAGTTGTATTTGCACACGAAAGCAAAACTTCTGTAAAAATGAAATACATGTTTTGATAGTTAACAAAGACATAAACATAAATCCCAACTCTTACTTAAAATATATGCCTATAAATAAAAATGCTGAATGGAATGAGGCTTTACAAATATTTGATTCCCACTAATTGATAGTTTAGTTCTACATATATCAATTCTGCTACTTCTTACTAATTATTCGTTAAGTTAACAAATAAATAAGCAAATATCCCAACTCTTACTTAGAATATATGCCTATAAATAAAAATGCTGTATGAAATTAGGCTTTTAAACGATTTGATTCCCACTAATTGATAGTTTAGTTCTATAAATAGCAGTTCTCCTACTTTTTAATTAATTATTCGCCAACTTAATTAATAGATCGATAGTATAATTTAAGAAACTGTTAAATTGTTTTGTCACTTGGGTATAAAATTCTTAATAGAATAGTTTAAGATAATCATTTAGGTTAAGTAGTTTATCACCTTGATTGTGATTTATATAGTGAGCTGTCAACACCATTTGGGTTTCCTACTTTCTATTGGAATCGTTTGGGCAAGGGGATCTCATTGTTCTGTGCGATACTAAACTATAAAATGTTTCTATAGAGTTTAGATAAATTTTGTCTGTTGAAGGAATATGTAAATAAAAGGCAGTGAAAATAGATCTTAAAGATAAATTGTGAATTTAACTGAAAGGAAGATTTTACAGTAAGCGATGTTAAATGAGGCGACTTTTAGGAATTTTATGTTCTTAATTAATTTAGGAAATTCCTGAAATCAAGCAAATATATTCTATAGTCTATCTAGTTGACGTATTAACATAATGACAATATATTGGTCCAACAAAAATAAGAGAAATCTCAGTAGACAGCGAAAATAATAGAATGACTAGTTTTATTGTTTATTGTATTAGGGGTCATTATACTGCAGTCAGTCTCCAGTATCAATATAATTTATTTAAATTAACTTTTTAGAACTATAGAATCAGTTTTTTTTTGTTAGATAGTCATTGAAAGTAAAAATGAAATCAAACTATTTTATATGGTTTCCATTTCGGTTTCGTTAGAGTCAAATAAATAAATGATAAATAAAAATATTCTTGAATTAGTACAATTTACGTGTTCTTACCTTAAACGTAGATATATTTAGGATGGTCCGAAAATTTGAGCTGCAACGAGATAATTTAAAAGAAAAAAATTACACTGTAGTGTACAAGTATATTTGAAAGGTAGGGAACTGTTCATGTATATATCTTCGGTATCCTGCAAAAAAGTCTCAAGGTCTTGTGTTTTGTACACAAAATTGATTTTTTTTACAACAACTACAAAATTACTTTAAATATACATGGGATTTTTTCAAAGGGTATAGACTATGGCTTTTGGGACACTTTGGCATTATTAAGTCCATTTCACAAAAAAGTGGAAGTGATACCTTTTTGCAGCATACCGACGATATAGGATACTAGCATATCCGGCTCCCGTTGCTTCACCCGTATATACAATGAAACTTCTTAAGAGTTTAAGTAAAATATGAAATTAGTTTAAAGAGCCTAAAACGTGACAAATTCCCCTATACGATACTTACTAACTTCAAATCGATATTAAATTATTATGGCATGTAACTTGACAAAACAAATGATGCAGAACTTCTTCTTTTTTGGGCTAATTTCACATGCAGTTCTCAGAATTATGTCCCAAAATCATGTGTTGTACTGTGCAAATATTGAGGTCAATCTTTGCGACTCCTATACGACTCCCTATACGATACTTACTAACATCAAATTATTTTGGCACGTAACTTGGCAAAACGAATGATGCAGAACTTTTTCTTTTTGGGGCTACTTTCACGTGCAGTTCTCAGTATTGAGTCCCAAATCAATGAGCTGAGAAATGTTGTACTGTGTAATGAAATTGTAATTTCAAAAAGTGATATATGTCGTCTGTGCTTAAACTAAATTTGCCTAGTTTAATCATTAAAATCATTCCAGTTAATTGAAATACAATCAAAAAATAAACTCAGCCCCTTTCAATTAATCAACATCAAGCAACAAAAAAATAATAGATCACAAAACAAAAGGGGTAACTCCAGTATCCCAAGTTTACGGAAATGATTGGCTCATTATTAGATTGTTTTGAATAAAATAGTTAAACGCAAAATAAACTTCTAGTTTTTCTAATCTAAACTAAAACGTTTAACCTTATGCACAGTGGTTGGGGACCTACGCAGAGAACGTTTTAAATCCTATAAATATCCCCCCCATAGCTGTTGATCAAGTTTAATATTATCATATATATGTATGCACGGTATGATTTAATATTATACGCAAGTCGTTAACGCTGGCGCTGTGAATGTTTCTGGAAACCGGTCATAGAGTCTACACGTATGAATAGTGCGTTTAAAAAAATCGTCTGCCTACAGCTCATCGACAAATATTTGTGTTGTGAGACTTAAGTTTGATTAAAATATAACAATGTTGTATAGTCAAACCAATCAGACAAGTTTGATCCAACTTTAGTGGCAGACAGTCAACGAAGCGACGCTATGTCTAAACTAGTAATAGTTGGATATTAAAGAAGTTTTGTTTGTTTTTTAGCTAATTTGCAAGTTATGACAAGGTTAGATACTAGTCTGTGTATGTAATAGCACCAGCACCCAATTTGCATACGTATTTTGTAATTAACAATCTTAACAATTTGTTAATGGCCACGCTAAGTTTTGGGGCGCAGGCTACTGTTTAGATTTTTCTAGTTGTCACACAATGTATACAACAAACGCAACATACAATATTTGCACAGCTTAGATGTTGCCATCATGGCTAACACCTTATACTGATGGTGGTGGCGATGGCGGTGGTGTTTATTAAGATCGCTTAAAGTGTTAACAAATTGATGTTTATGTTAGTGCAGGCAATAAACACAAGTGCCTCTGAAGCGTATCTGCATTGAGGGTTATTTTTCTTTTCTTCTTCGCTTGAGGCCGATGCGGAACGTTCACTTCATGCATCTGCTGCCGCACTGGAGAGGACAGAAGTTGGGCACAAACAATTCCTTAACTTATAAATATATCGCGCATATATATTGTGACATTCATTAGCATTCCTAGATCTATTGGCGATTTTCTGTGTCTGTTTTGCATATTGTAGTATTTTTTTTTTGCTGCTATTGCGTCGGCCTGTATCTTTTGTCTTTGCCATCATTTGTGTTGTTCATGTGTGTCATGTGTGCATTTATAAATATTTGCACTAATTATTCATATGTTTAAGATGTTAGTGTCTAAACATCTCCGCAACTGCAGTAGCCGCTTCATGCTAGGGGACAAACATTTACATGCTAAAAACCTTAGGCCATTACTCAGACGACATCGCTATGCTAATGCCACAGTGTTTTAAATAGGTGAACTTTAAACAAAGGTCGTGTGACTAGCTGTATAAAGAATTCCACATCGTAAACCAGTATTTGCGTTCAAAATTGTATGACGTTATTATCGAATGCTCCGTTTTAGAATAACTGCTTTAATCGGGTTTCTAGCTCATCTAAGCAACTTTCGAAAATTTCTAAATTCATATTAGGCATGCAAATATCAATTAAATATTATTGAAAGTTGTTTTTAATATGTTTATTTTCGGCAGGCTCTTGAAGCTCATAATTTAAGTTTTAGTTGTTAAAAATAGATTTCTGAACTGAGTGGGCGCCACTGACTGCTACAAAATTTAAAAAAAAAAAATCATTATATTATTATCATTCACAAAAATTTCTTTCCTCGAATACCTCGAGAATCCGCCAAATTGCGTCGTACAGCAATACCGCTAGAACTGTCTGGTAAAATTTAACTTTTGTTCTCTAATACAAAGTTGTCAATTACTAAGAGTATATTTTTTAAAAAAATATCCTTTTGTTAAGCATATTTCATATTTTCTAGAACATATTTTTAAAGATATCCCATTTTAAGCATATATTATATTTTTTACATGAAAATAACATGATTTTCGGTTAAAAGTGCGCTGAACTTTTGTGTCTGCTGACAGCCCACTTTATAACCGCTGTAGAGAAAATTTGTGACGTAGTGGAGCAAAATGGAGTATAAGGTGTTGTTACTGAAGTCAAATGCTATCGTTTGATATTGGTTTGGTTTATTCCCGCTAAAGTGTGTTGCACTGTGTAATAATACTAAATTAGAAACATATCATTAAATGATATATAGGTAGAGTTAAGTTATAAAATGCAGTTGTGTACTACTTTTTATTATATTTTACTTACTCAATACTTGTGTACGAAAATTTACCAAAAATACGAAATTTAAAATAGTTTTTTTTTTTTGTTTTTTTTTCTCCAATTTTTAATTTTTAAGCCGCTTTTTCACTTTCAATAAAAATATTTAAATTTCTTATGAAAAAAATTTGTGTACCTAAATTTTTTTAGAGCGTAATTTTGTTGATTTTAAGAGCATATTTTTCTATTTTAAGGGCATATTTTTAAGCGCATATAACACGATTTTTAGTGCATATTTTCGGTTTCCCTGGTTATGAAGATCATGTGTTGTACTGTGTAAATATTGATTTAAATTTTTGCGACTTTATCTTAAGCGCTTTAGTACCAGTTTTTTCCGTTTTAAGTCTTTTTGATAATACTCTCTTGCTTCGTTCTAATTCTATATGGAGCAAGCCTATATAAATTTTCACGATTATAGCATTAGTAGTTTGGTCTGGGAAACAGTAAATAAATTATCCCTTTTCCGAATTTTGTTGAAAATACGCAGACACAATGAAACACAAACACGAGATTCTTTAATAATATTTACAAGGAACTTTATTTAACGAAGTAAGATTTACGACTGACTGGCCACTTGAAGCAAACAATGTTCTACAGAATTCAAATTACATGGTTGCATAAAGTGGCAGTAAGTTGCATATTAGCATAAATGTATGGGTTGCCGATGGTTTCAAATAAACAGTGTTGCAACACTTCCAACACTCCTTCTCAACATAACTTTATTTCAAACAATCTTAAAAATTCTAATATAAGCCCATACATTTAGTAAATTTATTATGTTTTAATTTACATAAGTTTTTAGTTAGAATATCGGCCATCATATCATCAGTCGGTATATATCTGGTCTGAACTTCACCTTTGGAGTACATATCTCGAACATGGTGATATTTAATTGCAATATGCTTACTCCGCGAATGATATGTGGGATTTCGCACTAACCATTGTGCACTTTGGTTGTCGTTATATATGGTCATCGGCCCGTTATATGGAAACTTCAATTCTGCCAAGAGTTTTCTTACGTAAGTTACCTCTGTTGCTGCTGATGACAACGCCACATATTCGGCTTCTGTGCTGCTGAATGACACCATATTTTGTTTCTTAGCACTCCAAGCAAACACGCAATCAGCTGCCGTAAAAACGTAACCAGAGAAAGACTTCCTGTCAGTGGCATCGCCGGCCCAATCCGCATCAACATAGCATTCGATGGGCTTTCCAGTCTTCTTATAATGCAGTTTATAGTCGGCTGTCTTCTTTAAATATCTGAATATGTGTTTGTACGCTGCTTCATGTTCTGAATGTGGGTCACAATTTCTTTGAGCCAATTTTGTCACCGATAATATAATGTCAGGTCTAGTAGACAACGCCAAATACATTAAGACACCTATAGCAGACTGGTATTCAGTTGGGTCTACCTTCCTACATTCTGCGCTGGTACAGTTTACCTGATGTCCTGGCTGTAATGGTGTGGCAACTTCCTTACAGTCAAACATGCCATATTTGTCAAGAGCATCTAGGATACACTGCTTTTGGGATATGGTAATCGATCCAAGATCACCCTCTCGATTAAACTCCATTCCCAGGAAATGTGACAGCTCACCACCATCTACTACATCAAATTCTGCTGCTATCGACTGCTTTATTTTACTCAGCTGTGGTAAAGACGAACTACCAATAATTAAATCGTCCACGTACACAACGACTATGTTGTAGACGCCTTTCTCTACTTTTGTGTAAATGCACGGATCGCTTACACACGAGCTGAAACCCAGTTTATTAAGGACTTCATTTAATTTGCAGTTCCATTCACGACCACTCTGTTTTAAGCCATACAGGGACTTTTTCAGCTTCAGCACTCTATTGGGATGTTTCTCATCTTCGAAGCATTGTGGCTGTTTCATGAACACTATATCACGCAAATCTCCGTTGAGATATGCGGAGGATACATCCATTTGGTGCAGATAAATGTTGTGTTCTACCGCCAAAGCAATCACCAGCCTTATGTTCGCATAACGTACCACTGGAGAGAAAGTCTCGTAGTAATTTACACCATATCGTTGGCTGCACCCTTTCGCTACCAGTCGGGACTTAAGTTTCGATATGCCTCCATCTTTGTTACGCTTTACAGCATATACCCATCTGCAACCAATTGCTAACTGACCGTGCGGTAAATCTACGAGCTCCCAAGTGTCGTTCTTAATAAGGGAATCGTATTCCGCCTCCATTGACTTCAACCATTCGTCAGCATGTGGACCATTTAAGGCGTCTTCTACTTTTTCGGGTGTTTCAATCTGCAACCTACCCATAGCACGCAGCTCATTATAAAGTTTTCTGGCACGTCCTCGGCTTCCGTTGCGAATTATTCTGGGTCTACCTGGACCAATTTTTATCACTTGTGCGCCATCTGCTCCTTCTCGCTGAGCACCCTCATCCTCATTACTAGGATATTCTTCAGTCAATGTTTCATTTATACAAGAGGTGTTCAGTTCGCGTACTTCGTCTTGAATAATTTCTGCTACTGCGGATTGTTCTTTTGGAATGCTTTCGTCGTGGTGAAAAATGAACACATCATTATCACCGTCATTGGATTCACAGCCATCAAACATGTCTTCAAAAAATTTCACATTTCTAGCGACTATTATTTTACGCGTTGCAGGGTTGTACAATCTATATGCTTTGCTCTCATCACTGTAGCCAACCATAACATGCTCTTTACCTTTCGATGTAAATTTTCTGGAAGATGTTTTATCGAGCGCGACTGCTTTAACTCCAAAAACTTTCAGATGACCTACAGCTGGTTTATACCCGTTCCACATTTCAAATGGTGTTTTTTCTCCAAGAATTTTCGTTGTCGTACGATTTCGAATATACACTGCAGTCTTTAATGCTTCAGCCCAAAATTGTTCTGGTAATCCAGCGTGAATGAGCATAGCACGACCCATCTCGACTAGCGTTCGATTTGCCCGCTCCGCAACACCGTTCTGTTGAGGGGTATATGGCACCGTTAATTGTCTTTTAATACCGTTTACGCGTAAATAGTTCTCGAAATCTTTGTTGATATATTCACCGCCGTTACCCGATCTTAAACACTTGATAATTTTTCCAGTTTGTTTCTCGACTTCGCTTTTATATTCCTGGAACGCCTTCAATACTTGGTCTTTTGATTTTAAGAAATACACTGTAACGTGTCTTGAATAATCGTCTATAAACGTCAAGAAATAACGAGAACCACCCAATGAACTTTTATTAACCGGACCGCATACGTCACTATGAACGATCTGCAACAGTTCATCAGACCGACTTTGCGACACTTGAAACGGTTTCTCACAAATTTTGCTTTTGGCACATGTAACACACTCTAATGAGTTTGGCATATTTTTTATTTTCATTCCGCGAACCGTATTTTTATTCATCATTTCTTTCAAACAGTTAAAATTTACATGTCCAAATCTATTATGCCATTTTATTGCCTGTTCATCCACCTTTTTTACATTGTTACATTTATTGCCTATTTTTTCATCTTTGTCTTTATATAGGAACAAACCATTGTCTTCATATGCACGGAAAATGCAGTTATTGTTTTTGTCCACTATTTTAACATGATCGTCTACAAAAATTACACTCATTCCCGCACTTGTGGCTTTGCTTACAGAAATAAAATTGTTCGGTATTTCCACCACATGCAAAACATTCTTCAATGTAACGTTTGTTCCACGAATATCAACGTCGCCACGACCTATTGCTTTTGCGCACATATTATTAGGCAACAGTATTTTTTCCTCATGTTCCTCATAAGTCGTAAAAAACTCACGCACACAACAAAAATGACTGGTTGCACCGCTATCGACGCACCAATTGTCTACACACACATTGTTCTTGTTCTTCATGGTCAGCAACTGTGTCATAAAACAAGAATTCTTTTCATCCTTTTTTTGTTGTTTGCACTTTGCTGCATAATGCCCTGGTTTTCCACAATTGTAACACTTTCTGTTGTTTTGTTCGTTATTTTTGTTTTTGTTATGTTCAAAACGGGAGTTGTAATTTTTTTTCGAGTATTTTTTGTTTGTCTTTGTTTGCATGAGAGTTTCTGCTGTGCTACTGCCGCTCGCTGAGATCTCCGTCTCATTCTGTCGTGCGCCTTCTTCTAATAGTTTCACCTTCAATGAACTGAATAACGGCAGACTGTCCCTTGCCTCAATTGCAACTACAAAGTTCTCGAAGCATTTAGGTAGACTTGACAACAATAAAATAACAAGCATCTCATCAGGGAGAGTAATGCCCACCTCTGCCAGATTTTCCACGGTGTCAACAAAATCATTAATATGATTTGTAATCTTTCTATTTTCGGCCATCTTCATGTATAAAAGTTTCTTAAAAAGCATAATTTTTCTTGCCGGACCTCTTGGTTGGTGGATCTCTTTCAACTTGTCCCACGCTTGCGCCGCTGATTCACAGTTTTTAAGATGATTTAGCTGCGTTGGCTTTACACATAGTAAAATTGATGCCAATGCCTTCTCGTTCTTATTATCAAAAGCAGCGGCCTCAGCTGCTGTGGCAGTTTCGGATTTCACTTCCCTACCACACGTAATTGACCATAAATCCGTGTGCACCAAAACACTTCTCATTTGGATGCACCAGGTCACATAATTGGAATCATCCAATTTATCAATTTGCATTAAATTCATTTTTAAATGCTTTTGTCCTTAATGTTCACACACAGTGTCACTTAACTTCGTTTTTGTTAGTTTCACACAGCCTAACTACTTTTCCTTTAGTCTTTTATCAAATTTTCACACACAGTGTTCTTTCTCGCGATGCACAGTTACATGAGTATGAGTCTGGGCCCATAACCTGTTGAAAATACGCAGACACAATGAAACACAAACACGAGATTCTTTAATAATATTTACAAGGAACTTTATTTAACGAAGTAAGATTTACGACTGACTGGCCACTTGAAGCAAACAATGTTCTACAGAATTCAAATTACATGGTTGCATAAAGTGGCAGTAAGTTGCATATTAGCATAAATGTATGGGTTGCCGATGGTTTCAAATAAACAGTGTTGCAACACTTCCAACAAATTTTTGTTATCCCAGAAAGTGCGAAATTCGTAAAAACCTTCAATCTTATTAAATATATTACATCTTACGATTGCAGCTTTAGTCGATTGGTCTGACGTTTACGCGAAAAGAGAAACAATCACTCCAAATGTCATCATCGTATCTACAGCTGTTTCACCCAAACAGTTAATCAAGCAATTTCAAATAAATTGATTATAACAATTTTATTCCAATCGTTCTATTAATATAACCGATGTAATGATTTTTTTTAAAATGGGCGTGGCACAGCCCATTTCCCAGCGAGACGTAATCCTTCTTGTACCTTTTATATGTGTAGAAAATCTCATATGCATAGCTTTAATGGCTCGTGAGACATGACCGTTGGAAATTTGGATTTGCGTGGGCGGTGGCACCGCCCTTTTTTCTTGCGAGACGCAATCCTCCTTGCACCGTTTATATATGTAGAATATCTCTTTGGAATGTATGTTACGCTTTTTTACTTTCAATGAAAATATTTAAATTTCTTATGAAAAAAATTTGTGTACCTAAATATTTTAGAGCGTAATTTTGTTGATTTTAAGAGCATATTTTTATATTTTAAGGGCATATTTTTAAGCGCATATGACACGATTTTTAGGGCATATTTTGGGTTGCCCTGGTTATGAATAATCACACATGTAGCGTAGTACAAACCAATACGTTGGATTTGTCCAAAATCACTTTTGGCAGACCTATTTGAATGTCTGAGGAGGCTGCAGTAACATCGTACAGATATCAATAATGTCGACAACTTGACCATACGAAATATTATCGCTGTTGGCTAACCTGCTTAAAACAAAATGACTCAAAACAATCTTTGCCTAACTCCACTGAAAATTTCGTGCGTAACAGCGCATCTGCATCGCAGCGATATATAATCATCCACGGCTT
Organism: Muscina levida; assembly: GCA_964034835.1. Taxonomy (NCBI): domain Eukaryota; kingdom Metazoa; phylum Arthropoda; class Insecta; order Diptera; family Muscidae; genus Muscina; species Muscina levida. The sequence goes on from OZ035883.1 coordinate 11,652,045, forward strand.
CCATAGAAAGTGTACAGTTTATTTTCGGTAAAGTGCAAACTATACAGACTCTTCCCATAATGTGTTCACTAAAGCGCATCTTTACTCCTTTACTGCGCCACAGACACATTTTTCTTTACAGTTAAGTCGCAAAGAGAAAAATCGAAATTTTCCAACGAGTTCAAATTAAAAACCAGTACAGAAATTTCAGTCGGTTAAACTGGCTGATAAATACCCTTACCCTTTAATTAATTGGCACGAAAAAATGTACATTATCATTTATACTAAGTAACTTATAGATTTACCAAACACAGAATATGGGCAACATTGCTTTGGGTGTATTCATATTATAACATATTATACATTTGTATGGGGACCGGCCGTGGCATAGTGGTTAGAACACGCGACTACCATGCGGGAGACCGCAGGTTCAAACCTGGCTCCAGTCATCTTCAAAAAAATTGTTCTTTCATTGTCGGCTCCCCTCGAATGTTGTTGACAGCAACTTCGCAGTATTAATTGTCGAGTCAATCGGCGTGTCTAGTAAGAGCTTCTCAAACAGTGACGTTCGCATTCGTCGATAAACAAGTAGGTGTCGTTAGTTGTGAATCTAATAATAGAAAGCGTGTTAATTCACAACAACGCGAGAAGCTATCCCATACCTCATTCATGTGGTGCAAAGGGAAATTAAGTTAAGTTAAGTTAAGTTATACATTTGTATGGGTGGTACCACAAGGGGCGTGGCCATTTAACCAATTTGCAATACCGTAACCAGTTTTGGCGAAATATTAAGTTTCAAAACAATTGGTTACGTCTTTCGAAAGTTATTGTGCGTACCAGCCGGACAGACAGACAACCGGACATGGATCAAACGACTTAAAAAGTCATGAATCGAATTTGATTCAAAGAAACCTGGGATATAAAGTGACTCCTTTTATGTGTTACACTTTGGGTCGTATCAAATGATATATACGCTAGGAGGGTAGAGTTAGGGTATAATAAATACCAAAAAATACAAATGACCCTACACCTCTTTATAAGTCGGTTAAAAGAAATAATCTTGGACTGCCTCAAGCTGGGAGTTATTCACAACATTTGGAAGCAAACCATGGTGATTTTCATCCCTAAAGTTGGCAAATGCTCTCGACCAACTTTCGACCGATTAATCTCTCATCTTTTGTCTTTTGAGAGAGCATTTGAAAGGTTATAAGTAATCGATCACAAAAAATATCAAAATCTCAACATGCCTACACCAAAGGAAGGTAAACTAAGAGAGCTCTCCACTCTATCGTGAGAACTATCAAGAACTCAATCGAAAATAACATCTACAATCCGGGGACTTTTATTTATAGAAATGTTTTACCTTAATAAATTTAATTTCCCTTTACATTCCAAGAATAAGGTATGGGATAGCTTTCGCCTTAGTGTGAATTAACACGCTTCTAATTTTTAGTCTCACAACAAATAGCACCTAGTTGTTTTTAGACGAATGCGAACGTCAGCTGTCTGAGAAGCTTATACTAGACATGTCGATTGATACGTTACTGCAAAGTTGTTTCTAAAATGTCGAGGGATCCTTCGATAAAGAAAAATGTTAATGACTGAAGAAAGAAACCGAACCATGGATCTCCCACATAATAGTCGCGTGTCCTAACCATCATGCCACGGCCGGCCCCTTCGGCAATAATAGAATTATTACATGATCTGGGGGTTGGCAGTTCAGTGACACACCTAATTAAGATGCTTCTGGTGGAAAGATCAGTCTAATATGTATGAAGAGGGGTCACAATAACTAGGAACGTTAACAGGGGGAACCTCAGGGATGAGTTCTGTCTCCACTTCTATGGTTAACCTCAGTCAATTGATTGCTTCTCTAATTAGAAATGTTCGAATAGCAGAAATTTATCTACACCGATCGTCTTGTAATCATCATCTTTGCGGGTAAAAACCTTAAATTACTTAGCATTCTTAATGTTGTATCAAACAAGACTGCGTTTGAACCATTTAATGGTATGGAATCGCAGTTGACAGAGAATGTTCCTAGTAAGGAAATTGATTTGAAAATCCAATGTGGAGGATAGGGTCAATTTGGTATTTGTTGCTCTTTACTGCTCTAAACAGGCCATAGGGAACAAGCGCTAGGGACTGTATTCAAAGACATATAGATTCCAGCCTAACAATTGTTGTTTAAATCTATATATCTATGTATGATACCAAAACTTTTATATGGTATCATAGGGTGGTGAAGGTCCTCTCATAGAAAATACATTCTAAATTCCTTGACCAAAATTTAAAGATCAGCATTAATTAGAGTTAGTGGGAGAGTGAAGACAACGTCAGGTATAGAACTAAGTGTCATTCTTAATATATGACTCCAGATATCATGGCTGAATTGGCTGCTGTTGCATTGAGAAAGATGATTGCCCATAGTTAGATGGACTTAAAACAAGTTTATTAGGAAATCACTGGATCCCTACAGAAAATACCTGTAGGGCTGATTTATAGAAAATGCGAATTGGCTAGACTGTATTCTCTAAGAGAGAAATTACAGGTATCAATGGGCATAACTAGCCTTAGTGCGCCAGGCAGTGTGCGCCTTCCAACCTGTTTAACCTAACCTAATACCCTATACAAATATTTCTTCTATATCCGACCGTTTTCTCTGCAATCAAAAAAAAAATGAGTCAAAAGTCGAAAACTAACCCAAAAAAAAAAAACAATTTCATATCCAATAAATCGCAACGCAAAAAACAACACCGAGCTATAGTCAAGCCGAACTTGGGGTGTGACCAAGTGCATGTTGTAGGTCTGGTTCAATGCAACTTGAATCTGTATACTAAATTTTGGCGGAATGCAAAACACTTATGGAACAATTACCAAGTCCAGCTTTAGTTTGTTTGCTTTCTAAATTAGATCAAACTCGCTTCCCACAACCTCATCTTCTATCATGACGCGCACGTCCATAATTTTTGGAATAAGCAGTGATATACAGCGATATTAGTAAACCCTATTTCCACCCACTGTGCCATAGACCCGGAGATTGCAGCAGCAGCAGCCGCCGCACTTGTTTTGTGTCATGTGAGCAAATGAATGGTCACAAAATGTGTTGTTGTTGCGTCCGTTCAAATAAAGAAGATTTGAATACTAGAAATATTGGGTTTGGTTATAGGTTTGAACAATATTTTGCTAAACAAACTCAAATTTCATACTGACTGTTGTTGTACACGTTCATTTGATCAGTACAGTGTGTGTGTGTGTGTTTTTGTTTAGCTTTTCTGTGTGTGTTTCTCAGTTAGTTTGACATTAATTAAATGCATACCAAACCTAAAGCCAACATCTCAAATACCTGTACATGGTAAATATTCAAAGATATTCGGCAAACAGCGATCAACTAATATGTATTAGATGCCCCTATGGTCCAGACTGATGGAATGATTTTTGTAGCTTATTGATGTTTTAATGATTTTGGTGTTGGTCTTTGTTTTATGGGGGGGGGGGGGGAGATAGCTGGCTAGCTGGTATCGATAATTATCGGCCTATAGCATCATATAGTTCAAAAGACCCCTAAAGATGATGGTAATGATCGCAAAGAATACTCAATTAAGCGGAAATTAACAATTCCATCGAAAGAGGCCCAAAAAAATAAACAACGAACACTTCATAGACTGCAAAACACTTATGGAACAATTATGAAATAGATGCGGCCAAAAACGCTTAAAATTATATGAATTTAAACAATAGACCAAAAAGTGTATGTATTTAATTGTTGTTCGAAAAACTACACCAAAACTAGAGCTGTGCGTATCATTAAAATGTTGAAGCCTAACAAAAAGGGTGGGCGTTCACGAGTGATGGTGGTTATTGAACCAAACAGCAAAAAAAAAGTGTAAAACAATATTGCAAAATGCTAGGTTGTAGAAGTGTAAAAGCAAGTGAAACATAAGGAAACACAACAAAATATTCGAGGAGAAATTATTATGCGGATATAAAAAGTTATCAGCTATGGTAGTATAATGCTAAATGTTAGGCTGTTTTTAAACATTAGTTTAGAGGGAATGAGTCTCTTTCCCATTTATTATTGTAAGATGATACATAGTGATGGCGTCAATCGATTATGACTCAGTCATGGTTGTAGCAGGTCAATAAACTGGACATATTTGGCATATTCTCTTCATGATAATATGGTGCCGTCAGTGGTGGCACAATAGTTAGAACACGCGACTATCATGCGGTGGGATTCCTGTCCAGTCATCTACACTTCTACCATCATCGGACTACTTGACGTTGTCGTCAGAAAAAACCTGTTAAAAGCTTCTCTATAAAATTTAGGTCCCGTTATGTTAGTCAAAAAAAAGAAGCGCGCTAATTCATAATAACGCTATCCCATACCTCATCAATGGGTTGTGAAGCGAAAGCAAGTAATAGTATTTTTATTAAGTTAAATATTTTTAATTTTGTTTAGTAATATTATTAAAAGTTTTGATATTTTAAATATTCTTAATATTATTTTCTTTTTTTTTTTTAAAGTTTTTAATACTTTTTATATTTATTTTTTTTTAATATTATGAATATTTTTTACATATGTAAATTATTTTATATTAGTAACTGTTTAAACTTTTATAATATTTGTAGTAATTTTAAATTTTATATTTATATATTTTATCGGGACCCGCCGTGGCATAGTGGTTAGAACACGCGACTACCATGCGGGAGATCACAGGTTCAACTCCTGGCTCCAGTCATCTTATAAAAAAGAAAAAAATTTCTTTCATTGTCGGCTCCCCTCGAATGTTGTCGACAGCAAATTTGCAGTATTAGTGTCGAGTCAATCGGCATGTCTAGTAAGAGCATCTCGAACAGTGACGTTCGCATTCGTCGATAAACAAGTAGATGCCGTTAGTTGTGAATCTAACTAAGAATAGAAAGCGTGTTAATTCACAACAACGCGAGAAGCTATATTTTCAATATATTTTTAGTATTTGTAATATTTTTAATTTGATTAGCAAATAAAATATATTTTATATTTTTCAAATTTGTGATATTTTCAATATGTTTAATATTCCTAAACAACATTTTCAAAATTTTTAATACTTTTAATATTTTTAACATTTTTAATATTTTGTGTTTTTAATATATTTGATGTTTTTAGTATTTTTTATAATTTTTAATATTTAAAATTTTTTAATATTTTTAAGTATTTTTTATAATTTTTAATATTTTAAATATTTTAAATATTTTTAATATTTTTAATATTTTTAATATTTATAATATTTTTAATATTTTTAATATTTTTAATATTTTTAATATTTTTAATATTTTTAATATTTTTAATATTTGTTTAATATTTTTAATATTTGTAGCGGATTATATATTATTATCTATTGAATTCCTATCTAAGTATTATTTTCCTTTTGTTGTTTTACATGTATATAATAATTTCCCTTAATTTCATGAATTACTTTTACTTCACTTTTCTTTACCTTTGTTAAGTACATAATTGTTAACTTCTATGTTTGAAAGTTTTAGTAACCATTGTTACTGTGCAGTTATCGTTAACTCACAACTCTATACCAACCCTCATTTGTAAAGCTCTCTTGTTGTGATCGTAACACAGTTTGTTTAGAAGCGTTGTTGTTATTGGTTAAAGTTTGTGTAATTTTAGAAGAGTTGTTCTGATTGGTCAACGGTTCCTTTTTGGACTGTATAAAAGGAGATGCACACGACCAGAGAGCTCATTCTTTAACTACAGGTTGGTATAAGCAAACAAACTTCGTGGCGCGATAGCTGCCGCTGTTTGTTTGATTGTTGTTTAGCTTATATATTGATTGTAATAACAAAGGCTAGGGCAAGTGTTTTTCGCGATTGTGGATCACTACCTTAACCTTTGCAGCAATGTGATGCTAATGCGTTTTGTTTTGTTTTGTATCTCATTCTTTAACTACAGCTACAGTTCTTTAACTACAGTATAAGTTCGGAATCATATGAAAACCGGCGAATATTTTAAATAAAGTACATTTAGTTTCTAAAATAAACACTTGTCGCATTATTTGGAAATTCCTCGCTACATAATTGGCGCCCAACATAGAGGCCAGAGAACCATATTTTAATCGAGAAGCAAGCAGAGGAATAAGCGCTATAGCAAAGTTGCTGAAACCTGTTGTGTGTTTTGTTTGGCTAATTTTTTTTTTCTCACGAGTGAGAAATCGTGGCCGAATTTTTTGGAAATATTTTGCGGAGAAGCGAACGAATTGCGGGTAAGGACAATATGGTGACGCTTTCAACGGAGCAGTTTGAACGGCTTTTAGGCGCGGTCAACCAAACAAGTGAGAAATGCGGATCATTTAGTGGCTGTCCTACTCGATTTAATGGGGAGCGAAATCCGTCAAAGGTGGAAGAATTTATTTCGGCGGTATCCACATATAAAGCAGTGGAAAATATAACTGACACGAATGCTGTAAATGGAATGCCGATGTTGCTGGAAGGTGATGCAGCGGAATGGTGGCGTGGCGTAAAAGCAAAAGCTACAACTTTTAACGATGTGGTTCGAATGATTCGTGAGGCATTTTCACCTCCGAAACCGGCTTGGCGTGTGTATGTCGAGATTAATGAGGTGAAACAACATAAAAGTGAGCCGACGGACACATTTATAAGAAAGAAGAGGGCATTAATTTCGCAATTGACAAAACCTCCAACGGAAGGCGACCAAATAGATATTCTGTTTGGTATGTTACATACACAAATTCGTGAACGCATTTCTCGAGCTAAAATCAGAACTTTTGAGGAATTACTGGTGGAGGCCAGAGAAGCAGAACAAGTAATTTGTGAACGCGGTCCAGAGAACGCTGATGTCGCAGGAGTTACCAGTGGTCCAAAACGTTGTTCTTTTTGCCGTAAGAAAGGGCACACTATTGAAACGTGCTTTAAAAAACAGGATGCTGTTGCAAAACTTGTCCCAGTGGTGAAAACGGATGCAGCGGTGGTGAAACCGAAGTTCGCGTGTTATGGATGCAACGCACCAGGCGTTGTCAGAGCAAATTGTCCCAACTGTAGCAAACGTCCTAGTGGCGGTACTCCGATGAGTGTCAGTTTTAATTCGATAGGATTATGCGTTGGTCGTGACATTCCAACGGTTAATGTGGAACTGTTTAATGTACCTGGACAAGCATATTTTGACTCAGGAGCGAAAACCAGCATCGCAAGCGCTAATCTTAAGCGGATTATGGAATTCAAAGGTTGCAAATTTGATACGATCGATTGTCAGGCAACTCTTGCTGACGGAAGTACAAGTGTCACAAAATTTTTGACGACTACATGCAAAATTGTTATTGGAGGCAAAAGCCTAAACATTAAATTTTTGGCTTTTCCTGATGGTAAAAACAACCGTACTTTGATTGGTACCGACTTTATGGAAAAAGCAGGCGTTGTTCTAAATATGGGTCAGCAATATTGGTTTTACGAAAATTGTCCGACTCAAGTTTTTGATTTTGCTGAACCATGGCCGTTAGATTTGAATCTGTTGGAAACGATTAAAGTAGCTGCAACCTACCCGAAGCGTAAAATAGTTGATACCACTGTATCAGGAGCAGAGCCGATATTTGTTACCCCGAAAAGATACTGCAAGACATTCGTCTCCGAGTTCGAAAGCTATGGCATTCAATTCAGGCAATTTTTAAGGACTCAATTCCAAGTGATATGACAACCCCAGATAGAGGCCAGTATAGTGGGTTGTTTTCTGGTGTGAAATACGAAAAGCCAGTGGAGGAAACCGATGATATTTTTATACCTTTGTGTGCATTTGATTACACCATTTTAAAATCATCTGATGCAGTTAGCTTGACAGAAGACGAGAAGCTGAAATTGGACAAATTGTTGGGAGAACATAGGACGTTATTTGGTAGTTCCATCGAGCCAAATCCTTTCGCCGTTCATAAAATCAACACCGGTGACCATGAACCAATCTTTACCCCACCTTATCGTATGTCATTTGCAAAGGCGAGAGCACTAAAACAAGAAATAGAGGTTATGCTGGAAAACGACATCATAGAAGAATGCGAATCAGCTTGGGCGTCTCCAGTGGTAATGGTGCCAAAGAAGGATGGATCTATTCGCGTCTGCGTAGATTACAGGAAGCTGAATGCCGTTACCCTGCCAGATAGGTACCCATTACCTCGTATTGATGACTTGCTGCACGCTGCAAAGAGCACAAAGTTTATGACCACTCTTGATCTACAAAGTGGCTATTATCAAGTGGGAGTTGCAGATGAAGATCGTGATAAGACTTGCCTTATTACACCGTTCGGTACATTTCGTTTCAAACGCATGCCATTTGGACTAAGGAACGCGCCGGCTACCTTTCAGAGGCTGATAAATAGATTTAAATCTGGTGTGCCTGAAATCTGTATTTTGGCGTATCTAGATGATCTGATTGTTTGTTCAGAAACATTCCAGCAGCACTTAGAGGATTTGGAGGCAATATTTAAAAGACTGATGGTGTTCAAATTACGTTTAAATAACCAGAAATGCAAATTTTGTTGCTCAAATGTAAAATTTCTTGGGCATGTTCTTACGCCAGAGGGAATAGCGGTAAATTCGAGTAAAATAGAGGCCATTGTCAATAGAAGAGAGCCCAGAAATGTGAAAGAGCTAATTTCATTCATCCAAACTTGCTCGTGGTATCGAAGATTTATCGAACACTATGCTGAAATCGCTAGACCTCTGACAAATCTAACCAAAAAGTCTGCCGAGTGGAAATGGGATAAAGATGAGAAAGATGCGTTTGCAAAGTTGAAGGAAGCTCTTACTATGCCACCCATATTGAAGCAGGCTGTAGACGAAAAGCCATTTGCCATTCAAACGGACGCAAGCGCTTACGCACTCGGGGCAGTTTTACTCCAGGGGGAGGGACAACATGAGCACCCCATAGAATATGCCAGTCGTCTGTTGAGCAATGCTGAGAAGAATTACTCTACCACCGAACGTGAAGCACTTGCAATCGTTTGGGCATGTAATAAGTTCCGGGGATATATTGAAGGTAGTGAAGTGAAGCTTCTGACAGACCATCAGCCGTTAAAGTGGCTCCTGACAATCAAATCGCCAGCTGGTAGACTTGCCAGATGGGGTCTGCAGATTCAGCAGTACAATTTTCAAATAGACTATCTTCCAGGCAAGGCAAACGCAGTAGCGGATATGTTGTCAAGACCTCCCTGTGCCGAAGCTACTCATGATGGAAAGAACATGTGTATTTGTGCCTTTCACGTCGATGTTCCTAACAAAAGCTCTATGGAAATCCGAGCAGAGCAACTAAAAGATGAATATTTGAAAGAAATAATTACATCATTAGAGACAAACGATGAAAACTGTTTGAAATGGATCAACAGGAGTTATGAATGACGGAATCCTATATTGTTATAGCAATGACAACAGCGAAGATGCGCAGCTAGTTGTGCCATCTCAAGAACGTTCGGCAATACTCAAGACATACCACGATGAAAATACTGCAGGTCATTACGGAACGGAGAGAACAATAGCCCGCATAGCGAACAGATACTTTTGGCCAGGAATACGTAGTGAAATAGCAAAATACGTAAAAAGCTGTATTGAATGCCAACGCTTTAAAGCAAGCAACCTGAAGCCAGCAGGACTCCTACAAACGACGAGCAGCAAACAACGATTTGAGGTTGTATCCGTGGACTTGTTTGGCCCATTACCACAGACAGAAGAAGGTTATAGGTGGATCCTGATAGCAGAAGATGTTGCCAGCCGCTGGACGGAGCTTTTTAGGCTTAAGGAAGCAACGGCTGAAGCATGTGCCATAACCTTGATTGAAGAGTTGTTTTTCCGATATGGTGTTCCTCGACGAATCAAGTCTGACAACGGAGTTCAATTCGTGTCTGCAATAATGCAAAAGGTAACATTCTGCCTTGGCATACACCAACAGTTTACGCCCGTTTACCATCCAGAGGCAAACCCCGTGGAAAGAAAGAATCGAGACCTTAAAAGCCAGCTAGCCATAATTGTCCAAAATCATCATGATAACTGGCATACTTGTTTACCTGCAATTCGTTTCGCGATGAACACCGCACGATGTCAAACCACAGGCCAAAGCGCAGCATTTTTGACGTTTGGACGGGAGTTACGCACAGTAGATGACGTTCAGCATGATGTTCGAGCTATAGTCGAGTCAGAAAACTTCATCCCCGAAATATCGTCATATCTGAAAACAATGATAAATGTTCTAAAAGATGCTAAAGAGTCTGAGGTCAAAATTCAGGACAGAAATAAAGCGTATGTGGATCAACGTCGACGACCACAACCAAATTTTGATGTCGGTATGGAAGTATTGGTAGATACACACGTGCTAAGCAGCGCACCTAAAGGCATAACATCCAAATTTGTGCCTAAACGTGACGGTCCTTATGTAATAATACGTAAGATTGGGTCATCATCATATGAGGTTGCGTCGCCTGACAATTTGCATGTTCCTCTTGGCACGTATCATGCATCAGCCTTAACGGTGTACCAAGGGACAAATGCCAGGGAAACACCAACACCTGTCCACCCTATGAGAAAACGCGGAAGACCCAAGAAGATTATTCAAGAAGCCTAGAAGAAGTTTATGCAAGAAGCCTAGAAGAAGATAATTTATTCAAGAAGCCTAGAAGAAGAAATTTATGCAAGAAGAAGTTTATTCAAGAAGCCAAGAAGAAGAAAGTTTGATCAAGATGCCGAGAAGATGACTAAAGAAGATGCCATAATGTTAAGAAGCTAAGATGTTGACGCACAACTCGGGGCGAGATCCTGTACGTCAAAGGGGGAGTCTGTAGCGGATTATATATTATTATCTATTGAATTCCTATCTAAGTATTATTTTCCTTTTGTTGTTTTACATGTATATAATAATTTCCCTTAATTTCATGAATTACTTTTACTTCACTTTTCTTTACCTTTGTTAAGTACATAATTGTTAACTTCTATGTTTGAAAGTTTTAGTAACCATTGTTACTGTGCAGTTATCGTTAACTCACAACTCTATACCAACCCTCATTTGTAAAGCTCTCTTGTTGTGATCGTAACACAGTTTGTTTAGAAGCGTTGTTGTTATTGGTTAAAGTTTGTGTAATTTTAGAAGAGTTGTTCTGATTGGTCAACGGTTCCTTTTTGGACTGTATAAAAGGAGATGCACACGACCAGAGAGCTCATTCTTTAACTACAGGTTGGAATAAGCAAACAAACTTCGTGGCGCGATAGCTGCCGCTGTTTGTTTGATTGTTGTTTAGCTTATATATTGATTGTAATAACAAAGGCTAGGGCAAGTGTTTTTCGCGATTGTGGATCACTACCTTAACCTTTGCAGCAATGTGATGCTAATGCGTTTTGTTTTGTTTTGTATCTCATTCTTTAACTACAGCTACAGTTCTTTAACTACAGTATAAGTTCGGAATCATATGAAAACCGGCGAATATTTTAAATAAAGTACATTTAGTTTCTAAAATAAACACTTGTTGCATTATTTGGAAATTCCTCGCTACATATTTTTAATATTTTTAATATTTTTAATATTTTTAATATTTTTAATATTTTTAATATTTTTAATATTTTTAATATTTTTAATATTTTTAATATTTTTAATATTTTTAATATTTTTAATATTTTTAATATTTTTAAAATTTTTAATATTTTTAATATTTTTAATATTTTTAATATTTTTAATATTGTTAATATTTTTAATATTTTTAATAGTTTGAATATTTTTAATATTTTTATTATTTTCAATATTTTTAATATTTTTAATGTTTTTAATATATTTATAATTTTTAATATTTTTAATATTTTTAATATTTTCAATAGTTTGGATAATTTTAATATTTCTTATATTTCTAATATTTTTATAATTTTTAACATTTAAAATATTTATAATATTTTAATATTTTTAGTATTTTTAATATTTTTAATTTTTAGTATTTTTAATATTTTTAATATTTTTAATATTTTTAATATTTTTAATATTTTTAATGTTTTTAATAAATATATAAAATTTTAAATATATTAAATATTTTTAAGTTTTTTTAATATTTTTAAAATTTAAAATATTTTTAATATAATTGATATTTTTAGTATTTTTTAACGTTTTTAGTATTTTTAATATTTTTAGTATTTTTTAAATTTTTATATTTTAAATATTTTCAATAGTTTGAATATTTTTAATATTTTTATTATTATATTGTCAATAATAAATAATTGCCAATAGAACTGATCTCAAACCGACCTATGACAATATCATATTTCAATACAGATCAACAAAAAACAAACTCAAGAACGATGATACACTGACGGTACGCAGAACGGGGTTGGCACTTTGCCAACAACAAACTCCTGTGCAATTGTGTCCGATGGACATATGCATAGGCAAGTGCTTGTGTGTGTATTATGTTGGCATGTTGTGCGCTTCGAGGATGCTTTCTTCGCACCGTTGGGAAAAGTTCTCATTAGCTTTGAGATGTTTCTTCCCTTAAGGTTTGCGATGATAGAGGAGAAGGCACAGCAAAGGGCGCTGACGAGACATTGTGGTTAATGTCGAAATGACGTCATACGCCTAACCTGCTGTCAACATAATACATTTCACACTCTTGACTAAAAACCTATTGGCAATAATAAATAATTGCCAATCTGATCTCAAACCGAACTATGACAATATCATATTTCAATACAGATCAACAAAAAACAAACTCTAAGAACGATTTTTATTATTTTAAAAATTTTTAATATTTTTAATGTTTTTAATATTTTTAAAATTTTTAATATTTTTAATATTTTAAAATTTTTAATATTTTTATAATTTTAAATATTTTTATCATTTTTAATATTTTTAATATTTTTAATATTTAATGTGTTTCCATCGTTCGGGTTAAAGATCTATTCTATTATTGCTAATAGAATTTGTTTTACAAGAGTTGTGTGAAATGGATTATGTTGACAGCTGGCAGGGCTGTATTAGTATTTTTTCAATATTTTTAATATTTTTTATATTTTTAAGTTTTTAAATTTATTTTATATTTTAATATTATTATTATTTTTTTGAAATATTTTTAACATCTTTAAAATTACGATCGTTGTCTAAATCTACTAAGATTTTGTAACGCTGAAGCAAAAGAGTCCTTTAGCATGGCAATGTACCGCTCTGTATTCACTGTATCATCAACTATGCTGTTTACATGTTCATTGTCGTGGAAGTTTACCTAATCTGCGAAAGCGAAACATTTTTGTTACACTACGGTCAAAGAATGACGTTGCGCTAAATGACGCCATGGCATAGATTTCCCATAAAGAGCCCTTACATTTCTTAACACTTCCGCCTACTTACCACAGACCGTTCCACACATCTATCAATTTAAATGTAAACGGACTTTTGGTCCTCTCTTCTTTTATTATTTTCAACACCTCCTTTTTGAACAGTTATACATATTTTTATCAGGCACAATAAAACATTTATAATAAAAGAAATGAAATGAAATCACCTGCACTAATTTAAAGTCTAATTTTATGGTTCAATACTCCATTTTAAGAGTTATTCTTTTCTATTGATCCATACTGACAAAATTAATCAGCTGTATCCACTTGGCGTAGGTGTCTACATTGATGTTAAAAATGTATAAGTCGTTTATCCAAACACTTCTCTGTTTGGCATTGGGAGAAAGCTGAACAGAATTCAAACACTTTTATACTTAAATGATTAAAGAAAACCCACGTCGCCACAACATTTTTTACCTTCAAATTTGATTAATATAAAACATATAGTCTAAATAACTGTTAGTGGCCAAATTTGATTAAGTCGTTCAACATAGAAAGCTTTACACATATATTAAGTGCATGATTTATAGAAGAAAAATATTGTGAAAAACGCTGCTCATTTGAATAAATTACAATAAAAAGGCCATGAATTCACTATTAAGTAATACAAGATTAGAATATTTCTCAGCTGTTCAGTTAAATCTATTTACATTTCACAAATAGTTCATACCCCTTATGTATTTGAACTCATTAAATGGTTTCTCTCACATCCCAAGAACTATTCCCTCAATGCTGCTTGTGAATAAGTAATACACAACTCACGTATTTTCTACTTCCATCACACCATTACAAGATCCGCATTCTTTTGCCCCAGCAAAACACTCCGAAACTCTTTATTTATTATCCATTTCCTTTCTCAGATAATGAATCACTCACATTCACAAAATATGATTCAACAAAATTTCAGAATGACGACAGAAAGTTTGATGAAAAAAACCTAAAATATATCATTGTAAAATCAAACAACTTCACAGCTGAAGTGTCAAAATTCTCGCCCTCAATCAAAATATGAAAAGCAAAAAAAAAAAAACGAAACACGCATACACATACACAATGTGATATTTTACTACCTTGTTGGCGGTTGACTTCAACTTTAGCTGCCATAACGTTGCCTGGTTAAATAACCAGTCCGAAATCTATTAAAAAAAAACAAAACACAAATATGCACATGAAACATGAGTATTATTAAAAAAAAAATTACAATTATTTATCAATGATAATGTTAATTGACTGCTTTTTTTTCTGCTGTTTTATTGCCATGGACAACCAATTTGTTAATATTGTTTGCATTTGATTAAGACTTCTTAAGTTTAATTAAGCAAATGATATGATATCGATATATCATATAAATATTGGGTTTTTGAGGCAAAATTAATAGCAACAGAAACAAAAATAAAAACAAATATCGTGACAGTAATTATTTGCCACATGATTACGGGTAGAATTTTCAAAATGAGGTACATGGTGAAAATAATAATAAATTCTAAAACTAATAAAAATATTAAAAACATTAAAAATACTAAATATATTAAAAATACTTAAAATATGTAATATAATAAAATATTAAATATATTCAAAATGTAAAATATGCTAAAAATTTTAAATGTACTAAAAATAATAAAAATATTAACAGTATTAAAATATTAAAAAAGAAAACAAAAAATATTAAAGATATTTAAAATACTAAAAATACTAAAAATATTAAAATTATGTAATGTTATAAAAATATTAAATATATTAATAAACAAATATTAAAAATAGAAAAAAAATTAAAAATATGTAATATAATAAAAATATTAAATATATTAAAAATTTAAAAAATACTATAATATTAAAAGCACTAAAAATAATACAAATTTCAAAAATATTAACAGTATTAGAAATATTAAAAAAACAAACAAAAAATATTAAAGATATTTAAAATACTAAAAATATTAAAAATGCTAAAACTGTTTAAAATATTAAATGTATATAAATATTAAAAATATTAAAAAATATATAAATATCAAAAATATTAAATATATAAAAAAATATTTAAAATATTAACAGTATTAAAAATATTAAAAATAATAAAAATATGTAATGTAATAAAAATATTAAATATATTGAAAATTTAAAAAATTCTTAAAATATTAGAAATATTAAAAAATTCAAAAATACTAAAAATATTTAAAATAAAAACAGTATTAAAAATATTAAAAACATTACAATTATTAAAAACATTAAAAATATTAAAAAACATTAAAAATATTAAAACTTATAAAAAATTGTTAAAAATATGAAAAGTATTAAAAATATGTAATGTAATAATAATATTAAATATATTAAAAATTTTAAAAATACTAAAAATATTAAAATACTAAACTATTAAAAATATTAAAAATATAAAAAATATTAAATATTACAAATATGTTGACGCGTGGTCTTCGTTAAGACCATTTTCGCACCGGTGTGTTTGGACTTCTCGATGGTTTCTTGAAGCTTTTAACACTTAAGGTTGTTATAATGTGTCGAGAAGTGCATTAGCACAGCATCAGCAAAGGGTGCTGATGATGATATCGAAATAGCTATACGCCCTGCCAGTTGTCAACATAATCCATTTCACACAACTCTTGTAAAACAGATTATATTAGCAATAACAGAATAGATCTTGAACCGAACAATGAAACCAAGCTCAGTATTCATAATATTTGAAATATTAACAACAAAAGAATTTCGCCGAGATTAGACTTCCAAAAAGGATTTTCTCTCTTTTAGAATTATCCATAAAAATCATTTGCGGCATTATTATCTAAGAAAAATTTCCCCCAGTGTATGTCTTAACAAATCACCACCACCTTCTTTCTGTAAGTCACCATTGAGTAATACCCACCTAATCTCCAACAAAATTAAAAGCTTGTCAGATACTACTAAATTGGTTTTGTAGCGGAGTTTTGGCGACTGAATAAAAAATAACAAATGTTTCTTACTTGTGCACAAATTTTAGGCACATATTTGCATGACAAAGCAATTACTTCTGATATGGGTTGGAGCAACACATTGAGCATTTATGTTCTTAAGATATAGAGCGATTCGTTGTCATTACGTAGCTCCTTTACCTATTGCTTTTAGCTGATCGATATGTGACGCCAACATTAAAATCAATATTGTTTTTTTTAGCTCCACAGCTTTCCAAACCAGTTACGGTTTAAAAAATCTAAAAAACCAAAAATGAAAACAAAACTAAATCAAATTTTCAAAAGACATTCTCAAACAGGATCCGGATAGCCGTTACCCCATAATGATGACAGAATATGTATACGATGATTGGAGAATTTATTAATGAGTACTTGAATGGGATGTTGTCACAACACAGCTAATATGGTCGGGGGGGACAATAGATTTTCTGACAAAGATTATTTAAATTAATAGCTAATCATTTTTCTTGGTCGGGGATTAAACGAAACGAATTAATTGTTTGTTGGCTTAATTGTAATCTCAAAATATAAAAGAAGTTAATGATGATATAGGAACATAAATAAAAATAACAAAAATTTCCAAGATATTTATAGAAATGTAGAGTATACGATTAAAAGCTATTTAGACCAGCATAGTCCCAATATGGAAATTTAAAAACGAAGTTGATGGTAATTCTCTTACTGGTACTTTCATAACGAACATACTAACTTATTGTTATTTTCGTATCAGGAAATGTTCCGCTCTCTGTATCTGATAATAATAGTAATCAATTGGCAAAATATTCGAGATATTCGAGATTTAATTAAAAAAATTCCACTATTGCGCTGGTCAACATTGCAATTATTAAAAACTTAATCCATTTGTAATTCCATACAAGGCCATCGCTTAAGAAAGTTGTCAATATAGCCGTCAATAAAACTTCTCTTTACATAGTGTTTCATATGCATTTACCTAAATCATGTTGATTTATGTAAACAGAAAACGTGATTATGTTAAGTGGGTGTTTGACAGCTGTCGGCTAAAGTATCTACTGTCACCAAAGGAAGGTGTGCAGTGACGTCTTGAAATATGAAACTTTATGACAAAATTGAATTTGTAAAACAAACCAAGAGTAACATTAAAATCGTGATTGCAGAAGGAAGTCCCAATAGTGCGTATGACAAAAGGAAATTTCTAAAAGAAGGGGAAGTATAGCCATGAAACATTATCGCTAATGCAATAACTCACAAAAGTCGATTTAGCAGAAAACGTATTTGAAGATTCAAATTTA
Source organism: Muscina levida (assembly GCA_964034835.1). NCBI lineage: Eukaryota > Metazoa > Arthropoda > Insecta > Diptera > Muscidae > Muscina > Muscina levida. The sequence continues at coordinate 11,669,599 of OZ035883.1, forward strand.
CTTCAGACAGTAGGAAAAAGATATATCGAATGTTGACACAAGATGAAGATGATATAACGCACAATTCACCATTACTATGTTAAAAGTTGATTTTTTTGTTGTTTTATGACAGGCTTAGTACATAAACGAATTGCAAGATTTTGCATAGGCTGTAACTATTCCTAACGCGTGTCTCCCCTTACTCTACTTACTTACTTGGGTGTTTGTTAAAACTTTTTATGTAATCAGATTCCATTTGCTCAGCATGTCTTGCTTCCCCTCTTCTTCCATACACTTTGAAGTATACAGCTGGTTTATTTTAATGTATCGTTATTATGTAATTGATTTTCAATTAATTTGTATTCGTTCGATTCGATGACATTACCAGCACGCATTTCTTGTACTTGCAATTTAAATTTGAAACATGAGAGCTCCATTTGTGGAATAATATAAAACACTGTGACATTTAGAGTAGAAATTGCACTTTGAGTTGTAAAGTTCATTAGTAACCATCGTACGCGTAAAACCCATACAAACAATCAAGAAAATGGCGCAGAGTTTACAGGTAACTAATTAACTGATTTTATGTATTAAAATAAAATTACATAAAATGTAAACTTAATGTTTTATAGATTTCCTTTCTCGTTGTCCTGATGTTGGCTGTAAGTTCGGCTCATTCTGGTTTTCTCGGTTCACCGGTGGGTTATAGTGCCGGCCTTTTCGGCACCACCCTACTTGCCGTATGCTGCACCACCGCCTGCTCAGTTTGCTCCCTCAACGTACTCATCTCCCTTACCTGTAGCACCCATTAGTATTAATACTTATTCCTCCAGTGCTCATCATACTTACGCTGCTCCTCAGCCCTTTGTCAAATATCATGCTGGCTTTAATCCTTTCACATCGTATTCAGCTGTGCCACATGTCACAAAGTATGCTGCTTCCGGTCATTTCCCTTCGGTGTACAGTGGACCGTTGCCTTACGGAGTACCACCTCAAGCTGTAGCTTACAATGGTTTTGGCGGTCCAAATACTGTGGTAAAATATGGACCACCCACTACAACGACCACGACTACTTACTCGACAGCAACTGCCGGTGCTGTAGCGCCTGTGGCTCCAGTGGCTGCGGTAGCGGCAAATTATGCTACTCCCTATGCCGCACCTTTTGGATGGTAGGAAACAATATAGGTGGAGAGGCACTAAGGAGGGTGTGCTTGACGGCAGCTGTCTTTTAATATAAAGTTTTTATTATTTATTTTTAAGTACAGATGTATTCTGTTAAATTAATGCTAATAAATTTTATTTTTTTTAACATGAAAAAATTTTGTTATATTCAGAACTTTATTGAAATGAAAGGCTCACGATTTTTTATACAAAACTGTGTGAACTGCATTTGAAAAACCGATAAAGTTAATTCTGTCATATAAATGACACATAACACTACGCAGAGAAATGGAGGTCATTGTCTGAGGTGTGATTGATCCCTTTTCAGAAAGAAAGTCTATAGTGAGTATATAAAATATCCGTAAGGATATATCCTTCCTAGGGACTAAATTTTTCATGGCCTGACGAAGATTTCAGTTTGACCTAAAATAGAGTTTAAAATAGGTCATTAACATACAGTTTCTTCGGATGTGATGAAGGTGGCCTCCAAGTCATGCATCCGAGGTGATCTTCACTTCATATCTGGTATAGACACTCTGGCTTGGTTTACGATTTCAAGCTGAATATCAGTGCTCAGCATCCTGAGTAGACAGTGGTGATACTCTGTCGAAATGGCTTGTGGCTCGGTACTGTTCGCTCCCCGCCCCTTTAAAAAATGGCAAGTCTTTGAGTACGTCCGAAATACGTCACCGTTAAGTTGGTGGCAATGATCAGGTTGAGAATGAATCCCTTTTTAGTTCGGCCTGGCACTTCACACTCAGTCCCATAAGTTTGAGTTTCAACCCTCGCGAGGAACTCCCTGTTTCATTGACAACCACGGGACTCTTTCGAACATGTTGCTGTTGCGAACGTATATTGCGGCTTCAAGTTGAGACCCATTTCACGTGGACAATAACAAAATAACTTTAAAAACTCGTCGGCCACAGGATAACCTTAAGCCAACTGGTGCTACTTCGGGCACAAATGCCGAAATGAATAGTACTTGTAACCAGAGTACGTATTGGCTCGCTCCATTCGACTCTCTGCTTGCGAGCCAAGAACCTGAAAACTGCAATTGAGTGTAAGTTACAAGGCGTTATAAAAGTATTTTTTCGGTAAATAAATGTTCTTTCTGGTACAAAAAAAAGTACTTAGTACAATAGGAAGTTCTTTGTACCGAAAAGTACATTAAAAGTGCATTCTGTTACAAGAAATAACTCTGATTCAAAAAAAAGTACTTTGTGCAACAGAAAAGTGCTTTTACTTTGCTTATTTGTACCAAAGAGTACTTCGGTACGAAGGAAAGTACTATGTATCAAGAAGTACAATATAATTACTTTTTGGTATTTTCTATCATTTGGGTTTTATTTATTGTACTTTTTGATACAAAGTACTTTCAAAAAGTACTATTAGTGGCCCAAAAGCACTTTACTGTTACACAAAGTACTGTTTTTGTATCAGAGTACTTTGAGCGACAGAAAAGCCCTTTTGCTTTGTTTTTTTTTTGTACCAAAAAATACTTTGGTACGAAGGTATAAAAGTACTTTTTGTATTTTCTTTCATTTGGATTTTATTTATTGTACTTTTTGGCACAAAATATTTTCTTTTGTACCAAAGTACTTTTTAATGCCAAAAAAGTACTGTTTTTGTATCAGATCAATTTTTTGTATCAAACAGCATTTTTAATGTACTTTTCGGTACAAAGTACTTTCTATTGTACTAAAGTACCAAAGTACTTTTACCAAATAGTACTTTTATGGCCCCGAAAGAACTTTTCTGATCCACAAAGTACTTTATTTTTGTACCAAATTACTTTTTGGTACCAAAAAGTACTTTTATTGCCCCAAAAGAACTTTTCTGATCGACAAAGAATTTCTCTTGTACCAAAAGCACTTTTCTGTTCCACAAAGTACTTTTTTGCACCAGAGTACTTTTTTGTACCAAAACTTACTTTTAATGTACTTTACGGCAAAGTACTTTTTATTGTACCAAATTTATTTTTTGTACCAAAAAGTACTTTTATTTTACTTTTTAGGGATTTTTGGGTCCATAAAAGTACTTTTCGTACAAAAAAGTACTTTGGTACAAAAAAAGTGCTTTGTACCGAAAAGTACATTAAAAGTACTTATTGGTACAAAAAAGTACTTTGTGCAACAGAAAAGTGCTCTTTGGCCAATAAAAGTGGTTTTAGGTATTTTCTTGCATTTAAATTTTATTTATTGAATTGGCTCGCGAGCTAGCCAATACGAACCCTTATTGTAATGCTAAAACCACTAGTGCAGTCATACCTAAAGAATCTAACGCAATTTCGAAGAACGCGAGTGGTGACCTCTTTGGAGAGTCGATTTTAGACTGGCCACAAGACTGGTCAGTCAACTTTTTGCAAAGCCACCTATTGTCCAATTGGTCTCCTTGTAGTGGGCTATGTGGGTCTGCGAGGGTGCAGGACAGCCTAATCATTGGGGTGTTGAAAGAAGGTTCCAAGGATGGACGTATCCCTAAGTACAAATTCATGGACATCCTTAATGAAAATATTAGTCATATTTGAATTTGTGAATCGAGTTGGTTCCACGTCAGATTTAAACTTTCTGCTGCTCTGATAAGCGAGCAGCTTGGTTACATAGGTGAGGTTTGGACGGGGACCAAACGTAAAGAAGTGGATAGATTGAACATACCGTCTAGACCAACGCCTTTTTTAGTCATCCACGAACATAATGGAGTAAACTATACTATTCATTTCAATATACGAGGACGGTGACAAAATTAACCGATGTGACGCAAAATTGTCTAAAAAAAGGACATGATGATTAGAATATAAGACTATTATGCGGCCACTAGAGTTCAATCCCTATATCAATCATTACACATTTCTTCGATTGGAGATGTTGTCAACAGCAACTTCTCAGTAATCCAGTTTAGTAAAGACTACTCAAACAGATGACGTTCGGATTTGTCGTTAACCTATGGGACCCGTTTGAGGGAGTCTACAAATTTAAGAGTGTTAACCACTCCATGTGAGAAACTCTCCTGCCACATATCATTCAAGGCTTGTAAAGGGGAAATAATTAGGTAAAAAGAGTAACAAAATGGTATCCCTCGAGTACTGGGCACTAGTTAGTAAATCACTACTTACTAGGGAACCACCTTTTAACTTACTTAAACAACGTTTTTTGTATGAAATGTCCGCAATAGGGTCAATCGGCACCACATCGTTTATCGCGAACTAGTGAAATTGGTCCCCATAATAAAGGTTACCTACTCAGAAAACTTAATTTTCCTTAACACGCCATGAATGAGGTGTGGGTTCTTGCATTATTGTGAATTAACGCGCTTTATATTCTTAGATTCACTAAAAACGGCACCTACTTGTTTATATACGAAAGCGAGCGTCACTGTTTGATAAGTTTTTACTAGAAAGGTCGATGGACCCGACACTATACTGCGAAGTAGATTTAGACAACATTGAGCGGCAGCTGGAACCAGAGCAGTAATCGAACCATGGATCTCCCGCACGATAGTCGCGTGATCTAACCATCATGTTACGCCCGGCCATACCCAGAAGTAAACTAGTTTTTTTTTCGCTACGTTTACCCTTTTCGACGCTTACCATAGGGTCATTAAAGTAAGTACCCATATTGGGTACTGCAGGGATATGGTAGGCTGGGTTATGATAGGCATTTTATACTTTAGATCGCTTATTGACCGACAATTTAGAATTGAATATGCTGTACGCAAGATAGGTGTCGGGTGGGCTATAGTAAATATGGATGTTTCACCGTAATAAAGCCGAGATTTTGTGTCGTTTCTTAACCATGGATGATATATGGTTCCACCAATTTATACCAGAGGTACGAGTATAGGATCTGTCAAATAAGAGAACTGGACTGGAGTCGTGTCCAAAACAAGCGAAAGCATTTTCAAATTCAGGCAAGGTCGTGGGCTTGGTTTTTTGAGATGCGTGTGGGATAATTTGGGACCGGCCGTGGCATAGTGGTTAGAACACGTGACTACCATGCGGGAGATCGCAGGTTCAAACCTGGCTCCAGCCATCAAACAAAAAAAAAAATTATTTCATTGTCGGCTTCCCTCGAATGTTGTTGACAGCAACTTCGCAGTATAAGCGTCGAGTCAATCGGCGTGTCTAGTAAGAGCTTCTCAAAAACAGTGACGTTCGCATTCGTCGATCAACAAGTAGGTGCCGTTAGTTGTGGATCTATAAATAGAAAGCGTGTTAATTCACAACAATGCGCGAAGCTATCCCATAACTCATTCATGGGGTGTAAAGCGAATTATTTTTTAAGTAGTGGGATAATTTTTATTGATTATCTGATTATGGTAAAGTTCAAATGAAATTGTTCCTCAATGGTAGGGTTTAATGAGCTCAAATTGATTTTCGTCAACTAAAGTTGGATTTTCGGACAAAGTTGTTTTACATAAGTTAAGCTTATCCGAAAACCCAACTATAGCTTATCGAAAATCTAAAAACTTTCAAAAAATTGTATAAAGCTGTCATTGTAACTCAAAAAAAATGATTCCTTGTGTGCGAATTAGGAGTTCGGCCTTGTCTATTTTTTCGACTACCACAATGTTATTATTGCATGGTTCCTAATATTTATCCCTTTGTATACAATAAGCTTCATTTCACACACGTGACATGACATTACTGTATCCTCCAATCAAAATATAGAAATGTTTAACTTCAAATATCAGTCGTCAGTTGAATATAACAGAAAATTACAAAACAAAACGACTGACGTTCGCACAATAGAAACAAATTTAGTTTTTAATTACTGCCATCAATCAAACGACAGATGTCCACAGATGTTCAGTTAGCACTTCCGTGGCCGATAACTATTTCGAACATCTTCAGTATGGTCATTATGGTAATCTGCTACGTTTAACACTTCTTAAGAGCTTCTTTTAATCTATTGAGCTATTGGTAGAATCTTTCGCGCACCGAAGTCTAAACACATTTGTAAACGACAATCAATCTAGCGCTAATTTAGCTTACCGTAATTATAAATATGTTAACTTTAGTGTAATTTATCTAATCTATGCTAATATTTATATGTATATATTTTGTTGTTAGCATAATTTATTAGACCCCAAAAAAAAAATAATTTTAAATATTTGTCGTCACACAAAAACAAGACCTTATTAATTTGGTTTGAAGAGTATTTTCTATACTAATACTCTCAAGGTTAAATATTGGAGAGTAGCAGGAGATTGTTGGCACTTCAAGAAGTTAACATTAAGAATGACTAAAAGCATGTGAACTGAAAGTTCGTTATTGAAGATGAATCCATAACAGAACCAATGATGCAATAGAGTTTAAGAGGGAGAGTGTGATAGAGAAGATTTATTGGGGTTTCTACTTAAGATACATATATTAAATATTTGTATAAAAAAAAGAAATTTTATATATGTAGCCAATGGACTTTTGAGGCAATTGATTAATTGGTTTATCTTGTACATAATACAGAAGAAGTGTATTTTATAATTAAGCACATAATTGATCGTTTGACTGCAGTGACATAGTGAATCATTTAAATGCAATACTACAGATTTGGATTGACTAGAATGTTGATCACTAATTTGTCCATAAACTTATATGGTGTTGCTAGTTGTTTTCAGGTTCAAGACGGATTTGGTGGGATTTTTATGCATATGTAACACTTATTATAGATTGGATAATAAAGTGTGTTTCTTTTAAGTTTTATAAATTGTGGAGGCAATATATATGTAGTTTCTGCCAACTTCCGTAAGTGATAATTTCAAAATGATTAATGTTTTATTTTAATGAGAGCAAAATCCTATAAGGACCCTTTAGTTATTTTATCAACCAATTGACATTAACTTGACATTTACTGCGCAATTCATATTTAACTATCATTATATTAACATTTGTAACGAAAGCAAACCACCTGTATATTTCCAATTTTTTTTCTCTAGAATACAATCATCATCATATTTTTGATTATTTGCATCTGTCTTTGAATGAGGGAATATTAAAATTTTCCCATTTGATTTTATATAAGTTAACATATTTTCCGAAGAAATCAAATGGAAAAGTCAGAGCAAGGAAAAAACCCTCATGTGTGTCTTTTTTGTTACGAAGTATCTGCACTAAAGTCTAACACACGCTCTGTTGTTCACCTGTTGCATGCACACTTTATAGCTTCTGTGTATGGTACACGTTTGCTGGTTTGCTCTAGCCTTGTGGTGGCAGCATATACATTGTAGCTTGTGCACACATGCGAGGGGTACGAACTAAGGTTACAATGTAACTAAAAATTATAAAGTAGAAACAATGATGTCTTACAAAGTTATCAATATAAGTTCTAGCCAGGACACATCATTTATGCAGACGAATAACATAATGATTGTTTAGTTATGTTGGGACGTGGCTATCTCGGTGACCATAAATATTAATAAGGTGGGATACGACGTGGCTATCTCGAAAATGGATTAAAAAATGGTTACTTAGGAGACCATAATGCAGATATCAATTTAGTCTGACTTGTTTCAAATCTAGTATAGGATATGGCTATCTCGCGGACAGAATAAAACAATGTTCAATAGGAGACCATATCTTACTTACCTACTTAAGTGGCCAATTACAATTTACGAAACGTAGTTCATAAATTTTGGGCCTGAAGTAATAAAAAATTCCACACGCTTCGGTCTTCTGCGTGAGTTCTCCAGTTAGTCCTACCAGATGGTAGAACGTCGCCACCACTTGGTCCTTCCAAAGAAGCTTAGGTCTCTCTGCTCTGCGCCGTCCTTCAGGTTCGCCTTCAAACACCTTTAGCAGCATTTACAGCCACTCTGGACACATGTCCTATCCATCGTAGCCGTTGGATTCTGACTCTTTTAGCTACGTCGATGTCGTGGTAAAGATCATATAGCTCATGATTCATCCAATGGCGAATCGAGCCGTCGACACAGATAGGTCAATATATTTTTTGAAGTACTTTTCTCTCGAATACTCACGAATACTCAGGTTTTGTATGTCCGTTGTCGTAAGTACCCACGATTGGACAGCCTACAACAGAACGGGTAAGATTAGCACCTGACATAGCTGTTTCTTAGTGTCCCGAGATAAGGTGATGTTACTAAAGTGTTGCCAAAGTTCGTAAAAACATCTATTGGCGAGTACTATTCTCCGCAAAACTTCTTGGCTGACACTATTTTTTTTACTGAAGGAAGATCAGAGGTAGGTATATTTATCTACTACCTCTGAACAATAATTGTCAATGTTCACGGTGCATCCCCACCGAGAGGACTCTTTGTTAATCGAAATCATTATTTTTGTTTTGTCCTCGTTGACAGCTAAACCCATTCTTGATGACTCCTTTTCTAGTAATGAGATAACTGCAGTAACATGCCGCAGATTTCGGCCAATGATGTCTATACCATCGTCATAGGCTAGTGGCATGTGGCTCTTGTGGAATATGGTGCCAGGCAGGTTGACACCAGCCTTCCTCATCACCTTCTCCATTGCTATATTAAAAAGGGTACAGGACAAGCTATCACCCTGCCTGAGACCTCTTTCCATGTTGAATGGTTCAAAGTGATCCTTACCAATCCTGACCGAAGTACAGTCAGCTTTGCAGGAATAATAAACTCAGATATGGTTTTGAATAACTTATTCCTTATCGGAGCGTCGACGGCAGATTTGTAGCCGACAAATAGGTTGTCGATCTGCTTTTCATAAGTTTTTTCAGGATTTGTCGTAAGGTAAATACTTGATCCGTTGTAGATTTACCAGGTCCAAAGACACACTGATAAGGTCCAATTTGTGTACAATTGGCTTTAGACGTTTACACAATAGCTCGAAAGGACCTTGTATGCAATTGGTAATAGGCGTAGTTTTTACACTCACTACGATATTCTTTCTGGTTTATGGGACGTAACAGACTAAGACTCTCAGGCATGCTCTCCTCTAGCCAGATGTTCTCCATCAGGTGATGCATGCTCGTAATCAGGTCCCCCCTGCCAGCCTTCAACAATTCAGGCGAGAGACCATCGTCTCCAGCTGCTTTGTCGTTTTTAAGGCGGGATATTGCCACACGTATCTCGCTCTGGCTCGGAGGTAAACAGTTAATACCAACGTCATGGATTGGAGCAAGGTCTTCTGCAGTGGTGTCCGTTTACAGTATATTTCTGAAATGATCTCGCCATATCTTCAGAACGTTATCCGGGTCCGTCACTTGTTGGCCATCGCTGTTCTTGCAGTAGGGCAACCCTGTTCCACTCATTCTCGCTTTAACTCTCTGGGAGAATTTTCAGCAATCCCCTTTACTTCGAAACAACATTGTGCTCTCATCCTGTCTCATCTCCTTCTTCTTCCGTCTAAGAAGACGAGTTGCCTCTCGTCTCTTCTCCCGGTGCCGTTCACGAACAGTTCGCGTTGCCATTGGTTGCATCTTTGCCCTATATGCATCATCCGTCTCTCTCGTAGCATTGTGACATTAATCATTGTACCAGGCATCTTCTAGAGACGGCTTTGAGTACCCAAGTACGCTGCCACTGCGAGGTAATATCATCAGGGGTTGGAGCATTCCGTAGCTGTTGAGTTAGGTGGTTATAGTAGGCGTCCGCTACCTATGTGGTTCGCTGTTTACCGATGTCCAGCTTTCGTTGTGCCTGATTACGTACGTTTTTTGCCATGCTTAGCCTTGTGTGTACCTTAACTGCGGTAAGGTAGTGATCGGAGTCAATGTTCGCACCCCTGATTACTCGTACATCTAGAACACTTGGGCCTAAAACGCAACAAATTCCCCTATGTGATACCTACTTGCTTTAAATCGATATTAAATTATTATGGCATGTAACTTGACAAAACAAATGATGCAGAACTTCTAATTTTTGGGGCTACTTTCACGTGCAGTTCTCTGAATTGAGTCCCAAATCGATGAATTTCAAATGAGTCCCAAATGTTGTACTGTGCAATTGATCTGAAGATAACCATGTTGCCTTATAAATGTTTTTATGGTCAAATCTTGTGCTGCTAACTATCATACTTCTTGCCGCAGAGAAATCAATCAGTCTGATGCCATTGTTCGACGTTTCAATGTGCAGACTAAATTTGACGATGATACGCTCAAATGCGGTCTCCCATTTTCTAGGCTCTCGTAGAACTCGTGTTTGTCCTTATCGATTTTCTCTTCCGTCAGAGCATGGGCACATACAAGTGTTATGTGGAAAAACTTTGTTTTGATTCTTATGGTGGCTAAACGTTCACACACCGGGTTGAACCTTGATACTAGGTGTCGCAATCTCTTGCCAACCACAAATCCACATCCAAACTTGTGCTTGTCCGCATTGCCACTATAGTAGATGTCACACGTCTTCATGCGCGAGCACCCGTGTTCTGTCCACCGGACTTCTTGTAAATCGGTTATGTTAGCCTTGAATTCTTCGAGGATTTCCGCCAGTTGGATGAAGGCACCTGGACTATACAATGTTCTAACATTCCAGGTGTATATCCTTAAATCATGGTCCTTAATTCGTTTGCGTTGGAGGGTCCATATTATTCTTTTCTTACTTCTTTTTATTGCAATAGTTCAAACGTCGATGGCGGGTTGCAAGCCCAGCGCACCACGTCGCAGTTTTCTCCTTCTGCGAGGATTTTATTACAGACGCCCATTCTGGGTCAAACGCTGGCCAGGGTACCGCTCACCCTGAGCCGACGTGCCTAGGTTTAAGGATTCGCCCCTCAAAGATATCCCTTTAATATAAATTATTTGCAAATTCTTTAAAATATTTTTGTTCCTTATATGACCTTCTAAGTAACATCATTCCCTCATATGAAATTTCTTCGCTTTTCTCTCCCATATAACCTTCATCTCGAGTGCCGCTCTTTAGTACCACATACCACCCTTCGACTACCCCCCACTTGCAGCGAACACATTCCACATGTTGCTTTTGTATTGGTTACCATAACCAACAACAGCACAAGTGGCACATTTAAAGATTTCAGTTAGAATATCGTACAACACGTACGTGATTAAGGACAAGCAAGATAATGTTGTTAAAAATGAAACGATACGAGTGCGCCAGTAAAAAGTAATTCCTTCCACCTAATTGATATTAAGAGTATTACTTGAAGTTAATACTACACACATGTTTCAGATATGGCTGAGATTTAACGACAGCAGCAGCAGGACGAGGTGAATGTTTATTGACTTTACAATTGTACAATAGAATTGTGCGACCGATTAATGTGAATACAGCAGGCACGTGAATTTACTTTATCTTGTAATTATAAAACACTTGGCGGCGCAAGGGAAAAGTTTAACAAATCACCGATTAATTGAGAAATGACATTGTAAACATTAGAAATCAATTGTCAGAGATTAAGTAAAAAATACAAAAGATTTACAATGAAAATACATCTAAGTAAATGCTGTAGAAAATACAACAATAATATATCAATATACATATACATCAATTACAACAAATTCAAAATGATAATACTAATGTAAGGTAATAAAATTATTTATAATTTGATTTAAAAATCATCAACATTTTCTCAGAAGAGAATTACAAATAGTTTCTAATTTTTCACTAAAATCAAACCACATCAATTATTTGAATTTTTAAACACCTTTGAGAATATTATATAACAAACATTTCACAGAATTGATTTTTTTGTTTTGCATTTTATTTTAAGCCTAATGGTGTGTTAACTTATTCGTGGAATTTATGAAATATGTCGCCATACAACTTCTTATCAACTTATTCAACTTTCTAAGAATTTGCAATTAGGTACTTAACATTTTGCAATCGAATTCCTGAGAATAAAATCGACTTTGCCAGTTGGCTTTTCCTGGTAGCTGTGACGTCATATAAATACAACCTTTATGTAACAAAATGTTATAGTATTTTAAAGTAATCCTATAAATTTGAATATTATTCAAATCAATGCATTACACAGAATTGCACAGTAAACGTTGTTGTACAACTAGTTGTTGCAGTACCAAGTAACAAGGAGTGTACTGCTACGGAGAATGAACCACATTTATTATGGCCTTGCAAACATTTACTTCATGATGTAGTAATATGTATGTAAAAAACCTAAAACTGAAGGTTATGAATATAACTATGAAAATGTGATTTCAAACATTGTAAAACATGTCTCAAAATCTTAAATTTGTTAAAATTCCATTGAGAATGGAAAAAAAATATAACAACTACAAAATAAGTTGCGACAATTTTGGTGATACGTTAGCAGCATTAGATTTAACCATACAAATATTCATAAGGCAACATGGTTATCTCCAGATCAATTGACGAGGAATAAGATAGATTACGTGGTAGTCGATGGAAGGCACTCATCGAGTGTTCTGGACGTACGAGTGATTAGGGCTGCGAACATTGACTCCGATCACTTCCTTACCGCAGTTAAGGTACGCACAAGGCTAAGCATTGCGAAAAACGTACGTAACCAGGCACAACGAAAGCTGGACATCGGTAAACTGCGGACCACAGAGGTAGCGGACGCCTACTCCAGCCACCTAACTCACCTGCTGCGGAATGCTCCAACCCCTGATAATATAACCTCGCAGTGGCAATATATAGCCAACACCATATAACGGACGGCAAGAAGCATACCTTGATACTCAAAGCCGTCTCAAGAAGATGCCTGGCACGATGATGAATGTCCAATGCTATGAATGAGACGGATGCTGCATACAGGGCGAAACTGCAGCCAATGGCAACGCGAGTTGTTTGTGAGACAACTCGTCTTTTTAAACGGAAAAAGAAGGAGCTGAAGAAGAGACAGGGTGAGTGCACAATGTTGCTCCGAAGTAGAGGGGAAGCCCGAAAATTCTACAAGACAGCTAAGGTGAGATTGCGTGGAACAGGGTTGCATTTCTGCAAGCACAGCGATTGCCAACTAGTGACAGACCCGGATAACGTTCTGAAGATATGGAGAGATCATTTTAAAAATTTACTGTATGCGGACACCACTCCAGAAGACCCCGCTCCAATTCATGACGATGGTATTAACTATCCACCTCCGAGCCAGAGCGAGATATGTGTGGCAATATCCCACCTTAAAAATAACAAAGCATTTGGAGCCTATGGTTCTCCGACTGAATTGTTTAAGACAGGTGGGGAGGAGCTGATTAGGAGCATGCATCAGCTAATGGAGAACATCTGGCTAGGGGAGAGCATGCCGGTGGGATTGGAGCCTAAGTCTGTTATGTCCCATATACAAGCAAAGAGATCGTAGTGAGTGTAAGAACTACCGTGGAATAAGCCTGCTACCAATTGCGTACTAGGTCCTTTCGAACATATTGTGTGAACGTCTAAAGCTTGTTGTAGAAATGCTAATTGGACCTTATCAGTGTGACTTTGGACCTGGTAAATCTACGACCGATCAAATTTTCACTTTACGACAAATCCTGAAATAACTCATGTAAAGCAGATCGACACCTATCACCTCTTTGTCGACTACAAAGCTGCCTTTGACACTTCGATAAGGAATAGGCTATATGAGGCCATGTCTGGTATCCCCGCGAACATGACACTGAATAACACGAAGTGTTGAGTGAAAATTGAAAAAAAAATCTGCTTGACCACAGTAAACAGGAATGGTACCATTTTTGAGGTAACGAATTGTTTACAGAGCGTACAAGAACGACGGCGTAGCTTAGCCCTTTACGTACACATGCCAAATATATTATACGAGGGCTGCTATATATATTTCTGGCCTAGGCAACAATAAGTGTTGCCAGGTGCAATCTGATATTTCCATTGGAAAGGTTGACATTTTTTAGCATAACATCACTCAGAACGTGTTGTCATTTAATCGTGAATTGTTAAACTTACAGAGCTTTGAACAATTCAATTCCGTTAAAAAAATGGAATTGACACGTGAGCATTTTCGTGCGATCATTTTTCACAACTTTCGACGTGGATTATCCAGACAAGAGTGCATCGATGAACTTAAGTCTTTGTATGGTGATCAAGCACCACCATATAGCACCGTGAAAAACTGGTATAACGAATTTAATCGGGGTCGCAGTTCGCTCAACGACGAATTCCGTGAAGGTCGTCCAAAAACGTCCGTTGTGCCAGAGAACATTGATGCCGTGCGTGAACTAATAATGCAAGATCGTCATGTGACATACCGGGAGATAGAGGCATCCTTGGGCATTTCTCCCACCAGCATACATTCGATATTACATAAACACCTGACCGTAAAAAAGGTTTGTTGTCGTTGGATCCCGCACAATTTGACAATCGCTCAAAAAAAGGCTCGTGTCGATTGGTGCAAAAAAATGTTGAAAAAATACGATCGCGGTGCTTCAAAAGATGTTCATAAGATCGTCACAGGTGACGAATCTTGGATCTATGCGTATGAGCCCGAAACAAAACAACAATCGACCGTGTGGGTCTTCGAAGACGAGCCAAATCCAACGAAAGTTGTTCGTGGAAGTAGCACTTCGAAGCAAATGGTCGCCTGTTTCTTCGGCAAAACTGGTCATGTGGCGACTGTTCCGCTTGAGCAACGAAGGACGGTCAATTCTGAGTGGTACACCACAATTTGTTTGCCTGAAGTCTTCGGAGAAATTCGAAAAACAAACAAGAGAAGACGAATCATTCTTCACCATGACAACGCGAGCTCTCACACATCGGCTCAAACCAGCGCCTTTTTGACCGGCCAAAACGTCGAATTGATGGGTCATCCGCCGTACAGCCCTGACTTGGCACCCAATGACTTCTTTTTATTCCCGCACATCAAGAAAAAAATGCGTGGTCAACGATTTTCGTGCCCAGAAGATGCTGTTGAAGCGTTCAAAAACCATGTTTTGGAGGTGTCTCAATCGGAGTGGAAAAAGTGCTTCGACAATTGGTTTGAGCGCATGCAAAAGTGTATAAATCAGGCTGGAGAATACTTTGAAAAACAATAAAACAATTTTTGATGATAAATATTCGCATTTTCATTATTAGGCCAGAAATATATATAGCAGCCCTCGTAAGTATTCGTCAAGTAGTACATTATATTTTACATTGTTACATACGTTACATGCTGCTTGCGTATAGCGATGATATAGATATCATTGGCCGTGGATTACGGGATGTTACTGCGACTTTCTCGAGCATTGCAAAGCAGTCGGCGGAAGTGGGTCTGGTGATAAATGAGGACAAAACCTAGTTATTTGTTTCAACGAACAAAGAGTCTACTCGTTTGGGAAGCTGCGTGAACGCTGAAAACGGTTACATGCAATAAAGCCGTAGGTAATAAAGCCATATGACCTCACTCCCTGTAGTGCGTGACGAATGCAGTGAGGGGGGGACCTAGTTTGTTAGTTACTTAAAATTTAATTTTTTTTGGCTGCGCCATAAACAAAAATAATAATGTCAGCCTGGAAATCAATGGACGAGTATTGATCGCAAACCGCTGCTACTATGCGCTAAGCAAGCAATTTAGTGACAAAGCGCTCTCTCGAAGAATCCAACAAGATCCAACTCTCTCAGACAGTGATACCACCCCATTGCTCTATAGCGCAGAATCATGGGTAACGACACAATCGGATCAATCTATTCTGGAAGTTTTCAAATGAAAAATACTTCGTAAAATATTTGGACCCATCATAGTTAACGGGGAGTATCGTCGTCGAATGAACTACGATCTGTATGAGCTCTGCAACGACATCGACGTAGTCAAGCGCGTTGAAATAGACCGAATGCGGTTGCTTGGACACGTTGTACGAATGGATGAAAATGTTCCAGCTCGAAAAGACTTCGTCAATAAACTAGAATGCGCGGCGCAGGAGGGGGCGACCAAAATTCGTTAGATGGACCAGGAGAAAGAGCTATTATCTACATATGGTGTGACTAATAGCCTTTTTACACCGGAGCGCATTTAGCATATTTTCGCATTATATCGCATTTTTGAAAAATCGGAGCGCAAAACTCCGAAGCGCTTGGAGTTATTTTCTACGTGCGGCTATTGATAGATGA
This sequence comes from Muscina levida, assembly GCA_964034835.1. Taxonomy (NCBI): domain Eukaryota; kingdom Metazoa; phylum Arthropoda; class Insecta; order Diptera; family Muscidae; genus Muscina; species Muscina levida. Next base: position 11,685,700 of record OZ035883.1, read on the forward strand.
TACTGCCAATTTAGAAGAAGAAAAATTACTTATGTTAAAAATATAAGTTGTAGGCATCATTTGCTTGCAATTGTAACATCCAAGTTCCAAGAGCTTTTGTATCTAGAGAACCTGTAAGTTTTGTTGAATCTTCCAACTTTATGGTAATTTCCTGCAACATCACTTCCTTTTTCCGTTGCATTTTATATCAATAATGAATTAAGCAACTTATCAACTCCTGTCAAATCGATACTCAGCCTAGTGATATATATGACGCATTTACTTATCAATCAACTGAAAGAGTATTAAATCTCTATAAAAACAATCCTTAAATCAGCTACGGATTAAAATGCAATGATAACAACAGCAACGACAACACCACCACCATCATCCGCAGTACTGCGGCTATAATGAATACAAATTAATAATGAAACGAGCTGATTGCAGCCAGGCCGCATAAACAAGTGGTTGCTGCGTATTTAAGATTTTACGTGTCCCACAAATGTTAATGGCAACAACTGCAGCTTCTTTCAGCGTACTTCATTAAGGGCAGGAAATGTGGCAAAGAGTTGAGAAAAACAAAAAGAAAAAAATCAAATGCAATGGTTTCATGGCAAGCAGAGTTCAAGCAAACGTGTCAAGGGCAATGGAAGTGGGACTAAAATGATAAGATTATAGAAAATGAGGACAGCGACTTAATAATATAAGGAATTAAGGAAGTTTTTAGTCGAAAAAAAAGTAGGCGAAATGAGAGGCAATAAGTATTTTCAGAATCTACCAGTACACGTATACTCTCGCATCTGTCATATTATCAAATATTGTAAAGTGGGGTGCTGGATTCTAACAAGAAAATAAATGGGGGTTTAAACAAAACTTATCGTAAATAATTCTTTAAGAAAAACTTTCAGAATTGAAGGTGTGATAGGGTCGAGTTCTTATATAAACAGATTTACGTTCTATGATAGGTTCTTGTTAAATTTCGATTTAAATTCAAAGACCTCAACTTTAATGTTAGATAATACCCAGTTTTTAAATTTTCAAATAAAAATTTCCATACAGGTATACTGCCCTCCTATGAAAGAAAGCCACATCTCCATTTTTGTAGTTTTCAGATATGTTACTTCTAAGTTCTATATCTTTCGCGCCTAAATATCGAAAAATTTCAAAAATTATTCAAAAATATATTAAAAACAGTTTTGAAAATTTTCAAAAAAAAAATGTAATTTAAAGCTCGAAAGATATAGAATGTTGAAGTTACAAATCTCAAAACTACAAAAATGGATATGTGATGTTCATTTTTAGGAGGGCTGTATCCTTGGGAAATGGAAATCTGTTCACAGATACGCAGAGTGTGCTGTATATATGGAGAGAACACTTCCAGTAATTGATGGTTCCAGAAGACAGCGCACGTGAAGGTATCACGCCAATTATCTCAGATTGCCCACCACCAAGTCAAGCCGAGGTAAGAAGAGCAATATCGCGGCTGAAAAAATATAAAGCAGCCGGTGCCGACGGACTTCCGGCAGAGCTCTTCAAGTCCGGTGGTGAGGAGCTGATAACGAGCATGCACCAGCTCCTACGCACAGTTTAGCTTAAAGAGTGCATGCCCGACGATTGGAATTTAAGCGTATTATGTCGTATGCTGAAAAGAGGTGATCCAAGTGTTTGCTCCAACTACCGCGGCATCAGCCTTTATGCGAAGGGGTTATAAGGTTTGACGCCCTATGCTCCAATGGGATTTAGAGGAACACATATATATATAAGGTCCTGTCGAGTGCGATATGTGAAAGACTAAAGCCAGTGTTATCCAACCTGATCGAACCTAATCAGTGTTGCTTTAGACCTGGTAAATCAACAACTGATCAGATATTCGCACTTCGGAAAATCCTGGAAAAGACACAAGAGATACAGATCGACACGTACCATATTTTCGTCGACTATCAAGCTGCCTTCGACAGCCCGATACGGCAGAAATTACTCGAAGCCATGGCTGAGTTTGGTATTCTAGCGAAGTTGATACGACTTTGAGGAATATCGTTGATTGACACGGAGTCTTCAGTCAAGATTGGCAAGGACCTTATGAAGCCATTCTATACCAGACGAGGCCTAAAATAAGGCGACGGCCTATCGTGTGACCTCTTCAACTGCAGTAAAAACTACTCACGTACGCTGATGACGTAGACTTCAGCGGTCGAAAACTGAGGGATGTACTGCAGCCTTCTCAGGTATAAAGAAGGAATCAGCGAAAATGGGTCTTACGGTGAACGAGGATACAACGAAGTTATTAGTTTTAACGAACAAAGAATCTACTCGTTTGGGAAACTGCATGAACATTGACAAATATAATTTTGAGGTGGTAGATAATTTTATCTACCTAGGCTCCGCCATTAACAAAAGAAATAATGTCAGCCTCGAAATCCGGAGAAGAATTCTGCTTGCTAATAAATGCTACTACGGACTAAGCAAGCGATTAAATGACAAAGCCCTCTCTCAGCGAACAAAAATCCAGCTATACCAGATACTGGTTATACCTGTCTTGATGTACGGTTCAGAATTCTGGGTTATGACACATGCGGATGAATCATTTCTGGCAGTATTCGAGAGGAAAATACTTCGTAAAATATATGTGCCCATCATCGTTAACGGAGAGTATCTGCGTCGTATGAATCATGAGCTGTACGAGCTGTACACTGAGATTGACGTGGTCGGGCGCATTAAGGTGCAACGGTTGCGTTGACTAGGTCATGTTGCACGCATGGACGAAAATTCTCCAGCTCGAAAAGTCTTCGACAATGAACTCGATGGACGGCGCAGAAGAGTGTGACCAAAACTCCGTTGAAAAGACCAGGTTACTGAGGACCTTACAGAACTTGATGTGACTAACTGGAGAAAAAGCGCAGAAGATCTAGGCGCTTATACTATTTTTCTACGTGCGGTTTATAATCTAGTGGGATTGCAAATAAGTGCCAGCTAAATAAGTAAATAATTAAAGATTAATATATAGTTGTTACAAGTGGAATAACAAATCTTTTCTCCTTTTTTCATAATTAATTTTATAACTTCATTAAATGATGGTTAAATGATTATGGACCATAATGGGCACAAAAAACCACTTACCTCTATATGGTAAATTTTCTCTCACCTGATCGATTTAATTCCTTTATATAAATGCATTAACTTATTACAAGTTGTAAAATATAACTGTTCTCATAAATATCATTAAAAAATATTCAAACCATAACCATTTAAGCAATATTCTACGTTATGTCTTTACATAATTGTGTCCGATGATGCACACGGTGCACGTGTCTCTGCTGTGAACTCATTTAACCCGGTGGTTATAACACTTCCACGTAATTCCTGTCAATTTAATTCTGTTATTTTTCTGTGTCATTTATAATCCGCCCGACATTAACACCAAGTCAGTTAGAGTGCGAGAGAGAGCGAGTAAAAGATAAGCAAAAGCGGCTAAGGGCATAAGGGTTCACTCCTTTTATTTAAAGACAATTAGAAAAATAGTTTCTGGACGTGATCTAATGGTCACTGCATGCATAATGTAGAAACCGGAGAGTAAGAGGAACTAGCACACATGGCACGAGGCCCAAGGGCCTTAACAAAGTGTGTCAAATAAATAGAAAATGTGGATTGGTCAATCTAGATCGGAAAGCGTTAGATAAGACGGAGATACGTGAAGCTGTGTGTTAACTTTTTAACTGATGTATGAGTTAACCTTTTAGAAAATATTTCCTAGAAAATCTCATTAGCATAAAGATGAGTAGGTTAAGTAAACTTGTGGTGTTATTACTACGAAAAAAAAAACTTAATAAAACAAAGGGAAATAACTGTTATGCGTTGATGCTATAAATTGCACGTGGCATCTGGGAAATGTATGTGCCGGAAGTTGAATAAATTTTAGTATATTCATAAGTTCTTTCGAAAAGGTGAACAAACTAGTAAAGGGATGAGCATAATGTTCGTGTAAGTTTAGTCGATTAGCTTGCAGATACTGAGTTATCATGAAAGTGTTCCTGGTTTTTTTGGTAATTGCCAAATATGGTCCATTCTATTCATGAACATGTTAAATTAGTTTTTAGAACTCAAGAGATGACACATGTTAAAAAAAACCCCTTGTTAACGATGTAAGGTTTTGACTCAGGTTTTTTGAAAATTAGTAAATTGTATTTAGTTATGTGATGTATTCCTTGTCAAATTGAAAATAAAGGGTAATGCTGCAACTTAACTGACTCAAACCAAATCAGCAATCTACCGTCTAAAAGTGCCTAGAACATATTTAACTGTTTTCTTCACAAAGATTTTCATTAGCCAGATATATGTGTAGATGACGGCAGTAGTTTAAAAAAAATACTTTGGTGAACAGTGGAAAAATTATAAATCGTACACTTGAGTTTTCAATTGCTCCAAGTTTTTAAGCCATTAAAAATAAGTAAAGATTTGGTCGTCGGGAGTGTGATGCAAGGTAAAGTTCTGATAGGTTTAACTTGGCAAACCCAGAGTGATCATTGCCAATTGCATTTCAAGTCTACTCGCAGAGCATCGTAATCATGGTACTACTGCGGACGGAGTACCTCTACGTTGTGACGCCTTCAGAAACGTGCTTCTGACACCCGTCAGAGCACGGCTAACTGTGAGGGGCGAGACCTAACACCCAGGCACGTCTGCTCAGACTGAGCGGTACCCTGGTCAGCGTATGACCCAGAATGGGCTGCTGTAACAAAATCCTGGCAGAAGGAGAAAACTGGTGCGCTGGGCTTGCAAGTAAATAATAAAACGGACCCCCCAATTGTTGACGACCTCCGCAAACGAATTAAGGACCATGATTTGAGGATATGCACCCGGAGTGTTAAAACAGGTGCCTTCATCCAACTGGCGGAAGTCCACGAAAAATACAAGGCTGACATAATCGCTTTACAGAAAATCCGGTGGACGGGACACGGGTGCTCGCGCATGAAGACGTGCGACATCTACTCTAGTGGCCAAACGGACAACCACGAGTTTGGGTGGGGATTTGTGGTTGGCAAGAGATTGTGACACCTAGTCTCACGGTTCAACCCGGTGTGAGAACGTATAGCCACCATAAGAGTCAAAACATAACACTTAACACTGTGCCCATGCTACGACAGAAGAAAAAACGATGAGAACAAAAACGAGTTCAACGAGAGCCTAGAAAATGTGTATGACCGTATGAACGTAGCCATGACATCAAAATTGTACTAGGCGATTTTAATTCTAAAATAGGCAGGTAGACTGCATTCGAGTATACTATCGGAAAATTCAGTCTGCACACCGAAACGTCGAACAATGGCACCAGACTGATTGGTTTCTCTGCGGCAAAAAATGGTAGTTAGCAGCACTAGATTTGACCATAAAAATATTCATAAGGCAACATTGATCTCCAGATCAATTGACGAGGAATCAGATAGATCACAAGGTAGTCGATTGAAGGCACGCAGCGACTGTTCTGGACGTACGAGTAAACGTACGTAACCAGGCGAAAAACGTACGTAACCAGGCACAACGATAGCAAAACATCGGTAAACTGCAGACCACAGAGGTAGCGGACGCCTACTGGAACCACCTATCTCAACTGCTACGGAATGCACCAACCCCTGATAATATTACCTGGTAGTGGCAATATATAGCCGACTCCATAGAACGAATTGCGAGAAGCGTACTTGGGTACTCAAGAAGATGCCTGAATGTCGCAATGCCATGAGAGAGACTGATGCTGTATACAGGGCGAAACTGCAGCCAATGGCAACGCGAGGCAACTCGTCTCTTTGGACGAAAAAAGAAGGAGCTGAAGAAGATACAGGATGAGTAAACAATGTTGCTCCGAACTACAGGGGAAGCCTGAAAATTCTACCAGAGAGTTAAGACAAGAATGCTTGGAATAGGGTTGCCCTCCTGCAAGAATAGCGATGGCCAGCTAGTGCAGACCCGGATAATGTTCTGAAGATGTGGAGAGATCATTTCCGAAATTTACTGGATACGGACACCACTTTAAAATACCCCGCTCCAATCCATGACGATGGTATTAACTGTCCACCTCCGAGTCAGAACGAGATACGTGTGGCCATATCCCGCCTTAAAAACAACAAACCGGCTGGAGCCAATGGTCTTTCGGCTGAATTGTTTAAAGCAGGTGGAGAGAAGCTGATTAGGAGTATGCATCAGCTCATGGAGAACATCTGACTAGAGGAGAGTATGCCCGGGGATTACAGTCTCACTCTGTTTTGTCCCATATACATGAAAGGAAATCGTAGTGTGAACGTTTAAAGCCAATTGTAGGAAACAAATTGGACCTTATCTATGCGGCTTTAGATCTGGTAAATCTACGACGAATCAAATAATCACCTTACGACAACCAAAACTCATGAAAAGCAGGTCGACACCTACCATCTCTTTGTCGACTACAATGCTGCCTTTGACTCTCCGATAAGGAGTAAGTTATACGAAGCCATGTCTGAGTTTTGTATTCCTGCAAAGCTAATTCGACTTTGCAGATGTAGTTTGGAAACGTCAAATCCTCGGTTAAGATTGGCAAGGATCAATCTGAACAAATCAACAATATAATAAAGTTATGGAGAAAATGATGAGAAAAGCTGGTGTCAACATGTGTGGCACCATATTCGACAAGAGCCACATGCCACTGGCCTTTGCCGATGATATAGAAATTATTGGCCGAAAACTGCTGGATGTTACTGCAGTTTTTTCATCGCTAGCAAAGGAGTTAGCAAAAATGGATTTAGCGGTTAACGAGGACAAAACAAAAATTATGGTTTCGGCGAACAAAAATTCCTTGGATGTTGATGGGTAGTAGATAACTTTACTTATCTTAGATTTTCCGTCAACTAGAAAAATAATGTCAGTCAAGAAATCAAGCGGACACTAGTGTCTGGCAATAGATGTTTTTACGGAATTCGGAAGCACTTTAGTAACACGACCTTATCTCGGAATACTAAAAAGCAGATGTACCAGGTGTTAATTTTACCTGTACTCCGAAAAATATATGGACCTACCTGTGTCGACAGCGAGTTTCGCCATCCGATGAACCATGAGCTAAATGAGGTTTACCACGACATCGACGTAGCTAAAAGAGAAAGAATACAACGCCTTCGATGGCTGGGACATGTTGCCAGAATAGATGTAAATGCTCCAGCGAGAATAGTATTTGAAGGCGAACCTGAAGGACGACTCAGAGCAGTGAGCACCTTATTTTGATTTCGATCAACTGATAGCCTAGATCGTGGTATATCACACAAAAGTCAAAACTCTGCGGTGATAAAAAAAACTACAATGCTCGATCGTCATTTTGGAACGAGTAATAGATTGTTGAACCTTGAGCATAGACCACCCGTGACGGTTGTACGGCAAACTTTAGAATAAAATTATCATTATGAAGCAAATGCCAGACTTTGTTCTTTCAGGGCAATGTTCAGATTTCTACATTGTGTTCTAGTTGAAGTGTTTCTTAGAAAATTTAAAAAAAAACTTCTTAATAAATCACACGATGGAATATTTTGAAATAATCAAACACATTGAGCATCTTATAAAGAATGAATTTCTATAAATTACATCTTCTTCGGTAAGCCAACAACGATTCAAGACTAATAGGACAACGTTTCTAGCATAATTCACGACCTCGCTAATAGACCAACTACAGCAATAAGGCATGATGGTTAGACTATTATGCTGGAGAGGGATACCAGGGTTGATTCCGGTCATAGCTATCTACATATCTATCATCATCGGCCCTCTCGATGTTGTTGGCAGCTCCTATGGAATGTACAGGGAAATTAAGTTCTAATCTTTACAAAGTAAATGTCAGAGATAGTTTTATTTTTTGGGTAGTAATAAATTATTATTAGTATCAAATCGATATTAAATTATTATGGCATGTAACTTGACAAAATGAATGATGCAGAACTTCTTCTTTTTGGGACAACTTTCATGTGCAGTTCTCCGAATTGAGTCCCAAATCATTGAGCTGAAAAATGTTGTACTGTGTTGTCCCATCGTAAATATCGACGTCTTTAGCAATCACTGTGCTGCGGACAATGTTTGCAGTTAATTCATACAATTTCATTTAGTAATCATATAAAGCTTCCATTCATAAATCGTAAAGCTTTTAAACCAGATTTACAAACAATGGCTTAGCACGCCTACAGATCACTTACAAAACTATCGAATATTGAAACCAGGTAAGTTAACACCATAGCGTCATCTATGTTCAAACACAAAAACTATTCAAAGAAAAGCTTAACATAGCCAACAAAATAGTGGCGCACAAATTTATAATTATGCTATGTGGATTTAACATTGGCCAATGCATATTATCTAACAGATAAATGTTAAACTTAGCATAACCCTAACATAACACTGTGGTGCTGTGTGAAATCCCAAAAATCTACATAATTTGCATGTTCAAGTTGATTGTAAGCAAAAATAAAAACACAACATATTGATTGCTTGAAAATAATTTTAAAATATATCTCTCTGTCCCAGTACTTGTCTGTAGTATGTATTTTGTTTTGCTTCTTGTTAATAAGAAATCCATAAATAAAGTTTTAAACAAAAGAATTATATTCACCCACATTATAAATTTATGAATATGGTACAATAATATGTGGGAAAATATTTATATTTATATGTTGTTGTTGTTGCTATCTCTGTTTGCAGTTGTTGCATGCCATAGTACTATTTGTAGTACATATACAATACTATATTCTGTCTTAAGGTGACTGCAATTTAACCCAACACTGCAATGTTTGTAGAGGCAGCAACAACAGCAGCAGTAGTGTTAACATCGAGTAAGTTTGTTCCTCTACACAACAGAGGCCGGTCGTCATTGTAATTGCATATAAATTATCCAACTAATACGAAATGATTTTCAGTGGTAACGTAGGCTATGAGTTTTTGAATATGTTTACAAGTCTGCGGCTCGAGAGTAGGATGACGATGAAGGCAGATCGATGATAGTCTAAGAATTATAAATATTTGAGAAATTATGAAGACGAGGAGAGGTGATGATGGTGGCGATGATGTTGTTGGTGGTGGTATGGGTTAACAAGATATTACTTTACGATTATGAGGCAATTGACTTTGTCTCGTTAACAGTAATTGTTCATTCATATTTTCAGTTATGTGCTATAGAATTTTATTGGTGCATAAAATTGCAATATGTATAAGTTTGTAAACGTTTACAGCACGCGCTTCATTTATTGCATTGTAAAGTTATACAAAAAGTGCAATTTGTTGTCAGACAAAATATTATTAGCAGAGAATTGATCATCATAAATAAAGAATATATAATTGAAAATCAGACAAAAAGGCGATATTTGTATAATAAAGTTATCGAAAAATTATTATGCATAAGTTTAATTTTGCATGCAATAAATTCAACAACAAATAATAATGAATTAATGCAATAAATTTAGGTATATTTTTAAAATGTACCGAGAACATATTCAGATCAATTGCCTATATACTAAAATTATGTAACTTATGTAAATGTACAGAGAAAATATTCAGTTTCCTTGCCAATATACTAAAATTATGTAACTTATCAAACTTGTCAAGGGGTCAGCCTGCAACATATCAGCTTACTTTGCCAATGTTAACAGATTAATGAATTGAAAATTTCAGAACGGTAAACATAGATTAACATCAATCAAATACCTTGAAGGCTCTTAATTCCACGCTGTTAGTTCTTCTTCTTCTTCAATGGCAGCAACAACAGAAATGTATCCATCAGTATCCGCACGTAGAAAAGTATTCCAAGCGCTTCGGTCTTTTGCTCTCCGTATATAGTTTGTCACACCAAGCTTAGTTAACAGCTCTTTCACCTGGTCCATCCATCGGAGTTTTGGTCGTCCCCTCCTGCACCGCCCATCAAGTTTATTGCCGAAGACTTTTCGAGCCAGAGCGTTTTCGTCCATTCGTCCAACATGTCCAAGACAGCGCATTCGGTCTATTTGAACGCACTTGACTACGTCGATGTCGTTGTACAGCTCATACAGCTTATGATTCATTCGAAGACGGTACTCGCCGTTATCGATGATGGGTCCAAATATTTTTCGTAGTATTTTTCTCTCGAAGACTTCCAGAATAGATTGATCCGCTTGTGTGATTACCCAGGATTCTGCGCTGTAGAGCAAGACAGATAGGATCAGAGTCTAGCAGAGCTGGATCTTGTTCTTCGAGAGAGCGCTTTGTTGTTAAATCGCTTGCTTAGGGCATAGTAGCAGCGGTTTGCGCTCAATACTCGTCTTTTGATTTCCAGGCTGACATTATTATTTTTTTTATGGCGGAGCCAAAGTAGACAAAATCATCTACCACTTCAAAGTTATAGTTGTCAACGTTCACGCAGCGTCCTAGACGAGTGGACTCGTTGTTCGTTGAAATAAATAACTTGGTTTTGTTCTCATTTATCAACAGACCCACTTATGCCGACTGCTTTTCAATGCTCGAAAGTAACATCACGCAATCCACGTCCAATGATATCTATATCATCAGCTTACGCGAGCAATATGTGACTTTTGTTGAAGATGGTATCATTCCTGTTTACTGCAGCCTTCCGCATGATCATCTCCATTACGAAGTTAAAGAGATCACAGGACAGACTATCGCCTTGTCTAAAGCCTCGCTAGGTTGAAAATGGCTCTATCAGATTTTTGCCTCTTTTCGATGAAGACTTCGTGTCAGTCAGTGTCATCCCGCAAAGTCGAATTAGCTTCGCGGGGATACCAAACTCAACCATAGCATCCAACAATTTCTGTCGTATCGAACTGTCGAGTGCAGTATAGTAATCGATGAACAGATGATAGGTGTCGGTCTGCATTTCTTGGGTCTTTCCAGGATTTGTCGTAGCATTAATATCAGGTCGGCCGCGGATTTACCAGGTCTAAGGCCACACTGATAAGGTCCAATTAGGTTCGCCAGAATGGGCTTTAGTCGTTTACATAACTCACTAGACAGGACTTTGTAAGCGATGGGTAAAAGGCTAATCCCGCAATAATTGGTACACACACTTGGATCGCCTTTCCTTAGCATGGGACATAGGACACTCAGATTCCTATCATCGGACATGCACTCCCTGAGTCAAATCGCCGCCGGCTTTAAAAAGCTCTGCCGGCAGTCCATCGGCTCTCGCAGCTTTATTATTTTTAAGCCGTGCAATAGTCGTGCTGATCTCGTTTTGGCTCGGTGGTGCACAGTCTACTACATCGTCGATGATTGCTGTGATTTCGTCACTTATGCTGCGGGAACGAGTAGGGATTGAATGTGTTCCCTCCATATTTGCAGCACACTCTGAGTGTCCGTGACCAGATTTCCGTCTCAGTCCCTACAGATGGGGATCCCTGTTCCCAAACCTTTACTTTTACCTTTTGGTACAACTTGCCGGCCTCACCTCTATCCCTGTAGTTTTCGATATCCTGGCTCTCTCTCGTTTCTTCCACAGGCTCTTTTTCATCTCCCTCCTTTTCTTATTATAACGCTCCGTCCGCGCACGCATCTCCATTGGCTGCAATTTTGCCATATATGCAGCATCCATTTCTTGAGACATTTCACGACATTCATCATCGTACCTGGGCTTGTCTGAGCATGGTATTTCATAGCCCGGTACGGTCGTTGCGGCAGTGGTCATAGAATTCGCAATATGCTGCCACTGTGCGTAGGGAACATTATAACTAGGGGGGTTTGTTTGGAGTAATTGAGAGTTTAATGTCATCGTCTTTGTCTTCCGTCGGGGCGTGTACACATATCAGCGTAATGTAAAAATATTCCGCCCGGACGCGAATAGTGGCTATTCGGTCACTTACAGGGTTAGACCGCGAGACCGGGTGTCGAAGTCTCATGCCTGCTATGAAACTACTCCCAAATTATTGTCTTTCTGCATGGCAGCTGTAAAAGATGTCACAGTTCTTTCATCGTGAGTATCCCTGTCTCGTTCATCTCATTTCCTGTTCAGTCATGTCAGCCTTGTATTTATCAAGGACATCCGCCAGTTTTATAGAGGCACCACCTCTGTATAGAGTTTTGACATTCCAGTTGCATATCCTTAAATAATGGTCCTTATATCGTTTGCGGGGTTCGTCAACATTTGGGTGGGTTCTTGTTTTTTCTTTTCTTCGTGTTTTCATAATAATTGTTTTGTTTAAAGAAAGTGACCTATTAGGCCACCGCGCCCGATCCTAGCTTCTAGGGGCTGCCAAAGCCACTAAAAGAGCTGTGTTGAACTTCAGTAACTTCTGTTAACTACTTCGGTGGTAGCATGCCGATTAGGTTACTCAGCATTTCGCCTTCTCACATTTGCTATAATTGAACGGATGTTCAGTGGCATTGCCCGGGGAATACGTGATCTCTCGGGCGTTGTGAGCTGCTTGGGAACCTCCAAAGAGAGCTTCTGGTTATTCCCAAAGGAATAACAATCAGAACGTCTCAAGTTAGAAAATTCCCCATTCTGTTTGTTTTTAGGTGTGCTTAATTATCATTACGGCAAAAAACTATGCGCCAATTTAAAAAAAGATTATCACATTCCCAACTTGATTGCACGTTTTCATATTTTTAATTTTGTAACAAATCATATGTCAAACATTTAACAATTATTAAAATGTCAATTGCATTTCAAAAGTGTTCGAAATATCTCTTTAAGACATACCATTATTTATTGCCAACATATTTCAACAAAAATTGGTACTCAAACTGAAATATTTCTAATATTTCCTGAATTCATTATAACGACCGTTACAAACAGTTGCTAACTGTTACGCGTTTTAATTATAGCAAACATTTCATAATTTAAGTTGTGCCAAAGAAACTAAACGTCATGTGACATGTATTGAAAGCTGGCATTAAGAATGTAGACAAATAATATTTATGTTTCGCCACACAAGAATTAAAACAATAACAGAAAATATTGGCAAAAAATGTATATAAATCTTTTCAACATTAACCAGAGTCACACATAATCGTTATTAAGTTAATAACTTGTCACGGTTTACGTTGTGTGCCAACGCCAACCGTTAACGGGGGTTGTTGGGGTGAGGAGGGGAACCTAGTTAGAGTTGGTTGATATTGACCGCGGTGCATGTGTCTTAAGTCTTCTGTTTTAGCTCGAATTTTCTTTTGTAATTAATTATGCACACTTATTATGCATAATGTTGTACGACACTTTAATGGTTGAATTTGTTTTCACGATTTGATTAAGGTGACTTGATAAGACAGAGACATAAGATAAAAATAATGATGTTTGAAATATTATGCTGAGATTAGTGTGTGAAATTATTTTAAAGAAAAAAAAAAATAACTGAAAAAACTAAATCTTATATTAACTTACTTAATACTTAATTTTCCCTTTGCACCCCATGAATGAGGTATGAGATAGCTTCTCGCGTTGATGTGATTAAACACGCTTTCTATTGTTAGATTCACAACAAACGGCACCTACTTGTTTATCGACGAATGCGAACGTCACTGTTTGAGAAGCTTTTACTAGACATGCCGATAGACTCTACACTTATACTGCGAAGTTGCTGTCAACAATGTCCGAGCGGAGCCGACAATGAAAGAAATTTTTTTTTTTTTTTAAGATGCCAGGAGTTGAACCTGTGATATCCCGCATGGTAGTCGCGTGTTCCAAACACTATGCCACGGCCGGCCCCAATCTTATATTAATAATATGACTAATTAATTCGAGAAAAGTTAGGGTGCTAGTATAAATTTATACCGACAAATCTCTGGAATAACTCTGATTTTCAGATTTATGTTATTGGAATACAGCTGACGTTATCGGTATTCTCTACATAAGATTCAAAGAATTCCATTTTACTACAACAAAGCATGACATAAAAATGAAAACAAAGGTAAAAGATCATGCAAATCTCTCTTATTTCAACAAAACTTCAGTTTTTAAATTGCAAATGCCATAGCTCAAATTAGAAAATTTTGCAAAAACATTTGTTGAATTGTAAGGAATTATCTAATTATATTTGAGGGGCTATGCCAAAGCTCAGATAACCTGCACCATTTGTAAAAATTTTGATACAAATATTAGGGGCATTCACGATCATAAGTATTTGTTTAAGTATTGCAGTATTTTTGATAAATTTAGTTTTTGAAGTATATTTCCAATACTTAAAACTTGTTTACTTTAAACCGATGGCTAAATATAAATACGTCGTATCTTGTTTTTTGACGAAATCGCGTTTTTTGCACATTTTGCACAATAAATATTTTATTATGTACACAAATATAAATTATTTAACATTACAAGAGATCTTACTAATAAATAACGTACAAATTCGCTCTTATTTTATTCAGTATAACATACGACTTTTTAACATTTAGCCATCGAATTACCATAGACAATTAGATCATAAATAACCCAATTCTTAATAAATTCTTGTTTAAATCCCATAAAATGCGGTGAAAATATTGACTCGGATCACCACCTAGTTGCAGCCAAGGCACGCACACATCCGTAACCAAACACAAAGGAAGCTAGACATCACAAAGCTGCATAACACCGAGATAGTCAATGCCTACTCCAACCAACCCTCTCAATTACTTCAAACAAACTCCCCAAGTTCTGTTGTTCCCGACACACAGTTGCAGCATATTGCGAATTCTATGACCACTGCCACATAGACCGTATTGGGTTATTAAAAACCACGCTCAGACAAACCCTGGTTCGATGATGAATGTCGTGAAATGGATGCTGCATACAATGCAAAAGCTTCTGTGGAAGAAACTAAAAAGAACCAGGATATCGAAAACTACAGGGATAGAGGTCAAGCCCGAAAGTTCTACAAATAGGTAAAAAGCAATGGTTTTGGAACAGGGTTCCCCACCTGTAAGGGCAGAGACGGAAATCTGGTCACGGACACTCACAATGTGCTGCAAATATGGACGGAACACTTTCAATCTCTACTCGATCCCGAAGGCAGCTTAACGAAATCACACCAATCATAGACGACGAGACCAGCACGGCGATCGCAAGACTTAAAAATAATAAAGCTGCAGGAGCTGATGGACTGCCGGCAGAGTATTTTAAAGCCGGTGACGACGAGCTGTCAACATGCAAGCACCAGCTCATAAACACGATTTGGCTGAAGGAATGCATGCCAGATGATGGGAATCTGAGTGTTCTATATCCCGTTGTGTGTACCAACTATCGCGGGTTAAGCCTTTTACCAATCGCATTCAAGGTTCTGTCTAGTGTGTTATGTGAAAGACTAAAGTTCATTCTGGCAAACCTAATTGGGCCTTATCAGTGTGATTTTACTTACTTAAGTGGCCAATTACAATTTACGAAACGTAGTTCATAAATTTGAGGCCTGAAGTAATAAAGAATTCCACACGCTTCGGTCTTCTGCGTGTGTTCTCCAGTTAGTCCTACCAGATGATGGCACATCGCCTACCACTTGGTCCTTCCAACGGAGTTTGGGTCTCCCTGCTCTGCGCCGTCCTTCAGGTTCGCCTTCGAACACCTTTCTCGCTGGAGCATTTACATCCATCCTGGCAACATGTCCCAGCCATCGAAGTCGTTGGATTCTGACTCTTTTAGCTACGTCGATGTCGTGGTAAAGCTCATACAGCTCATGGTTCATCCGATGGCGAAACTGGCCTTCGACACAGATAGGTCCATATATTTTTCGGAGTACTTTTCTCTCGAATACTCCCAGGTTTTGTATGTCCGTTGTAGTAAGCACCCATGATTCGGCACCGTACAACAGAACAGGTAAAATAAGCACCTGGTATAGCTGTTTCTTAGTATTCCGAGAGAAGGTGGTGTTACTAAAGTGTTGCCGAAGTCCGTAGAAACATCTATTGGCTAGCACTATTCTCCGTTTAATTTCTTGGCTGACATTATTAATCTTGTTGACGGAAGATCCGAGGTAGGTAAATTCGTCGACTACCTCAAAACAATAATTGTCAACGTTCACGGTGCGTCCCCATCGAGAGGACTCTTTGTTCGTCGAAATCATTATTTTTGTTTTGTCCTCGTTGACCGCTAAACCCATTTTTGCTGACTCCTTTTCTAGCGATGAGAAAACTGCAGTAACATCCCGCAGATTTCGGCCAATGATATCTATATCATCGGCGTAGGCTAGTGGCATGTGGCTTTTGTGGAATATGGTGCCAGACATGTTGATACCAGCCTTTCTCATCACCTTCTCCATAACTATGTTAAATAGTGTACAGGACAGGCTATCGCCCTGCCTGAGACCTCTTTCCGTGTTGAATGGTTCAGACTGATCCTTACCAATCTTAACCGAGGATTTGGTGTTGTCTAAGGTACATTTGCAAAGTCGAATCAGCTTTGCAGGAATACCAAACTCAGACATGGCCTCATAAAGCCTATTCCTTATCGGAGAGTCGAAGGCAGCTTTGTAGTCGACAAAGAGGTGGTAGGTGTCGATCTGCTTTTCATGGGTTTTTTCCAGGATTTGTCGTAAGGTGAATATTTGATCCGTCGTAGATTTGCCAGGTCTAAAGCCGCACTGATATGGTCCAATTAGTTTTTCTACAATTGGCTTTAGACGTTCACACAATATGCTTGAAAGGACCTTGTACGCAATTGGTAATAGGCTTATTCCACGGTAGTTCTTACATTCACTACGATCTCCTTTCTTGTATATGGGACATAACAGACTGAGACTCCAATCCCCGGGCATGCTCTCCTCTTGCCAGATGTTCTCCATGAGCTGATGCATGCTCCTAATCAGCTCCTCCCCGCCAGCCTTAAACAATTCAGCAGGGAGACCATCGGCTCCAGCAGCTTTGTTGTTTTTAAGGCGGGAGATGGCCATACGTATCTCGCTCTGGCTCGGAGGTGGACAGTTAATACCATCGTCATGGAATGGAGCGGGGTCTTCTGGAGTGGTGTCAGTATCCAGTAAATTTCTAAAGTGATCTCTCCATATCTTCAGAACGTTATCCGGGTCCGTCACTAGCTGACCATCGCTGTCCTTGCAGGAGGGCAACCCTGTTCCACGCATTCTCGCTTTCACTCTCTTGTAGAATTTTCGGGCTTCCCCTCTACTTCGGAGCAACTCAGTGCACTCGTCCTGCCTCTTCTTCAGCTCCTTCTTTTTTCTTCTAAAAAGACGCGTTGCCTGTCGTCTCTTCTCCCTGTGCCGTTCACGAACAGCTCGCGTTGCCATTGGCTGCAGTTTCGCCCTGTATGCAGCAACCGTCTCTCTCGTGGCATTGCGACATTCATCATCGTACCAGGCATCTTCTTGAGACGGCTTTGAGTACCCAAGTACGCTTCTCGCAGCCCGTTCTAAGGAGTCGGCTATATTTTGCCACTGCGAGGTTATATTGTCAGGGGTTGGAGCATTCCGCAGCAGTTGAGTTAGGTGGTTGGAGTAGGCGTTTGCTACCTCTGTGGTGCGCAGTTTACCGATGTCCAGCTTTCGTTGTGCCTGGTTACGTACGTTTTTCGCCATGCTTAGCCTTGTGCGTACCTTAACTGCGGTAAGGAAGTGATCGGAGTTAATGTTCGCACCCCTAATCACTCGTACGTCCAGAACACTCGATGCGTGCCTTTCATCGACTACCACATGATCAATCTGATTCCTTGTCAATTGATCTGGAGATAACCATGTTGCCTTATGAATATTTTTATGGTCAAATCTAGTGCTGCAAACTACCATATTTCTTGCCGCAGAGAAATCAATCAGTCTGATGCCATTGTTCGACGTTTCGGTGTGCAGACTGAATTTTCCGATGGTAGGCTCAAATGCGGTTTCCCTGCCTATTTTAGCATTAAAATCGCCTAGTACAATTTTAATGTCATGGCTCGGGCTACGGTCATATACATTTTCTAGGCTCTCGTAGAAGTCGTCTTTGTCCTCATCGCTTTTCTCTTCTGTCGGAGCATGGGCACATATAAGTGTTATGTGGAAAAACTTTGTTTTTACTCTTATGGTGGCTATACGTTCACACACCGGGTTGAACCTTGAGACTAGGTGTCGCAGTCTCTTGCCAACCACAAATCCACATCCAAACTTGTGCTTGTCCGCATGGCCACTATAGTAGATGTCGCACGTCTTCATGCGCGAGCACCCGTGTCCCGTCCACCGGATTTCCTGTAAAGCGGTTATGTCAGCCTTGTATTCTTCGAGGACTTCCGCCAGTTGGATCAGTGTGATTTTAGACCTGCTAAATGCACGACTGACACTGCGATAAACCTTGGAGAAGATCCAAGAAATGCAGATCGACACCTACCATCTGTTCATCGACTACAACGCTGCATTCGATAGAAATTGTTAAATGATATGGTTGAGTTTGGTATCCCCGCGCTTTGCGGGATGACACTGACTGACATGAAGTCTTCATTGAAAATAGGCAAAAAATCTGACTGAGCCATTTTCTACCAATCCAGGCTTTAGACAAGATTTCTTTAAAATCGTAATGGAGATGATGTTGCGGAAGGCTGCAGTAAACAGGACTGGTGCAATCTTTAACAAAAGTCATATGCTGCTGGCGTATGCCGATGAAATAGATATCATTGGCCGTGGACTGCGGGATGTTACTGCGACGGCACAAGTGGGTCTGTTGATAAATAAGGACAAAACCAAGTTATTTGTTTCAACGAACAAAGAACCTAATCGTTTGGATGCTGCGTGAACATTGAGTACTATAGCTTTGAAGTTGTAGATGATTTTGTCTATTTTGGCGCCGCTGCCTGCGAGAATAACGAATACGGCCTGGGAATTCGGATACGAGTACTACTGCGCGCTATCTATGTAATAACAAAGACCTCTCCCGAAGAACAAAGATTCAACTGTACCAGACACTGATCCTACCTGCCTTGCTCTACAGTGCAGAATCATGGGTAGTGACACAAGCGAATCGATATATTTTGGTAGTCTTCGAGAGAAAAATACTTTGCAAAATATTTGGATCCACCATCGTTAACAGTGAGTATCGTCGTCGAATAAACCATGAGCTGTATGAGCTGTACAACGACATCGACATAGTTCAGCGTGATGAAACAGACCGAATGCGCTGGGTTGGACACATTGTACGAATGGATGAAAATGTTCCAGCTCGAAAAGTCTTTGGCAATAAACTCGTTGGGTGACGCAGGAGGGGGCGACGAAATCTTCTATGGATGGACTAGAGCTTTTATCTAAACTTGGAGTGACGAACTATCTACGAAGCTGCTACTTATGGATGATATTCTGTTATTGCCTCCATATAAAAAGATGAAGAACAAAAGGCAAAAGTGCAGAATATGGGGCGGGAGCCCCATAAAAAAATGCCACCCCACCCCACGAAAATCGAGGTCAAAGTTGGCAGGGGGTCCGTGGGGCCAAAAAAAAATGGGCCCCTTGGGTTCTATGATGACCCCCCATGTGTGGGTACTCAAATGAAAGATATTTTCGAGATGAATCCAACGATGTTATTCCTATGGGTCTCCTGGACCGAGTTAGATCCATTTAAATTTCCGGGATATCCCAAAAAAAAAAAATCAAAAAAAATCATGGAAAAAAAAATTAAAAAAAATTAAGGGAATAAATTGAAAAATTCTAAAAAGAAAATAGAAAACCTAAAAAGCGCGAGATTTTTTAAAAAAAAAATAATTTTTTCTGAAAAACCACGTAAAAAATTTAAAAAAATGGGGAAAAATCATAGAAAATTAGAATTATTTAAGGAAATGAATTGAAAAATTCCATAAAAAAAATGTCATCAAAAATGTGTGAAAATTTTAATTTTTTTGGAATTTTTAAGGTTTCTAAAAGAAAATTTCAAGAAATATTTAAAAAAATTCAAGGAAAAGTCTAAAGAGAAGTATTTGAAAGAAGAAAATTGATTAAAAAAAGGATAAAAGTGTAAAAAATGAAGAAAATCATCATAGAACCGAAAGGGGCCCCTCGAAGAGAAAACAATAATATGAGTTGGGTTTTTTTCTTTTTCATTCAATAACTTTTGACAATGAGTTACCTCTTAATGGTTTTTCCTAAAACCCCCTTATTGTGTATCTAATAAAAATCGTTAAAAAAATATTATTTAAATTATTTGTAAATGTCTTTACATTTCTAACTGCTTCAGTTCTTTAAAAGTTGTAACTATGTATCATGTTGCTACAGTGAAAACTTTACCACTAAAAACACCAAAAGCTCTTGCCTATTGTTCAAGGCTTTAGCCAGCAATATCTCAAAACAAATAACTCTTGCACAACTCTAGCTGCATCATATATGCATTTAAAAAGACAATCAAATGACTACGACAAAGTCAAAATTACGTACATTAGTTATTGTTACAATTTTATAGAAATTTTGTTATAATACTATTACAAATATTGTCATCTAATTGGATTACTTTTAGCGCATTATCTTAAAAATATGCATTTTATGCTATTGTTATATTACATATTGACGTAGGTTAAAATCTATTACATGTATTACAGATAGTTTTATTATAGATTCAATACATTTCATTTGTATAAAACTATCAGACAATACAGTAATACAATAATACATATGACAAATAATCAGTTGTGACAGACATAAAGGTTTATGGCGAAATTTGATTATCTAGAAATGTGCAACAAATGTGGCTGTGGCTGTTGTAATGTATATCTGGTCCTTTTCATTTAATGACGGATTTCCACTTAACTAATAACATCTATGGAAATGATTATCACAAAGGTAATCAAATAATAAAAATGCGAAAATAGGTAATATTTGTAAGGATGTGATGTGATGTATAGAATATGATAAGGTATTTATAAGTTGTATTCTTTGTAAATGCAATGCCCAAGAAATGTGTAATATATTTAGTGCTAAGTGATTAAACAAAGAGATAGGATATTTGTTATACTTAGCTTATGTCAGTTGTGTTTAAAAATCTTGTTTTTGTTTCAGTTGGGTAAGATTAGTTCACAATACCTTTTTTATTATTCCAAGATGGATATAAATTCGTATTATATTTAGATAATTTCGATTACACTATTTTTTCATCGGAGACATAAATTTTCTGTAATGCGTACCATTTGATGTTCCATTTGAAAATAATGCTGATATTAAGGTGCCGTGGGGATGTAAAGTTATTTTTTTATATCAAGCCAACTCACAACCTCCTTCGTTGCGGCACCTGGGCGACGTTATTCGTGATATTTTTTTTTTATCATAAATAGTGGCAGATAGTGAGCGACGAACTCTTATGTTGGGATAGCCACCCGTCTTCAGGTCCTTTACTAGCTATGAAAACACGTGAAAGAAAAAAGTAACAAACGGAGCCACCCAAATGTCGACGACCCCCGCAAACGTAATAAGGACCACGATTAAAGGATATGCACCTGGAACGTCCGGACTCTATATACAGAAGGTGCCACTATCCGACTGGCTGATGTCCTCAAAAAATATGAGACTGACATCACAGCCATCCAGGAGATCACATGTACAGGACAAGGATGCTCGCGACGTAAAATTTCCGACATCTATTACAACTGCCATGCCGAAAACTACGAATTTGGATGTGGATTTGTAGTTGGCGATCAAGGCGAAATATTTCTATATCACGTTGATTTGTGCTCATGTCCCGACGGAAGATAAAGACAATGAGATTAAAGATGCATTTCACGAGCGCCAAGAGGAAACATACGAACGATGCCCTGGCCACAACATTTAAATTGTTTTGGGAGATTTTAATGCAAAAATAGGAAGGGAAGATGTTCTTTATCCATCGATCGGTAAATTCAGCCCGCATACCGACACGTCAGACAACAGGTTTAAGCTGGTTAGCTTTGCAGCGGGAAGGAACATTGTAGAGAGTAGAACCAGATTCCAGCACAAAGATATTCACAAGGCAACTTGGATATCCACCGATCAAAACACCAAAACTCAAATTGATCATGTGGTAATTGATGGCAGGCATTCATCTTGTGTCATGGACGTGCGTGTAATTTGTGGTGCTGATATTGGCTCGGATCATTACTTGGTTGCAGTCAAGGTGCGCACAAGATTGAGCAGAGCGAAAAACGCACGTAACCAAACACAAATAAAGCTGGACAACGCGAAGCTGCAAACCCCAGAGATAGATACTGCCTACTCCAACCGGCTCTCCCAACTTCTACAACACCACGCCTCTACTTCTGACGTTCCCGATACACAGTGGCAGCATATTGCGCATTCCATGGTAACCGCCGCAACAACGGTGCTTGGATATGAAAAACGGCGCTCAGACGAATCCTGATACGATGAAAAATGTCGCATAGCGTCTGAGGAACAGGATGCTTCTTATAGGGCAACGCTACAGCCAATTGTAACCCGTGCTGTTAGGGAACGGCACAAGGAGATAGTAAGACAGACGAGACAACTATTTAGGCGAAAAAAAACGTCAAATGAAGGAACGGGAGAACGAGGATATAGAGCGACACAGGGATAGAGGTGAGGCCCGAAAATTTTACCAGAACGTAAAAGCAAAAGGCTACGGCAATGGGCTCCCCTCCTGTAAGGACAGTAAATCTGGTCACGGATACGCAGAGTGTGCTGCATATATGGGGAGAACACTTCCAGCACCTGCTGGTTCCAGAAGGCAGCGCACGCCAATGGTCGACGACGGCTTAGATTGCCCACCACCAAGTCAAGCTGTAGTAAGAAGAGCAATATCGCGGCTGAAAAACAATAAAGTAGCAAGTGCCGACGGTCTGCTGGCAGAGATCTTCAAGTCCGGTGGCGAGGAGCTGATAACGAGCGTGCACCAGCTCCGCGGCACGGTTTGGCTTACTGAGTGCATGACCGACGATTGGATTCTAACCTTATTATATCCTGTACAGAGAAAAGGTGATTCAGGATCAGCCTCTTACCCATCGCATATTAGGACCTGTCGAGTGTGCTATGTGAAAGACTAAAGCCAGTGTTATCCAACCTGATCGGACCTTATCAGTAGGTCTTTACACCTGGTAACTCAACAACCGACCAGATATTCACACTTCCGCAAATCCTGGAAAAGACCCAAGAGAAACAGATCGACACTTACCATCTTTTCGTCGACTATAAAGCTGCCTTCGACAGCCCTATACGACAAAAATTACTCGAAGCCATGGCTGAGTTTGGTATTCAAGCGAAGCTGATACGTCTTTGCGGACTGACACGAAGTCTCCAGTGAAGATTGGCAAGGACCTTACGGAGCCATCCTACCAGACGAGGCCTAAAACAAGGCGACGGCCTATCGTGTGATCTCTTCAACATAGTGATGGAGATGATAATGAGAAAAGCTGCAGTAAACACTAGTGGCACGATATTCAACAAAAGCCACATGCTACTCGCTTACGCTGATGACGTCGGCATCATCGGTCGGAAACTGCGAGATGTGACTGCAGCCTTCTCAGGTATACAGAAGGAATCAGCGATAATGGGTCTAATGGTGAACGAGGACAAAACGAAGTAATTAGTTTTAACCAACATAGAATCTTCTCGTTTGGGAAAGTACGTGAACGTTGACAACTATATTTTCGAGGTGGTAGATAATTTTATCTACCTAGGCTCCGCCATCAACAAAACAAATAATGTCAGCGTCGAAATCCGCAGAAGAATCCTGCTTGCTAATAAATGCTACTACGGACTAAGCAAGCGATTCAATGACAGAGCCCACACTCGACAAATTAAACAAAAAAGCTACACCAGTTACTGGTACTACCTGTCTTAATGTATGGCTCAGAATCCTGGGTTATGACACAAGCGGATGAATCGGTTCTGGCAGTATTCAAGAGAAAAATACTCCGAAAAATATAAGGGTCCATCATCGTTAACGGAGAGTATCGGCGTCGTATGAATCATGAGCTGTACACTTTCATTGACGTGGTCAGACGCATTAAGGTGCAGCGGTTGGTTACGTTGGCTAGGTCATGTTGTACGCATGGACAAAAATGCTCCAACGTCAAATGTTTTCTACAATGAACTCGATGGACGGCGCAGAAGAGGACGACGAAAGCTTCGTTGAAAATATATAATTCTATATAATATATATATAGCACTGTAAGACAAATTTAAACTTTTGGCCTTACCCATGGTCAAACTGACGAAATTCTGAAAATTTAGCGCAACATAAAATATATGTACGTATCTCCTAGTTTTTCTAGATCAGCTCATTTAAGTTTTTTATGAGCAATACAATTTTTGGAGCGAAGCTCCCACACAGCGACTCGAAAGTGACTTCTTCCTGTTCGCAGAACTCTGCGAGTTGTTAACAGATTTTGATGAATTTTTTTTATGTTTTTCAAATGGCAAGGAACGGTTTCTGACGAAGACCAAATTTAAAATATGTCACAAAACAATTGTCAGAAAAATGATAACATCAATTTTGAATGTGTAGGGTTGCTTAGTGCCCGCTAGATAAGTAAGATATTAAGTATAATTTTGTGAATATTTTATAGACATATACTAATTACTATTTTGAAATTATTTATGACATTTTCTCCAATTTAATACTTTTATCCCCTACTTAATAATTTTACACTAATACTACAGGTTATTATAAATGTGTATGTATTCCAGCTTGGAATAACTAATTTTCGAAATAACAAATTTTCGAATTATCAAATTTATTTCAAGGTCACATAATAACAAATGTTATTAAACAATATTAACAATGCAGTTTTTCTAGTGAAAGTGAAAGAAGGTTATTGACATTATGGTAATAAAAAAAAACTAGTTCTATTGCAATGACTTCATACATTTCACTATAACAGCATCATATCACAATTAAAATTCAATTTGTTTGCTGAATTCTGGTGATGTAGAAAAAACCCACAGTTTCTAACAATCGTGTTTTTGAAAATACTAATAAAAGTAAAAAAGATTTATAGATTTCGAGTGAAACCAGTGAGATTATAGGAAGATATATAAAATACCTCTTATTAATCGTTTAGCATTAGTAAATGTATTAAATATTTTATAACAAAGATTAGTTATATTTGCAAAATATAGGTGAGTGTTAACCACTCAAATGTGTAAAGCTCTTTCATATCTCATTCATGAGATGCAAAGGGAGAATACGTAAGTAAGTATTTAAACAAAATCATATTTCCGTACATAGAAATAACCGATGATGTTATAGAAATGACCTCACATGAATGAGATCTGTTATGATTTCTATTTAATCGAAAATTAATACACGAACTTTATAATATCTTGCAAATGCATTATAACTTTTATTGTGTTCACACAGTAATCATGACAAATAATTTCTTATATTATTTACTTAATTATCTGACCCAGAATAATGTGACTCAAGCTTAAGATTATTATCGTCGCGTTATTTTCATGAAGTTCATGTTTTAATGCACGTCTTTGCTGCTGCACAATGACAAAGTACAAAAATGTCTACAGCTTCAGCCTCACCAATTACCAAATGGCAATGTGTCTGCAGTGGTTGCTTAGTAGCTGACGGTATGACTTTGTCCGTTGTGCTTTGACCAGATGTTGCTCGTTTGGTGGGGTTGGTAGTGGTGGTGCTGATGTTGGTGAACTACAAAAGGCCTTGTCGTGTTTGTACTATGTATCTCTATCCGTTAATCCACAGACCAGGCAGTTATTAAAAGACTATATATGTTTAGTATAATGTGTGGAGTAGTGGTTGATAATATAATTATTATATTTACATATCATTTGGTAAATCATACAACAAGTAATATGTCACAGTGACACCGTAACACAATGATGGCGAGGCAAATACTATTTTTTTGTAATCGTTGAGGTTGGACAAAGTTTATGGTATCAAATATAAATATGGCAGATAAGAGTGATGAGAAATATAAGTGACTTAATAAATAATGAACATAAAATATAATAAGACATTAACTGAATCTTCTAAATATAAATAATTCCAACTTTCATAAAGGAGCAACAGAGGCATGATTGTAGCATTTAGTTGAATCTAAAAAAGACGTCACTTACCATTGAATATGTGATGACAGTAAGTTACAGGATTGATCTGCAAAGTAGAGAAAAACAAATTACAAATCAGTATATAAATAAAAACAATTGGAAAGTATGACGACATACTAATGGAAGTTACCGTGGCAATGCATAACTTATCTTTATATATAAAATTCTAATGTACGTGTGTTGTGACTGAACTCCTCCTAAACGGCTGGACCGAATTGCATAAATTTTTTTGTATGGGTTTGGGTTGCGCCCGGATGGTTTAGATTTACAATTCGGTCCAATTCGACAAAGGGGCGTGGCACCGCCCATACAACTTGAAAATCAAAAGGGCTGTATCTTATGAACTACACTATGACACAATTTGAGGGTCATTGTCTCGGGGGTGAACCAAACCAATATCAAACGATAGCATTTGACCTCAGTAACAAAACCCTAAACTCCATTTTGCTCGACTACGTCACAAATTATTTTTACAGTGGTTTGAAGTTTGTATTGTTTTGGTCAAAAGTTAAATAAAAGATAATGAAAAATCAAGTGTTAAAATAGATTTGGGTTAGTTCATGTCTTCAGAGACCTACATTAAAATTTTCCGGGGAATATATCCTCGGAACATTTTAACCAAGGTGTAAGTGGATGGTGGCACGCTCGCTTTTCAAAAATCGCTCTAACGGCTTTTCTAATAGACCGATTGATAAGAAAATTTAACCAAGTGGTACTGTTGACCTGTTGATAGTCCCTGGCTATAATAGGTTGTGATTGCATAAAGGGGCGTGGCACCGCCCATACAACTTGAAAATCAAAAGGGCTATATCTCATGAACTATCAGAGGTATGAAGATGAGATTTGGTATATATGTTGTTGGAGCAGTATTTATTACAGCCAGGGGGAAGTGGGGGGTGCCACGCCCCCTTTTCAAAAATCGCTCTGCAGGCTTTTCCAATAAACAGATTGATACGAAAATTTGACCAAGTGGTACTGTTGACCTGTAGATGGTCCCTGGCTATATTTGGTTGTGATTGGATAAAGGGGTGTGGCACCGCCCATACCACTTGAATATAAAAATTGCTGTATCTCATGAACTATCAGAGATATAAAGATGAGATTTGGTATATATTTGCCAGGTAGGAAGAAGACGGTGCCTCGGCCCTTTTTCAAAAATCGCTCTAACGGCTTTTCTAATAGACTGATTTATAAGATAATTTTAGAAAAAGGTACTGATGACCTGTTGTTACTCTCGCGCTGTACTTAGTTGTGATTGGATAAAGGAGCGTGGCACCGCCCATACAACTTTGAAGTTAAAAAGGCTATATCACATGAACTATCAGAGATAGGAAGATGTTATTTGTTACATATGTTATTGTTGCAGTATGAATTACAGTAAGGGTGGAAGTGGGCTGTGCTACACCCCTTTTAAAATAAGTAGTTATAACTGTCAAAATTTCAGAGTATATTGCAGTTCGCTTAGAGATATGAATAGTAAGGTGGGCCATTTTTTTTTTTTTCGCAAAAATCGTAACCAAAATCGGAATCTACGATGAATTGTTAGAAAATTTCACCAATAAAATTCGTATCTAAAAACAATTCCTGGCTCGCGCTGTGAAGCAGGAAGATTTCAAATAGAGATTTTTTTTGTTTTTAAATGAGCACAAACCGAAAACTTCTGCGTAAAACTGACTTCCCAAAAAACTAAATAAAGTATTACAGAAGAAAATCTATGTATTGGTTAAAAAGTTACGGCCACTGAGTGTTGGCATACAGAAAACAATGTCAAAAATAAACAATTTTCTTCGTCTTGGTCTCCAAGCATCGGAATAGTAGGTAAAAATAGTAGGTGAACAGGCTGTTTGGAACTTAATAAGTAAAAAGTGCCGAGGCTCTGCCAACGCACTTCAATATCATCTAGTGGTCGATCAATTGATTTTTTTTATTTATCATGTCATTGCACGTGAGATCATCACTATGTTAAGTCAAACGTTGATGACCGAATTATCTCAAAAAATGGTAATACGAGTTCAATATATAGAGAGTATTCGGGTATATTCTTGGTCCGTATGAGAAGAAGACATGGCAAAGGAGGTTTTTATGACTAAAGGCATGAATCTTCAAACGAAATTTTCATTTGCGGTCAATATGAGAAGAAGGCATAACAAAAGTGATTTTTACGTGATTTTTTTTTTAAGACGGTTCCCTCTTTTGAGGAATTTCTGTTTCCGATTTGTGAAAGAAGGTTTTTTTCTCGCTACACACAGACAAAATTTAATCTACATGTCGAAACTATAGACATGACTTTGAAGATGAACTTTTTACTATCGCTATAGAGCTTATCATATTTAGAATTTAAAACAATAAAACTTAATTAGTTAACTTCCATGTTAAGGAGTTACTAAAAATTAATTACATAAGTTAATTAACTGAACATATCATTGTCGAGCTTAAGTACCGTTTTAAAGTACTTTGTAGACCTAAATGTGAAATATATTACAAGTTAATATGCAATAGCGAGGGCCCACTAGTAATTTATATATTAAATAGATCGTTTAGGGATTATTTTTACAATTAGGTTTGATCAAACCGAACTGTGAATACAAATTCTTATATCCTCTGTTTTTTTTTCTTCTAAGCAATTATTGCTTTAAGAAATTTATTTTTCTGTGGATGAGATAATCGTTCCTCTATGTAGTTTTTTTCTTTTAAAATATATTCTTGTATCTTTCCATTTAAATTAACATGAAAACATTTTCCATGTTACATATTGATTTCATAGCTTTGTGCCTTTGTATTTCCATACAAGTTAATGAAAAGGTCTCATAGATAGCCTCATCCCCCAGCATCAACGACATTTTATGTTGTTGTCGACCAATGGTCACTAAGCGACCACATACGTAAAATGTATGACGTGTTTTTTAAATAGCAATATAAAACGTAGTAAATATTAACCATCCTAAGCGTACAATTAAAATCCTAAGCAACTTTTTGCGTTTTAAGCTAGCAATAACATAACAGTATCCCCCAACACTAAGAGGATATGTTGAAAAATACGTAAACAGGTAGAAGATAATACAAATTATCACAATGTAAACAATTAAATATTAGATGCAAAAATACTTTCCTTGTTTACAAACAAGGGGTATTTTGATGCCTAGAACTGACCAATGTATTTCTTACTGCGTCAAATCTTTTCCTGTACCCAAAAGACAATAGGAACCTTATATGTAAATTGGAGTGGGTTTAAATTGTTTACGCATTAACCACAACATTTTACGTTTAAGTATTTTACGATTATGAAATATAGGCAACATATTCGTTAAATTGAATAAGACTTCATCAAAATTGCGTTGTTGAAAGACCACATATCCTTATTGATACAATTAAGGGACCGGCCTTGGCATGATTTTTAAAACACGCGACTATCGCGGGTTCGTTTTCCGCATACAGTCATCTACATTTCGCAGTAAGTGTCCAGTAAAAGCTTCTCAAACAGTGACGTTTGCATTCGCCGATAAACGAAGTAGGTGCCGTTAGGTGTAAATCTAAAAATAGAAAGCGTGTTAATTCACAACAACGAGAGAAGCTTTCTATATCACATTCATGGGATGTAAAGGGAAATTTAGTTTTTTTATGTAAATTAATTTTACATACGCACTTGTCATGTTGAAGGACATTACTTTATTAATTGCAAATTTGACACATTTAATTTGTGTTTTATGTTTGAGCAGGCTGCAGTAACATCTAGAAGTTTTTGACAAATCATATCTATACAATGTACATACCCAAGTACATACTCAAGTGAAATGTTACTAGTGATTTCATTGCAATTTGCATCAAACCACATTTAATTTTAATGTTTGATCAGTAACATCTGGTCATTTTTGGAAAATCGTATAAATCCAGTGTATGCAAATAATGCGATAAGATATGCAAGTGCATTTTCTTTCAAGCCGCAAAATCAAACAAGTACCAATATCACTCTTTGAGAAGGCTGCAGTGCCATTTTGTATAGTTTTTGTCAAATGATGTAAAATTTGTTTACACACCTTTATTATAAAATATTGTATATATGAAGATGTTCTCCAATTCTTGAGAAGGCTGCAGTACCATTTCATAGATTTTGATTATTGATGTTAATACAGTGCACACAAATCATGTATTACTATTTTGTGGCAAAATTTTAACGATTACATCCAATCTTTGATCAGGCTGCAGTAACATAACGCAAAATGCTTACATCCTTCTTTTGAGAAGGTTGCAGTATCATCTTGTTAATTTTGGCGAATTATCTGAAATCTGTGTACGCAAGTTACAGAAGTTCAAGTGGAAGAACAATTCCTTGTTGTTGCTTAATCGTATACAGTTGATGTTTTCCATTCTTCAGAAGTCTGCAGCTACTTCTGGTACGCCAAACATACTTCTCGATACAATAAAAAATAAATATTGGTACAAAAATTAGTACTTTTTGTTACAGCATAACTACTTTTAGGTGTATTTAAAGTCCTTGTTGATGCAACAAAAGTACAGTACAATAAAAAAAATTACTGCTGTTACCAAAGTACTTTTTGGATAATAACATTATTTGTTTACAACAAAAGTACTTTTTTATACAATGTAGATTAAAAGTATTTGTTGATGCATAATAAACAATATTTGTACAATAAAAGTCCATTTCAGTACATTAAAAGTTCATGCAATTAAAGTACTATTTGGTACAATAAAAGTCCTTTTCGTTAAAATAAAAGTACTTTTTGTACATTTAAAGCAATTAGTGATACAAGAGAAGTACTATAACAGTACATCTTAGTATATAAAAGGTTTTACAACTAATGGCACATGCCGATTGACACTATCTTGCAAAGTTGCTTTCTATAACGTGAAATGAGCATGAGATGAAAGAAAATGTAGATGACTGTAGAGAGGAATTGAACCATGAATATCCAGCATAGTAGTCGCGTGTTCTAACCATCATGCCACGGCAGGCCTCTTATATTGATATGTAAAATTGTAGCATCACTGACTGACCACCGCACCGACTAAACGCCCTAAGGTAGAATTCTGAGTTTGGTTTGTGGAAAATAAGGGATAAAAGGAGTTCAACTGACTGACACCATCTCCAAGACAAAACAGCTTAAGCTAACATTGCGGGGGGATTTTTTGGAAAATGGGGACAAAAGCGGAACCATCGTCCATACTTCAATTATGCACGGCTCTTAGTTGATTCTAAGATATTTTGTTATATGTTAATTGGAACATACTATTGAACGCACTAAACATCCCCAAGGTGTATGTGGGTCGTTAGTTAGTTGGAGTTGTTGTGCGATAATTGCAGAGTTTTTAGACATACGTATTTTTAGGAATAAAAAAAAACATTCAATTAAATAATTCCCAAACAATGAATCGAAATAATCTCCAAAAAAAAAAAATTAGAAAAAAACTCATTGGGGATAATTTCAGATTTTTTTTTTACAAAAATTGAAGTCAATGTTCACGTTATCAAATTGTTGTGCCATAAGGATGAGGTTTTTTAAAATACTTAAACTTAACTTAATTTCCCTTTGCACCCCATGAATGAGGTATGGGATAGCTTCTCGCGTTGTTGTGAATTAACACACTTTCTATTTTTATATTCACAACTAACGGCACCTACTTGTTTATCGACGAATGCGAACGTCACTGTTTGAGAAGCTCTTACTAGACACGACGATTGAATCGACGCTTAATACTGCGAAGTTGCTGTCACCAACATTCGAGGGGAGCCGACAATGAAAGAAAATTTTATTTATTTTTTTCTTTTAAGGTGACTGGAGCCAGGTTTGAACCTGCGATCTCCCGCATGGTAGTCGCGTGTTCTAACCACTATGCCACGGCCGGCTTTTTAAAATACGTTCTTTTATAGAAAGAAATCCAATCATTTAGATATTTCCAAAATAAGTCAATATATCATGTATCAAAATATGACTTTTAAATAAAAAATTGTTGAATCATTGCGGAGTTTTTACTTATACGCAGAGTTTTACTAGTACAAACCGTCAAAACTTCATTGGAAAGCTTATACAGAAATTCCAAATGATAGCATGAAAAAAGAAATTCATAGCTCGGCAACATAATCCAAGGTTTCCTTCCTCATACATTTTTAAAACTTTTGTACTCTCGTCCAGTTATCAATAACCCCAACCAACAAAACAAACACATTGAATTTAATTTCGTAAAAAAGTTATTTTTCTTTTTTATTTACAAGATATGAAACAAACACATTCATTCGTATTCTCTTTCATTATTATTATTTAAGTTTTTTTAGTAATTCGGCTAGAAATAACTCAAAATCTCACAAAGATATATAGAACCTAGAAAATAAAGATGCAGGGAAATAATAACAAGATGTACATAAGATACAAACACACACTCTCTCTCTCTCTCTCTATCTCGCTCATACTCTCATGGAAAACCGGCAGATCTTTATTGTTTTGTTTTACGTCTTACAAAAAGCTCTTATTCTCTCTCTTTCTCTCTCTCTTCTGTTGGCAGTTTCGGTTTCTATTCCTATTGTTTTTATGCCTTAATACTTAATGGTAAGTGACTCCTCTGATCTTTTCTAGAACAAGCAAAAAAATCAGATGACTCTCCATTTTCGTTATATACAAAAGTGAAAGAATGTAGGAATAACAAAAACAATTAAAATTATGAAAATTATAAACACAATGACAAGATTGTTTTTGGAGAAAAAGATGATGATGCTTAAATTAAATTAGCGATGATATTCATATATGCCATTCCGATGTAACATAGGCCGATGTCCTAAT
This sequence comes from Muscina levida, assembly GCA_964034835.1. Taxonomy (NCBI): domain Eukaryota; kingdom Metazoa; phylum Arthropoda; class Insecta; order Diptera; family Muscidae; genus Muscina; species Muscina levida. Next base: position 11,718,398 of record OZ035883.1, read on the forward strand.
AACGTACGCGTTCATAGTCCAATGGTATAATTCAATCTTTCTCTTCAGTCTCTTCACTTAATGATAGACGGAGTGACCGTAGCTGGCAAGACCATGGTGCAAACCATAACCGTAGGCGGGAGCGGCTACAACAGCGGGAGCAGCATACGACTTGTAGATGGGAGCAGCAACAACGGCTGGAGCTGCATGTACTACAGGAACAGCCTTGGCGGAGATTTTGTAAGTGTTGGCATAAGAGGTAGCTACGGGTGCAAGTGTCTTAACAATGGGTGCATGCACAATGGGAGCTGCGTGCACAATGGGGGCAGCGTAGGACTTAATGATGGGAGCGGATACAACGGGGGCATGATAGGCGGGACCAGTTAAAGCCAAGCCATGTCCATAACCATAGCCGCCATAGCCGCCGAGGTAACCGGCGGAGGCGACAGCGAAGAGAGCGGAGAAGACGGCTACCTATTGGGGGAAGACAAAAGAGATTAGAAGGGCTTATGGGAAGAAAGTAAACGGAGAGTGTTGTCATGAATGTGGGTCACTTATGACATTTATACGTTAGGCGGTGCGAAAAAAAATTGATCGTTTTTATGTTAAACCAGTACAGAAATTTCAGTCAGATAAACTGACTGATAAATACCATCACCCAATATAAGATATTGTTGAAGTCTTGAGTTATTGAAATGAATAGATTTTTAATTAGAATAAAATTACTTATGTATATTTTTTCCCCTGCTTGTGGTGCAAAATCGTCCAAAACTTTACTTATTTGTGTAGAGGGTATAGGTGCCGGTTTGGAATTTATGTGAGAAATATTAATATTTCAAAAAAAATTAATATTGATAGGGGGTACCACAAGGGGTGAACCGAAACAGTCCTTATTCATTCCTAACTCAAATTTTCATACGTACAACTTACGAATAATTTGACTGAATTCAGTGCACTTACAAAAAAAGATATGTATGTAAGACTATAGGGGTGAGTTCGGTCCTTTGTGTGGGAGGTACCAGAAGGGGTGTGTCAAATAGTTAGGTTTTCTGAGGTTTCGCCTCCTATCACAATATAAATTAACCGACTAATTTTCATTACCCCTCAAATGTCCGTTTGGAAGTTATGGGTGAATTATTAATTTTCCAAAAATAGGTAATTTTGTATGGGAGGTATCAGAAGGGGTGACCCGATATAGTCCGTATTCACTCCTGATTCATATTTTCATAAGCGTACAAATTACTCATAATTTGACTGAATTCAGTGTACTTAGAAAAAAGATATGTTTGTAATACTATGGGGGTGAGTTCGGTCATTTGTATGGGAGGTACCAGAAGGGGTGCGTCAAATAGTTAGGTTTTCTAGGGTTTTGCCTCCTATAATAACATAAATTAATCGACCAATTTTCATTACCCCCCAAGAGTCCGTTTGGAAGTTATAGGAGAAATATTAATTTTCCAAAAATAGGTAATTTTGTATGGGAGGTACCAGAAGGCGTGAACTGATATAGTCCATATTCATACCTGAGTCTAATTTTCTTAAGCAAACATCATACACAAAATTTGAGTGATCTCAGTTTACTTACAAAAAAGATATGTATGTAAAACTATAAGGGTCAATTCGGTCATTTGTATGGGAGGTACCAGAAGGCGTCAACCGATATGGTCCATATTCATACCTGAGTCTAATATTTATAAGCATAGATCATACGCAAAATTTGAGTGATCTCAGTTTACTTGCAAAAAAGATATGTATGTAAAACTATAAGGGTCAATTCGGTCATTTGTATGGGAGGTACCAGAATGGGTGGGGCAAAGGTTTCGGTTTTCTTAGGGTTTGTCTATTTTTGCAAGATAAATAAACTGACCAAATTCAAACATCCTCCGGTTATCCGTTTTTTAAGTTATGGAAGACATATTAATATTCCAAAAATAGGTAATTTTGTATGGGAGGTACCAGAAGCTATTCAGCCCATTTACAATCCCATAAGTTCGTTTTGAAAAATATTGATACTGGTAAATTTTCATACCGATCCGTTAAGGTTTACTCGAGTTATCCTGCTGACCAGCCATCCAGCCTGCCAGCCAGACAGACGGACATAGCTCATTCTTCTGAAACGAATTTGGTCTTAAGATACTTGGGGTCTAACTCGTCTCCTTTAATGCGTTACACTTTTTTTCGTATCAAATGATATATACCCTCATCCCTAAGGGTGATGGTATAAAAAGTTATGGATCGTTGTTTTTGTTGCATTATTTTTGGTACACAGCAATAAAAAATTTATTTTTTTGTATGGTTTTTTTTGGATTAAAATTTGGCTTACTTTTATGTAAGACTTTTAAAATTTTTGGAAGATATTACAAAAAAAAAAACTTAATTTCCCTTAACACCCTATGCATGAAGTACGGATGCTTCTAGCGTTGTTGTGAATTAACACGCTTTCTATTTTTAGACTCACTACAAACGGAACCTACTTGTTTATCGACGAATGTCTACGTCATTGTTTGAACCTTCTCAGTGAATGGCGGAAATAAATAATAAATGTTTTTTTAGTAAAAAGGTAATATTATTTCATATAAACTAGTTTTACGTGCTTACACTGAATTTACATCATTTGCCAAAATTTTAGAAATGTTACTACAGCCTTTTCAAAAATTTATTAACTCGTGAATATGCAATACAAATTTTATGTTATTTCATAGAAACATGAGCATACTCATTGCAACGCCATTTGTCAAAATTTACGAGATGTTACTGCAGCCTTTTCAAACGTTGAGCGATTATTAGCTTTATTGGATTTTGTGGCAATACAGGTAAGGTACTTCCACATATACTTGTGTTACTTGCGTACCCTAAATTTAGATCATTTCTGAAAATCTAAGAGAAGTTGCTCCAACCTTCTCAATGGTTGGGATAAATTAGCTATTAATGTTATATTCCAACATACGACGTTGTATTACTTTAGTTTGCACACTTTGACATCATTTGTCACAATCTGTGATATGTTACTGCAGCCTTCTCGACAATTGGGAAAATCAATATTATGCGATTTAACAAAAGAGACAATGTTCTTTGATTAAGATATTCGTAACGTTATTATGCAGATGTTACATCAGTTACTAACATAAACAAGATGGTACTACAGTCTTCTCAAGCGGTGAGAGGATATTAGTATTGTTGGAATTTCCTGTAAAAAATGCCAAGAAGTCTACAAAAACTAGTGTATACAAGTAACACTGGACTAACATTATTTGTTTTCCGATAAACGAATGAAACGAGATGTTACTGCAATCCACACAAACATTGAAACCATTTTGTGACACTTGTCTATAAACATTGAAGTTCTTCAGCATAAGCATGCGTTTTTTGTGTATACAGATTTTATACTATTTTCAAAACCTTCTAGATGTTACTGCAGTCTCTCATGGATTGCAAAATATCAATTCAATGCGATTTAGCAAAAAAGCCAAAGTTATTTGCTAAAGATAAGCGATACTCACAGATGTGTACATCAATTGCTAAATTCTACGAGATGTTACTACAGTCTACTCTTCTCCTGTAAAACAGACATATATTTTACATAAAGTAGAGTTACATGTATACACAGGACTAACATTAACGGTTGGAACTGGATGTTACTGCAATCCACTCAAACATTGAAACCATTTTGCGACACTTGTCTATAAAAATTCTAGTTCTTCAGCATAAGCATGCGTTTTTTTGGGTAAACTAATTTTACACTTGTTTACAAAGCTACTAGATGTTGCTGCAGCCTTCTGAAGCATTGAAAACATCAACTGTATACGATTATCCAATAGCAAGGAATTATTCATCCACTTGAACTTGAGTAACTTGTGTACAGAGATTTCAGATTATTCGTCAAAATTAACCAGATGATACTGCACCCTTCTCAAAAAAGGATATTAGAAAATTGCTGGATTTTGCGGTAAAAAATGTATGTACTCCCACATTTACTTACATTGCAAGCATGCTCTTGATTTACATAACTAGTGAAAATTAAACATTTAAATCAATTGTCTCAATCTGTGAGATGTTACTGCAGCCTTCTCAAGGAATGGAAAAATCAATTATTTGCAAATTAGGAAAAAAGGCAATGTTTTTTTGATAAAGATAAGCGTTGCTTATACAGATGTTTACATCAATTGCTAAATTCTTCGAGATGTTGCTACAGTCTTCTCTTCTCCTGTAAAACAGCCAAATGTTTTACATAAAGTAGAGTTGCATGTATACACTGGACTAACATCATTTGGTTTGTGATTAACGATAACGGGATGTTACTGCAATCCACTCAAACATTGAAACCATTTTGTGTCTATAAAAATTCAAGTTATTCAGAACAAGCATGCGTTTCTTGTGTATTCTGATTTTACACTTGTTTACAAAGCTACTAGATGTTGCTGCAGCCTTCTGAAGAATTGAAGACATCAACTGTATACGATTATCCAATAACAAGGAATTGTTCCTCCACTTGAACTTGAGAAACTTATGTACACAGATTTCAGAATATTCGTCAAAATTAACCAGATAATACAGCAAGCTTCTCAAAAAAGTACGTACTTTTATGTACTTCCACGTGCACTTGCGTTGCGAGAAAGCAATGCACTGGGTGTACATAATTTGTGAAAATCAACGAGATGTTACTGCAGACTGCTTAACGATAGGATGTCTTCAATAAAATTATGCCACAAAATAGGAATATTATTTTACATGACTTGCGTACACTGTATTAACATGATTTATCAAATCTATGAAATGTTAATACAGCTTTCTCAAATACTGGAGACATCAACTGTAAACAATTTTTCAAAACGAAGATAATGTTCTTATAGCTGAATTTGAGAAAATTGTGTAAACAGATTTAATATCATTTGCCAAAAAATACACAATATGGCACTGCAGCCTTCTCAGAGAATGATATTGGTACATGTTGAATTTTGCGGTTTAAAAGGAAATGCACCTTTACATAACTTCGAGATGTTACTGCAGCTAGCTCAAACATTGATAGCAAATCAGTTTTGTTGCAACTTGCATTTAAAAAAGTAATATCCTTCGACATATACTTGTTTTACTTTAATTTATTTGAATTAACCTGATTTCTCATTAGCTTGCGTTACTTCTATAAACTGAATTGATTAGTGAAAATCTACGAGATGTTACTGCAGCCAGATCAAAGATAGGATGTTATCAATATAATTTTGTCACAAAATAGTAATATTGTTTAACATGACTTGCGTACAATGGTTTAACGTCAATAATAAAAAACTATGTCATTATGCTACAGCCTTCTCATGAATTGAGGAATATCAAGTATATACAATTTTTTAGTTACGAAGATAATTAAGACTCTTGTGTAAACAAATTTTAAATCATTTGAAAAAATATACAATATGGCACTGCAGTCTTCTCAAAGAGTAATATTGCCATTTGTTGGATTTTACAGATAAAGGTAATATACTTCCACATAGGGCTACGTAACTTTTAGCTCAATTATTGATAGCAAATCAGTTTCATTACTGCATTTAAAAAAGTAATGTCCTTCGACTTATACTTGTTTTACTTTAATTTATTTGAATTAACATGATTTGTCATTGGCCTGCCTAACTTCTATAAACTGAATTGATTAGTGGAAATCTACAAGATGTTACTGCAACCTGATCAAATATAGGATGTCATCAATATAATTTTGCCACAAAATAGTAATATTGTTAAAAAACTATGAAATTGTACTACAACCTTCTCATGAATTGAGAAACATCAAGTACATAAAATTTTTCAATAACGAAGGCAATGTTCTTGCAGCTAAACTTGTGACACTTGTGTTAACAGATTTTACATCATTTGCCAAAAATTAAACAATATAGCACTGCAGCCTTCTCAAAGAGTGAGATTTTGCAGTTTAAAAAGAAATGCGTATCCACATGTTCTTTGCATTACTTGTATACACTGGATTTACACGATTTTCCAAAGACTACGAGATGTTACTGCACCCAATTCAAACATTGAAATGAAATCAGTTTTGTTGCAAATTGCAGTGAAATACCCAATGTCCTTCCACTTGAGTATGTCTATTGTATACACTAGGGTGTGTACATTAAATAGATATGATTTGTCAAAACCTACATAATGTTACTACAGCCTGCTCAAACATAAAAAAAACAATTTAATTGCGTTAAATTTGCAATTAAAAAAGTAATGTCCTTTCAGGGTGTCCACATTTGCGTATGTAAAATGAATTTACATAAAAAGAAACTGTATTTCCCTTTACACTGCATGACTGATGTATGGGATAGCTTCTTATTGCGTTGTTGTGAATTTTAAAATTCACAACTAACGGCACCACTTGTTTATCGACAAATGCGAACGTCACTGTTTCAGAAGTTGCTGTCGACAACATTCGAGGAGAGCCGACAATGAAAGAATTTTTTTTTCTTTTAAGACGACTGGAGCCAGGAGTTGAACCTGTGATCTCCCACATGGTAGTCGCGTATTCTAACCACTCTGCCACGGCCGGTCCCAACTCTGTTTCCAATCCCCTGGGACATATCCAGGGTTAGACTACTTTAACTAGCAGTAATCGCATTGGAACATAATCCACACTAACAGCAAACTCACAACAACTAATGCTTATAAATTTAATTGCTTCAATTACTTTATCCCTTATTGACATTAAATTGTAATATTTTTCAATAAAATACATTTAAAAAACTACTATCAGAAGAGAAGTGAAACTCATTTCCATTGTTTATCGTATATTCAGAACACCATAAAGAATTGACTTTTCACTTGGAAACACATTTTAAAACACTTTTATTTTTTATCATTCTATGATTTGTCACAATAATTGTCCCGTTTGTCAACAGTTCTTCACATACAACACAACTAGTATGTGTCTAAAGTCTTTTGTTTTTTTTTTGTCTTCACACTCTTCACATAGAAACATTTTAGCGGCGATTTAATGCAACGCGCCGTAACTTTAAGCAACATTCTTTCAATATCCTTGTGATCCTTACCAGCTTGAACATTTTGTTAGAATATAAGTTTCGTATTAACGGAGGAAAACTACGAGTGAATTGTGTGTGTTGTTGTTGAACTTAAAGCAACTTGTGGTTTGAATGATTTTGACAAAACCCATGCAATATTTATAGTTCACAAACATCATAAGAAGCAAACTAAACAACAGCAACAACAAATAAAGAAAAATCAGTAAAAACACATGAAACAACAATAGCAACAACAAAACAACTCACATAATTCTGAATGAATGAATGACTGAATACTGAACAATTTGAAATGTTGTTACACACACACACACACACAATATTACATTAAACAAAAACACTAGCAGCCACAACGACTGCTGTTCCATACAAAGATCTATGTAAAGCTTGTGAGCTTAAGACGAGAAAAAACCCTCATTGTTAGACGCTAGCTAACTAGCCGGCTATGTAAAACGAGAGGGTAGTTTTAGTGGAAAGCTTTTGAATTTGTAGCTTTTCGCGTTGCAAGTTGCTGGTATCGCACTGTTTTTGTTTTTCTTTTTCTTTCCTTCTAGTTCAGTTTAGATTAAGTGAATCAAAGAAACGACCGTGTTTATTGTTTTTTATTTTTTTGCTTCACATCGTCCAAAATCTAACCGGAAACCTTTTAAAAGTTTAACGCGCCGGCATTTGATTTCAGTTTCATAGAAAATGTGCAACTTCATTTGTGGCAAACTCAGAAAATTACATTAAATTTTATACTTTGATATGAATGATTTAATTTTGTTAAATTTTGTTGAGGTCTCCGCTGGAAAAACCTCGGTAACAAGCGGTGGTTGTTAAGCTTTAGTAATTGATTTAATTAGTTTATTTAACAGAGGCTTTACTTTAATTGTCATTGTAATTTTGTTAGTTTGGTTTTTTGATTTTCGTTTGATTTGATATTTTGCGGCGCGCGAGCAAGCAGGTGATTTTAATGAGTTTTTTTGTAACTTCATTTATTAACAAAATGCAATTGAGGCACAGTGGGGTGGAAACAAATTATGGATATTATAAAACGTCGTTTTTGAATGTTTTTTAATGCAATTTTTTAAAGCTCTTGTGCTCATTCACCGATCCTTAAATTCCTATCGTGATATCTTGATTGGTTTAGAAGTTATCAAGATCAGTAATGTGCAACATATATGAAAAATAATGAATGTGCTTTCATCGTTCGGTTCAAGATCCCCTATGGGCAGATTGGACGTGGCAAAACTTTTTTAAACCTATAGAGATATAAATTGATACCCAGATAGAACTCGACAACGCGCATATGAACATGCAGACTGAAATTAAATATTCGATCAGCGGGCAGAGTGGGCGTGGCAAAACTCTTATTTAGAGCTAGTGAGATAAAAATTGACAGCCAGATAGAACTCGCCAACACGAATGTGACATATGCAGACGAAATTTGAATTTTTGAACCAATGGGCGGAGTGGGCATGGCAAAACTGTTATTTAGAGCTATAGAGATACAATTTGACACCAAGATACTACTCGACAACCCAACTACGAATATGCAGACAAAACTTTAATTGTTGACTCAATGGGCGGAGTGGGCATGGCAAAACTTTTTTAGAGGTAGAGAGATAAAAATTGATATCCAGATAGTACTCGACAACGCGAATAAGAATATGCAGATAAAAATTAAAATTCGATCAGAGGGCAGAGTGGTCGATAACAAAAAATGACACTTGAATAAATCAATAAGCACATTTATTGTTACAGTTATGAGTAATTTATTGTACCACAAACTACTATGATTGTACAAAAAAAGTACATTTATTGTACCTAAAAGAACAATTATGGTATCACAAAATACTTCATTGATACCAAAAAAATACAATTTATTTTTAGAGCTAGAGAGATAAAATTTATTATGCAGACGAAATTTTAATTTTGGCCCAATGGGCGTGGCAAAACTTTTATTTAGAGCTAGATAGATACAAATGTATGCCCAGATAGTACACGACAACACGAATATGTATATTCAGACGAATATGAAATTTTCGATCACTGGGCGGAGTGGGCGTGGCAAAACTGTATTTTAGCCCTAGAAAATAAACATATAATATTCGATAACAAAAATGACAATTGAATAAATCAATAAGCACATCATTGTACCAAAAGGTACAATAAATTGTACCTTTTGGTACAGTTATGAGTAATTTATAATACCACAATGTACTATGATTGTACAAAAAAGTACATTTATTGTACCAAAAATCAAAATGGTATCAAAAAGTAATTCATTGATACCAAAAAGTAAAATTTTTTGTACAAAAAAGTACAATTTATTGTTTTAAAAAGTACTTTTATTGTACACAAAAAGAACAATTATTGTACCACAGAGTACCTTTATTGTACCAAAAAAAGTAATTGAAATGTACTTAGAAGTACATTTATTGTACACAATTAAATAATTTTATTGTACCAAAAAGTTTTTTAATTATGCGAAAAATTATTTTTATTGTGCAAAAAAGGATTTTCTTCCATTCTTTAATGGTTGCAATAGTAGAAATTTATCCATCAGTAGCCGCATGAAGAAAAGTATTCCAAGCGCTTCGGTCTTTTGCGCTCCGTAGATACCCTACGGGAAAAGTGGTGTTAATTAACCTGAGTGTACCTATCTCAGGACGGGTGAAGATGGGATGTTCAGTATCAGTTAGGTGTCAATTGACACTTTACTGGTCAACCCCATACAAAATGTACCGGTTCTCTACATACAAAAGTTCCGGAACTGGAACCGGTTCATGTACCCCAGGGAACCGGTCCCGTGACTGGTACTGTACCGGTTAATTTTCTCGTAGGGTAGTTCGTCACACCAAGCTTAGTTAACAGCTCTTTCACCTGGTCCATCCATCGGAGTTTTGGTGGCCCCCTCTTGCGCCGCCCGTTGAGTTTATTGCCGAAGACTTTTCGAGCCGGACCGTTTTCGTCCATTCGTACGTGTCCAAGCCAGCGCATTCGGTCTATTTGAACGCGGTTGACTACATTGTACAGCTCATACAGCTTGTGATTCATTCGACGACGGTACTCGCCGTTAACGATGATCGGTCCAAATATTTTGCGTAGTATTTTTCTCTCGAAGACTCCCAGCATAGATTAATCCGCTTGTGTAATTACCCAGAAATCTGCGCTGCAGAGCAAAACAGGCAGGATCAGGGTCTGGTAGGGCTGGATCTTTGTCGAGAGATGTTTCGTCGAGAGAGCGCTTTGTCGTTAAATTGCTTGCTTAGCGCATAGTAGCAGCGGTTTGTGATCAATACTCGTCTCTTGATTTCCAGACTGATATTATAATTTTTTTTTATGGCGGAGCCAAGGTAGACAAAATCATCTACCACTTCAAAGTTATAGTTGTCAACGTTCACGCAGCGTCCCAGACTAGTGGACTCTTTGTTCTTTCGAATAACTTAGTTTTGTCCTCATTTATCACCAGAAACACTTCAGCCGTCTGCTTTTCAATGATCGAAAAAGCCGCAGTAACATCTCGCAATCTACGTCCAATAATATCTATATCATCAGCAAGCAACAGGTGACTTTATCATCGCGAGCAACATGTGACTTTTGTTGAAGATTGTACCATTCCTGTTCACTGCAGCCTTCCGCATAATCATCTCCATTACGATGTTAAAGAGATCACAAGACAGAGTATCGCCTTGTCTAAAGCCTCGCTTGGTAGAAAATGGCTCTGTCAGATTTTTGCCTATTTTCACTGAAGACTTCGTGTCAGTCAGTGTCATCCCGTCGTATTAGCTTCACGGTGATACCAAACTCAGACATACCATCTAACAATTTCTGTCATATCGGACTGTCGAATGCAGCTTTGTAGTCGATGAGCAGATGGTAGGTGTCGATCTGCATTTCTGGGATCTTCTCCAGGATTTGTCATAGTGTGAATATCTGGTTGGTGGTGGATTAACATGGTCTAAAGCCACACTGATAAGGTCCAATCAGGTTCGCCAGAAGGGTGTACCACGTTATCCCCAAAATCAAAATCCCCAAAACCAAAATCCCCAAACACAAAATCCCCAAATCAAAATCCCCAAATCAAAATCCCCAAACACAAAATCCCCAAATACAAAATCCCCAAACACAAAATCCCCAAATTCTGTGTGATAACCATTCAAATTATGTTAAAAATCGCCGCGATTTTAAACATAATTTGAATGGTTATCACACAGAAATTGAGAATTTTATGTTTGAAATAAAAATTCCAAAAATTTAAATTATAAATTCACAAATGTAGGTATTGAAATTAAATTACTTTCTAAAATATAATAAATAAATATAATAATTGTTATCGGGCTTTCAAGGTCATTTTGATGTCAAAGATTATTTTTAACATTTATGCATCCGACGTTTCGCTGGGATTCTTTCCAACATCTTCAGGGATGATTTTTTATTAGATCTGGCAACCATAATTAAAAAGCAGAAATTTTTTTATTACAATGAAAATTTATTTACAAAAACTGAAATATATACAAAATTCATTGAGGACACTTGCATAATTAATAAATGAAAAATAACAATATTTACGGTTTAAACAAAATACATTTACAACATTTCATACATAAAGATATTAATTGCAACGTGAAATATTATGCAATATGGATGCGAAATAAGTTAATTTGTCCAAATCAGCTCGAGATTCAACAACTTTTTTAATTTTCTTGCGACGGTCCACATTTTTTTTATTTTTTCTTATACCTATGCCTGAGTATATTTTGGCTATGTTTGTTTTTATTTCTATAAATTCTTTCCCTAACTCTTTTATAATTTCATAAACGCCGCATTTATTTCTCCTACAATAGTTTTGAATCTATAAGCTTCAATTGAGTTTTGAGTGCGCGAAAAATTGTCGCTAAAAGAAACCGAACCACACCAAAATGTAGGGTGGAGATTTTGTATTTGGGGATTTTGTGACACTGCCGCCAAAAAAGTGTGGGGATTTTGTGTTTGGGGATTTTGAGCTTGGGGATTTTGTGCTTGGGGATTTTGATTTTGGGGATTTTTTTTTGGCTGGGGATTTTGTGTTTGGGGATTTTGATTTTGGGGATTATGTGGCACTCCCTCGCCAGAATGGGCTTTAGTTTTTCAAATTTCATATTATAATCTTATTTCAATATAGATTGGAAGTTATTGATGACTTTAGCCCCATATAAATTCTAGTTAATGTACGGTTTCACACCACTGTGTTTGCACACTTATACATTGTACTCCTCAAACTTTGATTGTGTCACATTGTATGGCTATCTAAGACATAAAATCAACACACAGTTTTACTTCGTCCGTTGATTTTATTATTAACATTTAATTACAAATAATTGTAATTTAATTCATATTTCCTTTGCCATATAACAAACAAATGCACACAGATGCACATACAAACACTCACACACGCGGAAAAAACCTGATAAAACACAAACTTAAGATTATAACGACAACTATATATACATTGCCAGCCATTCAACTCATAGTTCTTTCTAAACTGATTGTCGTAACAGGATATTTTGCAATTGCTCTGCTCTGCTCTGCTCTGTTTTGCTCATTCACTAAACTTCTGTAACGTTTGAATGATTCTTAGTTGATTTTCTGCACCATCGCCAATACTAAATAACGGAAATTCTTACTTTTACCTATCGTATCACTATTTCTAGGAATTTCATGCCAATCCGCCACCGCTGCCGCTTAAAGATCGAATTGTTTTTTTTTTTTATTACATTACACCACATTAACCGTTAAGAGCTGGCTGCAACAAGCGTCAGAATGTGATTTTGTGCTAACATGTAAGAATTTAATTAGAAATTGATAGTGACTGGGGTGCCGTTGAGTAGTTCAGTAATCGGTGCATGATTAATTAGTGTTAAGTGTATGTGAGCGCAATAACACAACTAGTGCTTGTGTCTTAAGTCTTTCGTTTTCCAATGTGTGATTAATGTGTGAACGAGGTAGGTGGGAAGGCGGAGGGGCGGCATCACCACTCTCAACTTGTTGGCATGCGAATGTGTAAATGTGTGTGAGGGGGTGTGTTAATTAGTTGAACATAACTATTTAACTATTCACAGTTGAGCGAATTATTGAAAATTGATGATGATGATTTCCTATTAGGCTGTATTGGTATGGTAAACTTTTAAAATATTCATACTTTATATGGCATCAAGTGTCATAAGTGATGAAAGTAATGCATTTGCATTGTTGTGAATTGCGGTTGTTTTTTGTTGTTAATAGAGTAAATGTAAACTTGAACTAATGTATACAGTTTTGCCTTTAATGGTAGCGAAAATAATACATATAATTAACCTTATATGGAAAGAATGCACAAGGTACATAGTAAACTAGGTTTACTTATTGCAATCTATGTTACACACATATGGTTCATAGTATCCGGGAGTAAATATAAAAATTAATAAAAAAGATTGTAAGAAATTATTGAAATTCCCCGAAAAAATTAGAGAATGAAAATAGAACACCATTACTACTTCTTAGCATACAAAAGTACAACAAATTTAGGGAGAAAGTATAACTTTAAAGTAGGCATGTCTTCATATGACGATATTATTTTATGATAGTTAAAACAAAGTAACGAAAGTATGATTTTATGAGGAATATACGTGACAAATTGCAGTTAATATACCAAAAATCTTGTAAAATGTTTAACTTGTTACAATGAAGTTATTTGTATTACCTTTTAAGAATATAGATAATACTAGCAGACCCGGCAATGCTTCGCTATTGCATATTTAATGAAAATTATAACAAATTAACTGCATATAATATATTTTTCTCGGAATTGCCTCACAGTTATAAGTGCTGTCATATTCCACTTTTAAACGTACTTTGGAATAGATTCCTTAGCTCGATTACAATATGTTGGGCCTGCCTACATTCCACTGTACAAATATTATCTTATACAGCCCTGAAAACACCTTTCGCACGTCACCTTTCGCCATCGAGTGACAATTATATGATCGCCTTCATATGCATAGCTGTAGTGTCAAATACTATTTGTGTATCGAATTGATAAAACATATTGGTGTAGCCCCAAAACACTTTTGCCACACCCCTTCCGCCACATCGAAATAATATATTTTGTATGTATATTTTAGTCTATAATGCCGGAAATATATATTTGTACCAAATATTATTCCCTCCGTCTACTATTCAAAAATAAACACTTCGTCTTGATATGAATAGTTGTAGTATCGGTGTATAAACTTTTATTTCTCTATAGTTATAAAAACACTTTTGGCACATAAAACCCAACCACTGATCAGAAAAAATAACTGGTTTACATTTGTATATCTGTTGTGGTATGTTTTATCTGCATATCAAATGTTATCGCTGTAAACCTAACACACCTTTGTTGCCCTTTGCTTTTTGCTTCAAGAACAGTATTTGTTGATAATATTAAAGTACTTTTTTATACATTAAAAATAAATTTTTGCCACAATTAAAAAACCTTTTGGTACAATAAACGTACTTATTAGTACATTCCAAGTACTTTTTTTGGTACAACAAAGGTACCTGTGGTACAATAATTGTTCTTTTTGTGTACAATAAAATAACTTTTTACAACTTACTTTTTAAATGTACTTTTTGATACCATAAATGTTCTTTTTGGTACAATTAACGTACTTTTTTTGTACAATAATAGTAATTTTTGGTACAATAAATTTTACGTTTTTGTACAATAGATGTGCTAATTGATATATTAAATTGTCAGTTTTGGTATCGAGTATTATCTGTCTAGTGCTAAACTACAGTTTTGTCACGCCCACTGATCGAAAATTAAATTTTCGTCTGCAAATTCATATTCGTGTCGTCGAGAACTATATAGACATCAAATATTATATCTCTACCTCTAAAAAAAAGTTTGGCCACGCCCACTACGCCCTTTGGGTCCAAAACTAAAATTTTGTCAGCTAATTCATATTTGTGTTGTTGAGTACTATCAGGGTATCAAATTTTATCTCCCTAGCTCTAAAAATCATTTTGCCACGCCCACTACTCCCATTTGGTCCAATGGTAAAATTTCTTCTGCACATTCATATTTGTGTTGTTGAGTACTATCAGGGTATCAAATTTTACCTCTCTAGCTCTAAAAAAAAGTTTTGCCACGCCCAGTACGCCCATTTGTTCCAAAATTAAAATTTCGTCTGCATATTCATATTCGCATTGTCGAGAACTATATGGTTATACAATTTTATGTCTCTAGCTCTAAGAAAGAGTTTTGCCACGCCCACTACGCCCATTGGGTCCAAACTAAAATTTCGTGCATATTCATTTTTGTGTTGTCGAGTACAATCTGGGTATCAAATTTTATTTCTCTAGTTCTAACAAAATTTTTTGCCACGCCCACTATGGCCATTGGGTCCAACACTAAAATTTCGTCTGCATATTCATATTTGTGTTGTCGAGTACTATCTGGGTATCAAATTGTATCTCTTTAACTCTAAAAATAGTTTTGAGACGCCCACTCCGTCCGTTGGGTCAAAACTTAAAATTTCGTCTGCATTGTATTGTATCTCTTTAACTCTATAAGAAAGTTTTGCCACGCCCACTACGCCCATTTGATCAAAATTAAAATTTCGCCTGCATATTCATAAACGCATTGTAGAGAACTATACTGGTTATGTTTTTAATACAAAATAACAATATGTTCTGCAATACTTTATTTAAATTTCATTAATCTGCTCAAATCGATCCACCCTAATATGTGTTGTAGGCTACTTCCACAACGTTTATTTAGTCTTATCTATGATATGATCCAAAGTAACGCAGAAACCCGTCAGTCACTACAAACTATTAAAATGAATTGAAATGTAAACAAATTTAATTATATATTTATTTTTCTATATAAAATTGCCAAATTTTGTGTAATGCATGACAGGTTAAAAATGTATTTTATATACAATAATTTCCGAAATATATTTAGTGGTAATTGCCCACAAGTATCTATTACAACATGAGAGACATAAACTGAGCATGAATGTATTATACAATCAACTGTAAATATAATAAATTATTCTATAACACAATATTGTTTGTGCGAAATGAATGAAAGTGGATTGGATGGATTGCACCATTCTTAATAAAAACTAAGGATGAAGAAAACATCTCAATGCCACCTAACATATCTACTAAAATGAATTAGTAAGTTTCTTGCAACGGGTGCGGAACCACGGTTTAATTTTTAGACTAAGAGCATGCCTATAGTTATTAATGGTTTCGAAGGATTTCCTTCATCAGTCGTACGAAATAGTTTGCCAGACATGGTGATTGCACGTCTAGCAAATGCCGCACAAATGTTGGTCAAGTGTTCGAATCGAAATGACAAGGGCGATCACTTAATTTTGCAGTGCGATTAAGACGTTAAAGTGGCGGAATAGCAACTAGGTGCCTAAAAGCAACATAACTATAAGAAATAACTATCGCTAGATTATCGCATATAAGGCCCAGTTGAGATTATGATGTGTAATATAAGTGACTGTTCTATCTGATTGCACCTATTTGGTGCGGTTTAAGTCGTGGAAAATGGAAAATGACTTCTTCTGATTTGGCGGGAAAGGCAGATAATTTTTCATCCATTGCCGCACAATTAAAAGATAAACTAGATTCCGAGGACTTTCTTCTTTTGCGCTCCATATATATGACATCACATTCAGCTTAGATATTAGCTCTTTAATCAAAGTTTTGACTTCCCACTCCAGCAAGCACATATTTTACATATATTATAGATATTAAAGATGGTACGAGCCGTATTTACTGCAGCTTTTCGCATTATAATCTTCACTACAATGTTTGAAAGATCTCATGATACGATATGACCCTCTCTCTAAAGTTTCCTTGGTAGGCTTTTGGCTATCTTTACTTAGAACTTAGCAAAGTCGTATCAGCTTCTTAGGGAAACCAAACTCAATCATGGCATCTAATAGTTTCTGTCGTATTGGATTGTCGAATTTAGCTTTGGAGGCAAAAAAAGATAGTAATATGATAGAAATAGCAATAGCAATAGCAATAGCAATAGCAATAGCAATAGCAATAGCAATAGCAATAGCAATAGCAATAGCAATAGCAATAGCAATAGCAATAGCAATAGCAATAGCAATAGCAATAGCAATAGCAATAGCAATAGCAATAGCAATAGCAATAGCAATAGCAATAGCAATAGCAATAGCAATAGCAATAGCAATAGCAATAGCAATAGCAATAGCAATAGCAATAGCAATAGCAATAGCAATAGCAATAGCAATAGCAATAGCAATAGCAATAGCAATAGCAATAGCAATAGCAATAGCAATAGCAATAGCAATAGCAATAGCAATAGCAATAGCAATAGCAATAGCAATAGCAATAGCAATAGCAATAGCAATAGCAATAGCAATAGCAATAGCAATAGCAATAGCAATAGCAATAGCAATAGCAATAGCAATAGCAATAGCAATAGCAATAGCAATAGCAATAGCAATAGCAATAGCAATAGCAATAGCAATAGCAATAGCAATAGCAATAGCAATAGCAATAGCAATAGCAATAGCAATAGCAATAGCAATAGCAATAGCAATAGCAATAGCAATAGCAATAGCAATAGCAATAGCAATAGCAATAGCAATAGCAATAGCAATAGCAATAGCAATAGCAATAGCAATAGCAATAGCAATAGCAATAGCAATAGCAATAGCAATAGCAATAGCAATAGCAATAGCAATAGCAATAGCAATAGCAATAGCAATAGCAATAGCAATAGCAATAGCAATAGCAATAGCAATAGCAATAGCAATAGCAATAGCAATAGCAATAGCAATAGCAATAGCAATAGCAATAGCAATAGCAATAGCAATAGCAATAGCAATAGCAATAGCAATAGCAATAGCAATAGCAATAGCAATAGCAATAGCAATAGCAATAGCAATAGCAATAGCAATAGCAATAGCAATAGCAATAGCAATAGCAATAGCAATAGCAATAGCAATAGCAATAGCAATAGCAATAGCAATAGCAATAGCAATAGCAATAGCAATAGCAATAGCAATAGCAATAGCAATAGCAATAGCAATAGCAATAGCAATAGCAATAGCAATAGCAATAGCAATAGCAATAGCAATAGCAATAGCAATAGCAATAGCAATAGCAATAGCAATAGCAATAGCAATAGCAATAGCAATAGCAATAGCAATAGCAATAGCAATAGCAATAGCAATAGCAATAGCAATAGCAATAGCAATAGCAATAGCAATAGCAATAGCAATAGCAATAGAAATCCCTGTCCCTTTATACGATCAGTCCCCCTTCTCATGTGTTTTAAGAGCTCCTTTTGGTTGAAAATAAAAATTAAAGAGATTCAATACCTTAAAAACTACTTTCCCTTTACCCATGATCTTAAGCTGACGTCCGACTCCACTGGTATAAGTAGAACTAGACAGAGATTGCTGATTTTAGAAGTGCAATGAATGGTCATTTTTGAATGATGGCTGCAGAGCAAACATGCTGCAGTCATAAGATGACTACTCCCAGCCTGACGGGTAACTTCGGTTCCTGGCCAATGATACAAATTATAATAAGGTAGCCAATATGAGGTGTTGTTTGGGCATCGGGAAGTTTGAATTGATCTTTGTTGTTGTTTCTACAAAGTCCTTTTTATGATCGACTTGCGATGTAAGTTGTATGGCATTAGCCTGGTCTCCGGATCTGTTACGGTAATAGAAGATCGATAAATATTCGGAGGAGTGGTGTCCGAAGACGTTCAAAAAGTCGTAACTACTGCAGATGATATTGGTGTTAGTTGTGTTCGGAATAATGTTCGAAAAATGTTGAAACACGGATGGATGAAGCTATTTGGATGGTAAACTTAGTTCCTAGTAGGAAGAGGACAGAATTATGAATTGGCACTCTCTCGGTAGATGGGATATTGAGACGATACCGATGCCGTTTGTATCTGCGGTCGAGGCATGAGTTCTGTGCAAAGATAAACCTCTAGTTATTTCATAGCGAGGGCAATGATGTTCTAGTGAGGTTGAGCCCACCATCTGGTCAGACCGTCAAGGTGATACTAGATGTAAAACACACACAGAATTCAGTGGTATTGTGAATAAAGTCGCAGCTCTACCTGCAGCCCATCGCAGCTTAATTGTTGTTAAGGTATCGGCATAACCCCGAGAGGGTGTTGGACAATCAAACCTGTTGGCGTAAAATTCGTCACTTGCCTCCATTAGCAAAAAACAAAACCTTAATTTCCCTTTACACCCCACAAATGAGGCACGGGATAGCTTCTCGCGTTTTTGATCGAGAAGGTAACATCGAGAAAAACAAGTGTCGATGACTGGAGACAGGAATCGAACCCGGGATCTGCCGCATGGTATACGTATCATGCCACGGCCGGTCCCTTCATATAAACTTAAAAAACTGCACATGAAAGTATCACAAAAAGAAGAAGTTCTGCATCAATCGTTTTGTCAAGTTACATGCCGTAATAGTTTAAAATAGATTTGAAGTTAGTAAGTATCGTATAGGGGAATTTGGCACGTTTTAGGCTCTTTTGTTTGACATAACTCGAGAACCGCTAGTCCGATTTAGCTGAATTCCTTTAATCTGTTCATATAACGTTTGCCTATGTAAGCAACAGTTTCACTTTTCCATTCACCAGTTACAATAAAACTGGTGTACTCTGTCTCGTATGATTTACGTGGAATATTACTTATGATAATTATACGCCACCATATAACAATAGAGCCTAAAACGTGACAACGTGACTTACTAACTTCACATAGATATTAAATTATTATGGCATGTAAATTGGCAAAACAAATGATGCAGAACTTCTTCTTTTTGGGGCTACTTTCACGTGCAGTTCTGAGAATTGAGTCCCAAAATCATGTGTTGTACTGTATAAGTTTAAAAATTAAGCTAATCTAAAGTGGTGACATATACAACTTAAGTTCGCTTTAGCAATACAGAACCGAAGTGTTCCAGATATATGACAGCTATATCAATATGTTTCCAATTCATATAACAGCTTACTTTGCCTAGACTTAAACAGTCACGTTATATAAATCATATGTACGTCAGCTTGTGACTTAAGTATTTTACTACAACTCTATTCAAACAACTCTTTATAGTTATATATAAAATAGAAAATATAATAAGAAAATTAATTTTACAAATATTTCCAAAAATATCTGTCTCAATTTCTTATCTCCCTCCATCTGACTTAACTCTCTTTGTCCACGATAATATTATCATTCAATTTTGTGATTTTAAAATTGAGGTTATTGATAACCCCCTTGTATGACACATTTATCAATGTATCGCATAAATGCCTTAACAGAGTGTGAGTTTCAACTTATCTTGGCCAAAAATTAATAGCAGTAGCAGTGGTAGCGAACATAAGAAAAAAAACTCCTATGGCTGGGAGTATCTATTACAAAAACGTGATTTATGCATTCTCAAATGATATTTGTTGTTTTGGACACAAGTAAAAATTCACACACACACACACACATACGCATTCATATATAGATATGTATGAACATGTGCTCGAAAAAGATATCATTGGGGGGTTTTCGCTTTTAATTATGCGCAACATACAATTAATTAAATGCGTTGCGTTTATTTTATTTGCTTTAAATGTTTAATTAATGGTTGTTCAAAAGCGTTTTTAATTGCTCGTTACATATAAAAATTTATATATATATATATTTTTTTTGTGGCAAGTGATTCGAAAGGAAGTTTTAGAGGGGGCTATAATTTTGATTTGAACATTAAGCATGTGGGCGTATACGAAAATTTGTTTTACATTTAAATTTACTTCAATTGGTTAAGTTCGATAGATAAGCTAGAAAATATGGTAACTTGTTAACAAGATGTACAATCACTTCGAAAACGAATTGAAGTGGCGAGTATTAATCATAATGCGTGATCATGGGAAATGTTATTTCAACAACACAATAATGTTTCTGCGAGGATAAGCAATAATAAAGTAAATCTCGCCAAAATATTTGAGTGCTACTAGCAACATGATCTCGATAAAATTACGAATCATATTTGTATGTAAGTGTTTTATCTATTTAAATTTTGGTAAAGACAGATTATTTTCTGGATAAACCTATTAAAGGTCTTAGTGAACAACTACAAGATTATAATGCTTTAATATATATATTTAAATAATACAATCCCTTGCTAAGAAAGTCCTTTAAGGCATTTAAGTTCAAATTAATCTTTAGATACATTCTTGTTGACTGCTCACAATAACACAGTGTCGGTATTTGCGGTAGATTGTTGTCTTAATTAATAATCCCTGTAATATGCACAACAATCTGTTTTGCTGCAAATTTAAATAAATTAAGCCGATTTACTAGCATCATTATCAGAATTATTTGTTATCCTTATAAATTTTCAATTATCCTACAACACGTGCGTCAGGCATGAACTCATTTAACCCTGAATTTTATATTTGATCTTGACATTTCCAGTCATTTTGATTTTATTACTTTTACGGCATTTACGTAAATACAGCGGGAATAGAGTCTATGGAAAAAACGTATGTGGGCGTGTTAGTGGTCATTGTCACCAACAGAATGGCGACTTGGATGCCGCGCACATGTCGCATGGCCTCGGGGACTTACAGAAAGTATGTCAAACAAATATGATATTGGTTTTGTTGCTGTGTGTCCTACAATAGTGAGGTGTGATACTTGTATAATTTTGGCTGTAAAAACAAAGAGAATTACAGGAAATTGTATAAGCATAAGAAAAACTGGGTTAAAATAACTTAGGAAATAATTTATTGCTGCCCCGAGTAAAACTATCAGGAAAAAAGGTAAAAGATTAATTTAATTTGCTATGAAAATTCAAAGTGACACTTTAATTTCAAATTACACTCATAAATTCTTTTGTGAGCACAACTTCTTGACGTTGTTCGGCCAGATGAATCCTTCTCGGAGAAGTCGGTAACTCTAAGAGAACGGTTCACAGGTAGCGGATAGCGAATGATTCTCTGATACGGGAGGTAGGAGGCAAATCAAAACTGTCTCGCAAACCAAACAGCCCGAAGAGAATAGTCGGTACCGGACCGCTTCAGCAGGCTCGTCACACCATATTTTGTGAATTGAAGGTTGCTGTAGAACCTAAATGGCATGCTACCACCGATATGTTTTAGATACTTAGTGACAAGAGTTAGTGAAGCTCAACACAATAACTTTTTTAGTGACATTGACAGCCCTAGTATCTTGGATCGGACACGGTGGCCAAATAAGGCAATCTCCTTAAATAGATCAATATGTACGAAACACGCAATTGAAATGAAAGACAAGAATCTCCTCAAGACGCCAGCAAACATTATAAGGACCATGATTCAAGGATATGCACCTGGAATATACGAAATGGTTCCTTTATGTAATGGGTTGATGTCCTTGACCATATATGAGGCTAACATCACCGGCATACAGGAATGGCGGGGAACGGGGCACGCAGCTATCTCGCACAAAGACATCAATTTTGATGTAGATTCAAAGTCGGCAAGAGACATTCACATCTGGTCTCCTGGTTTTACACTGTAAGTGAACGAAACACTTCTACGTCTCGCTGATTTGTGTACACGCAAAGACTGGCAGGAAGGTACATTTCTTGAGCGCCTAAAGGAAACATATATCCCCGTTTTGACATAAAAATTGCACTAGGAGATTTTAATGCTAAAAAATACAATGTTGGCTCAGTTATCGGTAAAATTTAGTCTACACACAACAACTTCTATTGCGGTTTCAGACAGCTTAGCTACGCATCGACAATAAAGATGGTGGAATTAGATGATTAAAAGACAAAATGCCAAATTGATGACATGGCAATCATGAAAGGCATGTCTTGAGTGCCAAGGACGGGCGTGCGATACGTAGTGGAAATATAGACTAGGAGCACCATGTAGTTGAGACAGTTAATTTAGCTGTGTAAAAATGCACATAACTAAACGCCATTGAAGTTGGACATCACAAGGCTGCATACCACTTAAATAGCTAATGCCTATTCCAACTAATTCTCTCACCTATTGCAAACCAACGCCCCTAATTCTGATCGGGCGACATTCAGTTGCAGCATATTGTGCATTCCAGATGACATCCTGCTTAAAAACCACAATACCAAAAGTGATCACATGTCAATCGTGGAAGGCATGTCTGAAGTGTCAAAGCCATAAGTTGAGGCGTAGTGGAATTATAGGCCAGTATCATTATGTAGTTGGAGACATAGAATGCCCAAAATTAAGCTGTGCGGAA
The DNA here is from genome assembly GCA_964034835.1 of Muscina levida. Lineage (NCBI taxonomy): Eukaryota > Metazoa > Arthropoda > Insecta > Diptera > Muscidae > Muscina > Muscina levida. The sequence continues at coordinate 11,741,679 of OZ035883.1, forward strand.
ACGCACTTAACTAAACACGAATTAAGCTGGACATCACTAGGCTGCATACCACCGAAATAGCTACTGCCTAGTACAACTAATTCTCTCACTTACTGCTAATAAACGCACCTAATTCTGATGTTCCAGACATTCAGTTGCAGCATACATGGAATAACAAACTACGAATGCACATGCACAGAAAAGGATAATGCACACAAGGTAATACCACTGGCATTGGTCACGCATGCTGTGAGGGAACGATATAAAGAAAGAGATGAATAAGAATAACCTCGAAAAGTTATACCGAAAGAAAAATGCAGAAGTTTTAGAACAGGGATCCGCACCTGTAAGTACACAGATGGAAATCTGTCATGAGAAGCGCAGACTTTGGTGTAAATATGGAGGGAACATTTTTGTACTTTGATCAATCCTTAAGGCAGCACAAGTGGCGAAATCATGCCAGTTATTGATAACGGTGTAGATTGTCATCTGCCGAGCTAAATACGATGTCAGAGCCGCAATTACACGGCTTAAAAACTGTTAAGCTATGGTTATAAACACGATTTAACTAAAAGAATGCAATGCTAATGATATGACTCTAAATGTCCAATGCGCTGTTCTTAAGAGAGGCCATCTGAGTTTGTGTAGGAATTGCCTTGAAATCAGCCCACCTTATCGACCTGATTGGACCTTATCAGTAGACCTCGTTAATCCACGACCGACTAGATATTCACTCTATGAAAAATCATGGACATTATCTTTTTAAAAACTAACTACAATGACGAGGTCGACAGTACAATAAGACAGAAAGACGCCATTGCTCAGTTTTGCATCCCTGCAAAGCTGATACGACTGTGCGGGAAGACAACGACTAAAAAAAGTCTTCTGTGAAGATAGGCAAAAATCCGATACAGCCATTTTCTACTAGGCGAGGCTTCAGACAGGGTAATAGTTTGTTATGCTATCGCTTTAACTGCCTAGTACAGATGATCATGCGTAGGGCTGCATTAAGCACGACTGGAATTATCTTTAATAAAAGTTGATGTAGATATCAGGTTGATAACTGCAGGATGTTACTGTGACCTTTTCAAGCATTGAGAAGCAATCAGCAGAAGTGGGTAAATTAGGGCAAAACCAATTTTTTGTTGCAACGAGTATGGAGATTACCTGTTTGGAAGGCTGCTTGGCTGTTGACAACTTTAAAAAAAACTTAATTTCCCTTTGCACCCCATGAATGAGGTATGGGATAGCTTCTCGCGTTGTTGTGAATTAACACGCTTCTATTTTTAGATTCACAACAAACGGCACCTACTTCTTTATCGACGAATGCGAACGGCACTGTTTGAGAAGCTCTTACTAGACACGACGATTGAATCGATGCTTTATACTGCGAAGTTGCTGTCAATAACATTCGAGGGGAGTCGACAATGAAAGAAAATGTTATTTATTTTTTTTCTTTTAAGATGACTGGAGCCAGGTTTGAACCGGCGATCTCCCGCATGGTAGTCGCGTGTTCTAACCACTATGCCACGGCCGGTCCCGGCTGTTGACAACTATTACATTGATTTTGTTTACCTTGGATTCGTCGTAAATAAAAATATTAATGTCAGGCTGAAAATAAAAAAAGAGTTTGATCGCGCGTCATTATCACTAATTGTTATGCAAGCCATTTAAGGATGGGCCCAATGGCCCAATGGCCCAATTTTACCAGACACTTGTACTACCTGTCTTGCTCTACGACTCTGAATCTTGGGTAATGACATAAGCGGATCTATTTGTTCTGGGAGAGTATTGATAGAAAAATATGTAAACCCATCATCGTTAACAGAGATTACTATAGTCGTATGAACTATCAGCTGTATAACGACATCTATGTAGTCAAGCGCGTCTAAATACAACGAATACGCCAACAGAGATATGTTGTGCGAATGGGTGAAAACGCTCTAGCTCCAATATTCATTGGCAATAAAACTGCATTAGATATACATGTCTAAAGAGTCGTTATCCCAACGTGGTGTGATGTTCCGAAATGCACGTAATTCTTTCCGGCGTCCATCTGTTGTTTTCCAGATTCAACCCACTGCTCTTTGCACGGTTAATATAAGTATTGTTTTAGAATATGAAAATGCTTTGACTTTGAACGCGATATGTGACCCCAAAAAGAGCAACCAAAACTTAATTTATGGCAGCTTATTTCGGAGACCCAATAACTTTGAATATCTAGAAGTTCAATTACAATCTTTAATAAATAATATCAATATATACGCCAGTCACTTGCATAATTCCTACAAACATGTACATTACTCCTTTCGAAAATCTGTATATTTCGCACTAAAAGTTAAACCACAAACTATTACTTACATATGTATGTAATTCAAATATCTACACCTTAATAGGGTCACGTTCGCTGTTAACAGTATTAACTGTAATTTCTTGACATGTCTTGACTGATGAAAAACCGACTAAAATTTTACATTAAAAATCATTGTCGGCTCACTCACTTCGGTTGGGTAATTGTTAACACGCATGTTACTCATTTATTAAGAAAATCTGAAGGCTGACTGAGTGTTCAAGTCTTGTATTTTGACAAAATGTAATTAACAAATAATTATAAAATATACAAAAGAAACATAGGCTCTAAATCTACTCTTGTATAAGTAAATGTTGTCATATGTACTCTTTTTTTTTGATGTAATGAAATTACCAAGATATAATTCTAGGTTTTATGTATGTGGCATTGTATTGTAAATTATCACAAAAAAACTTAATATTGTTTCGTTTTTAGTTTTTGTTTTTTCGGTCATGTTTTGTCACATGGTCAAATAGTAATTGTTTTAATATAAAAACAAAACACAAACTTAACCAGAAACTTGTACGTACGACCTTGACCTAAACTTGCAAACGCTGTCAAGTGTGTTTTTGTTTTAGAACATAATTACTGTGGTGATCGTTGACACAAGTGTTATAATTCTAATTGAAATTTAGATTAAACTTTTTAACATTGTTGTTACTGGGTGTAGCAAAAAAAGTGCATACATTGTGATTTATATGATCGTCAGGTTGTATTAAACTTAACTGATTTGTTTTAAATCCCCACATAACTTATGGGCAGCAGCAGCACATGTGCTTTGCAAATTATACATTGTACATTATTTATGAGTTTGAATGATTACAGGCATTGTAATCTTACATGTATACATGTACTATGACTGATGTACGTTCAACAACTGGGGGTAAATTTAATATGTTAACTGGCGCATTTTCAATGCGATGTATTGAATGTTGATTGCTTTGAGATTCATCGTTTGTAATACTTGCTTTACTTGCAGTGGCAGTTACAAATCAATCATTGATTGCCTTTAGTGAGATATGGGGAGTAAAGTGAATGATATTGGACAGTGGATCGATAAATAAATTAATATGAATTACTAGTTATTTTTCAGAGCACACAGCAAAGTATTCTAATTAGCTTGGACTTTTACCCAATCTTATATGAGTCATCAGCCTAGATTTTTAAGTTTTTTAACCTGGCTGTTCACATTAGTATTTCTACTGATTTGAAATTTAATATTTAAAATTTTGAGTTTTGTATGAAACTTGGGTCAAATATAATGATAATTTTTTAATTACTCGTCCTTAACGAGTGCACTCTTTATTCGTTGAAACAAATAACTTGGTGCCCTAACCTGAAAAACTTCTTCTTCTGAATTGGCAGCAGCAACATAAATACATCTATCAGTAGCCGCACGTAGGAAATTATTTCAAGCGCTTCGGTCTTTTGCGCTCCATAGATAGTTCGTCACACCAAGCTTAGTTAACAGCTCTTTCACCTGGTCCATCCATCGGAGTTTTGGTCGCCCCCTCCTGCGCCGCTCATCGAGTTTTCGAGCCGGAGCGTTTTCGTCCAACGTGCCCAAGCCAGCGCATTCGGTATATTTGAACGAGCTTGACCAGGTCGATGTCGTTGTTCAGCTCATACAGCTCATGATTCATTCGACGACGGTACTCGCCGTTCACGATGATGGGTCCAAATATTTTGCGGAATATTCTCTCGAAGACTCCTAGAACAGATTGATCCGCTTGTGTCATTACCCACGATTCTGCGCTGTAGAGCAAGACAGGTAGGATCAGAGTCTGGTAGAGCTGGATCTTTGTTTTTCGAGAGAGCGCTTTGTCGTTAAATCGCTTGCTTAGCGCATAGTAGCAGCGGTTTACGATCAATACTCGTCTTTTGATTTCTAGGCTGACATTATTATTTATGTTAATGGCGGAGACAAGGTAGACAAAATCATCTACCACTTCAAAATTATAGTTGTCAACGTTCACGCAGCATCCCAGACGAGTGGACTCTTTGTTCGTTGAAACAAATAACTTAGTTTTGTCCTCGTTTATCACCAGACCCACTTCAGCCGACTGCTTTTCAATGCTCGAAAAAGCCGCAGTAACATCTCGCAATCCACGTCCAATAATATCTATATCAGCAGCATACGCGAGCAACATGTGGTTTTTGTTGAAAATGGTACCATTCCTGTTTACTGCAGCCTTCCGCATGATCATCTCTATTACGATGTTAAAGAGATCGCAAGAGAGATTATCGTCTTGTTTAAAGCGTCGCTTGGTAGAAAGTGGCTGTGTCAAATTTTTTGCCAATTTTCACTTAAGACTTTGTGTCAATCAGTGTCATTCTGCAAAGTCGTTTCAGCTCCGGGGGGATACCAAACTCAGCCATAGGATCTAACAATTTCTGTTGTATCGGCTTGTCGAATGCAGCTTTGTAATAAATAAGATGGTTGTTGTCGGCGGCCCCCTCGATGTTGTCAATGTCAACTTCGCAGTATCGTGGAGGTAAATCATGTCTAGTAAAAGTTTGTTAAACAGCTCACGTTCGAATGCATCGTTGAACTGAAGGTTCCGTTGTTTGAGACTAAAAATGCTTATTCACAATAATGCGTGGAGCTTTTCAATACATCTCATTAATGGGAGGGAATTTAAATATATTATACTCAGATTTCAATCATCCGGCATGCATTCCTTTAGCCAAATAGAGTTAATGAGCTACAGCGTGCACTATCCCAGCTCACCGCCACCAGCCTTAAATCCTATGCCGGTAGTACATATCAGTGCTCGAATCTTTGTCGTCTTTAAGTAATGCACTTGGAGTGAAGATCACGTTGGGGGACAGTCTACCCTATTGTCGATGAACATACTACAAAGTCACTCCGTATTTGCAGCACATTTTGCGTGTCGGTGACCAGATTTCCAGATGTCTTTACAGCGGGAATCCCTGATTCTAAACATCTATATGTATCATTTGGTAGAAGTGTCGGACTTCATCTTTATTCTTATACTTTTTTTTATAATTACATGCTCCCTTTATCTTCTTCTCCACAGACGCTTTTTCCGTTTACAGAGGCGTTTCACCTCTCTCCTCTTTTCATTATATCTTTTACCGAGATATCGCGTTTTCAAAGGCTGAAGTGTTGCCTTGTATGTGTCATCCTTTTCTTTAGACAATACGTGACATTATTCATCGTACCAGGACTTGACTGTACGTGGGTAATATGTTGCCACTGTGTGTCAGGACCATCGGAATAAGCTAAGTTAGCTAGAATAGACATTTTTAATCTCGGTGGTATGCAGCCCCACGATAACTTGTGTTACGTGTGTTTTTTGCCATTGCTAAATCTCATGCGGTCCTCAGCTAGTTAATGATACAAGTCCATATTTACGCCACGCATCACAACCACGTCCATCACGCTTGAGACATGTACGGATACAATTTTATTTTAAATCTTGAAATCTTGACAGGAAGTCAGTATCGTACCTCTGAAAAAAACCGAAAAAAATGATGTCTAAAGTAAGTAATATTTAGTCCATACACTGAACTTTTTGAAAAGAAATTTTGGGCGAAATAAAGATGCCGTAGTACACAAGTTTGTGGTAAGACTGACATGCTAGTGGACAACACTCATGGAATTCGTCAGAGTGTGAAACTCAACCCGCGAGTCTGCTTTAAAAAAACTTAAAAACTTAATTTCCCTTTGCACCCCATGAATGAGGTATGGGATAGCTTCTCGCGTTGTTGTGAATTAACACGCTTTCTATTTTTAGATTCACAACTAACGGCACCTACTTATTTATCGACGAATGCGAACGTCACTGTTTTGAGAAGCTCTTACTAGACACGACGATTGAATCGACGCTTAATACTGCGAAGTTGCTGTCAAACAACATTCGAGGGGAGCCGACAATGAAAGAAAATTTTATTTATTTTTTTCTTTTAAGATGACTGGAGCCAGGTTTGAACCTGCGATCTCCCGCATGGTAGTCGCGTGTTCTAACCACTATGCCACGGCCGGTCCCAGCTTTAAAAAGAAATTTGTATTTGGTATACACTTTATATCATCGATCATCAAGGGGTCAATTTGGTTACTTGCCTTTTGATCAGAAGATATGCAGATTGCATTGTTGATATCTTTGTGTGACAATCCAGTTCCAATCACTTCCATGTATCTTGCCGGCACGAAACTAACCTGCCTGAATACGTTTTCGTTTTTAGTTATTGTGTCTAGCTTCCTTTGCATTTGAGATATGCCTTTCTATCGAGTACCGTGCGATCAGTTTAGTTTCTGGACTTTTGATCACGGCATATCGGGGTTGACTTGTGGATAACTTTGTGTGAAAATCTGGTTCCACACTCTACCATGTTTCTTACCGACGATAAAATAGCCATTATAATCCGTTATCAGAGGTGTTGCTGGGTTGAATGAATTTTTCTATTGCTAAACCACGGCAATCTTACCTTCCTGGAGTCTACCAACACCTCTAAGAGAGCCGTTGTGTTGAACTTCAGAAACTCTTACAACAACATTACGGCTTCTCAAGTGTGCTTCCACTGAACAGATGACCAGTGGCATTGTCTAAGAAATACGCGATCTATTCGGAGCTCCTCAGAGAGTTTCAAATTTATTCCCAAACAAATATTAGGAAAAAAAGAAAATCCACCATTTGTTTATTCTGTCCGTTAAAATAAATGTACAAACATTACAAATTTGTATTTGCACCACACACCACTGTCCCACAGCATGATCCCAACACAACACACGACCCCAGGGAAATGACTCAAAATTGGAATTCTCATAAAATTCAAATTAACAAAACCACGACATGCATTTGTCATCATTACCCTTAAAACACAAAAGCTCTAACACTAGCTCTAATCGCGTAAATTCCATAATCTCAAGATCCTTCAGCAGAGATAATTTATGCAAATATTACTCAAAATTTTCAACATATGACGGTATAAAATGCAAATTAAAGAACAGCCAACAGCAAAAAAAAGTGTAAAGTGTTACACAAATTGTCCAATTAAATAAATGATTTCATGTAGAGGTCAATAAAAATCAAATCAATATTTCCAATTTGCATTTGTTAAGTTAAGTTTTTGCGTATGTTTTTTTATGTTGTTCGTTTTTTTTTTGGTGTTGTTATTTTTATTTGACAATAATTCCGAGTAGAGGTGTAACACCAATTTATTTTTGTGCGTTACAAATGACCAGTAGTTGTTGCAATTTAAATTGTCAATTTAATGGCCACAAACTGCTGCATTTACATAAATATCACTGAGATTATTGGACCAACTGTAGCCTGTAGGCTTACAATGTTCTATGGCTACGCAAATGTATGGCAATTAAGTGAAAGGATCTATAGGCTGAGAAAAGAAACAAAATACTTGAAAGGCTTATGTACTGGTATGAGATAGTAAGGGGCGTTTGATTGACATTAATACACGTTTGTAAGTAGATTTTTGAATTTGGAGAACATAATTCTGGTTTAATATCAAGTTGTTGCGTGTGATAACTATGGGGAGGGTTATGTTTAATATGGTATGAATAATTTTTGGGTAATGCCAAACGGATTCGCTGGTTACGGTTATGGTTGCAAGGCTGTGGTCCAAAGGATTAAGATACTCGTTGGTGCTGAAACTTGTTAGGTAATATAATTTGATTGATAGTCAGGGGTATCTAAGTATAATACAATTTTTATTACGACACTTTACCAATTTACATTTGTTTAAGTTTCAAATCTATTTGTAGGGTTTCTTCTACTGAAATTTATATGTCAGCCTTCTCTGGCTAAACCTTTTTTATATATAAAGGTTAAGAAACCACCTAATTGTCCCCTTCTCTACTTAATTAATAAACCTTTCAAAATCCGAGCAATAACTAATGTATTCATCTAATTAACATACAAATACGTCATCTATAATTACAATTAAAATTACTATGACTGCGATTAAAACAAATTGTTTACTTTGTTAATCGATTTGCCAATTTGCTATAAAATATTTTAATAACTAAAGCGCGATTTATATTCTACTACTGACAATGCTGTTGACATCTTAATTTTGTAATTGTAACACAATCTCGTCCACAACCAACAGCAACTAATAAAACACAACGATGAATATTAAAATCTATTTTGTGGCAAATAAATAATTAACCTTTAGCCAAACCTGAGAAACCCGAGGGGTGGACCGAATAGCACCAACAGCCACCACCTCGAATAATTGATTCATTCAATGATACAATGAAAATGAATCAACAAATGACTGCAGTTCATGAGTGAATGAATGGAATCAATGATTTACCACAAATGTTACACATACGAGGCGACACACCTGTTTGTTCAGTGTTACTACAATCTAACAACAGATATGGTTTAGCAGAAAACAGAGGAAACCAGCGACGACTAGTGAACAACACAACACAACATGCTCCGCATGATTTGACTAAATATAGAATAAAATGTGTCTTTTATGATTACGGATTATCTAGAACCTCGATGCCTTGGCGGTCTAGAGTCATACACAAAGACAAATATCCACTTACTGCAAAAGTTCACACAATTGTCGCTTGAGAAAAAAAAATGTATTTTAAATTAATTTTAATTTCATATAATTACAAATCTGTAACAGACACTACAAAGAACAAAGCGGAAAAGTACACACAAGACTTTATCAGTTGGCGGGGGGTTATGGTAATAAATCTAATGTTTCTCGAGAATGGGTGACGGATTTCTAAATAATATTCACACGCGGCTTACAGTGTGGCTTATTTGCAATTTGTATAGCAAATAAACAGTGGATTCCATTAGAACAGTCCGAGGAATTTCAAGAGGTAAATAAAAGCTTTTGCAATTAATATGTGAAAATTTTTTACTTTCGATTAAACTTTCGAAATTGTAAGTATGTAATTAGTATCCTAAGCTACTCTTGTATAGCACTTTGGTCTTATGCGCTTAATATATTGTTTGCTACACTATGTTTGGATAAAAATTCGTTAACCTGGTCCATCCAACTATGTTTTGGTCGCCTGCTCCTGTGCCCATCGAGTTTATTACCGAAGACTTTTCAAGCTGGAGCATTTTCATCCATTCGCACAACATTCCCCAACCAGCGCATTTATTCTGTATGGATGCGCTTAACTACGTTGATGTCGTTATACAGCTCATGATTCATAAGACAATGGTACTTTCCGTCAACAATGATAAGTCCAAATATTGCTAGTCCAAATATTTCTTTCTAGAAGAATCCCAAAACAGATTTCCCTTCTTGTGCTATTACCCAAGATTCAGCACCATAGAGCAAAACATATATAACCAGTGTCTCGAACAGTTGCTACAAAACTGGTAAGACCAGTGTCTGGTACAGTGACATTTTTGTTCGTCGAGAGAGGGCTTTGTCTTTAAATCGCTAGCATAGAACATTATAGAAACTGTTTGTGATCAAAACTTGTCTCTTGACTTCCAGACTGACAGTATTATTTTTGTTTACGGAGGATTCAAGGTTGACAAAATACTTTAAGAATATCGGATTTAGGGGCGCTAATTGAGAAAGATAGATTAAATTGGCTTCGGCTATCTTGGTGGTATGCAGCCTAGAGATATCTAGCTTTGTTTACTACGTCATGGTCGGAGTCTAAGGCGTGAGACATGCCTTCAATCGATTATCGCATGATCAAAAGGAGCTGATTTCTTAAAAAAAAAATTATAACAAATAATAATAATTGTATGGGGATGACTTTTGCAAATATGGGGTAGATATGTTTTAAAAACTGTAGGGGTTGCAAAAATATTAGAGGTTGGTCACACATTTGACGCCTCTAGGGGCACCTTTGGGGCAGTAAGTGGTGGGAGCAAAATTCATAAAAATTTGATTTGTGTATGGGAACCTCCGAGCTACGGCGAGATACGTGTGGCAATATCCCGCCTATAAACAACAAGCGACTGTTGCCGATAGTCTTCCTGCTTAATTGTTTAAGGCAGGCGTGGAAGAGCTGATTAGGAGTATATATCAGCTCATGTAGAATATCTGGCTAGAGAGGATGTTTGGGGATTGGAGTCTCAGTCTGTTATGTCCCATATACAAGAAAGCAAATCGTATTGAATATAAGAACTACCGTAAGAACTGCCAATTGCGTATTAGGTGCATTCGAGCATATCATGTAAACGTTTAAAGCCAATTTAGGCAGGGTGATTGCTTGTCCTGTACATTATTTATTATAGTTATGCAGAAGGTGATGAGAAAGGCTGGTGTCAACATGTCTGGCACCATATTCCACAAGAGACACATGCCACTAGCCTATGCCGATGATATATACATCGTTGGCCGAAATCTGCGGGATGTGACTGCAATTTTTTATCACTAGAAATGGAGTCAGCAAACATGGGTTTAGTGGTCAAAGAGGACAAAACAGAAATTAAGATTTCGACGAACAAAGAGTCCTCTCGATGGGGACGCAACGTGAATGTTGACAATTATTGTTTTGAGGTAGTACATGAATTTACATACCTCCGATCTTCCGTCAATAAGATAAATAGTGTCAGCCAAGAAATAAAATGGAGAATAGTGCTCTCCAATAGATGTTTTTAAGGACATCGGCTGCACTTTAGTAATACCACCCTATCTCGGGATACTAAGATACAGCTATACAAGGTGCTAATTTTACCCGTTCTGTTGTATGCTGCGGACCGTAAGTGCTTACATATTCGTAAGTTGTAATGTACCACTGCAGTAAGTAAGTAAGTATGTATGGGAGCCTTGTTAGGGGTGAAGATGGGGTTAGGTATGTTCGGGGAAAATGTTACAAAGGAACAATTACTGGCGATGTTCATACAATTTACCTATCTAGGGGAGACTCCGGAGCAGTTGCGAGGCTTGATGTGGATTTATTCCCCTTTCTCCACCAACTTTAACCACAATGCGCCGACATTTGACACTAACCCAACTCCCCCAAATTTTGGCTCAAGCAGTTTTTCCCCCCAACCACATAAAATTTGGGCGTGGTTTGTACTAAAACCTAAATTAACTATGGAGTCAAAAATGTACAATAGGCAAAAGTATCCCCTGAATAACGATATGCAACACATGACGAAACAGTCTAATAAGTACTATTACGGAGGATCGTAGTGTGCACGGATCAAACAAGTTTTGATGTCCTCAAAATGTCATTGGACAAACTACAATGGGGGGAACTTATCATGTTTTTTTACCCAATCTAGCCTATCTAAACCGTGATGCCAGATGTCTAAGTCACTTGTTAACAATAAATTCACACCCAAATTCATGTCATTCTGCATGTCTGCTGTATGATATGTCAAAGTTCTTTTTACGTATGCATTCCAGACCCGTCCATCGGAATTCCTGTGTGGCGTTGAAGTCAGTCAAATATTTGTCTACGACATCTCTCAATTAGATAAAAGCACTATTTCTGTAGAAGGGACATTCCAGTTGCATATCGTTAAATCATGGTCTTTTTGAAGTGTGCTGGGCCGATAACATTTGGAGGGTTCTTGTCTTTTTTTCTACAAAAATACGTTAACAAAAATTAATTATCCGCAATTTTTAAAATATATGCTAAGAATATTAATTAATTAATAATAATTTCCTAACCCCATATAATAGGAAGTTATCAAAACGAACGACTATTATTGTTGCAATTTCTATTTACGTTTTTAATACCTAATACAAAATAATGCCAATATTATTCAAGCTGCTTAATAATTGCCAGCTCCTAAGGCAAATTCCTTGCAATATGTTATATTTCTAATAATTGTTTTCCTATTTCCGCTATCTCCACCCTATTGTTGAGAAATACTCAATTTCATATAGCAGACATAACTGAATTACTTGTAAATAGAAAGACTTCAAAGAATTTCCAGCGGACAGGAAATCAAAGACCATTAAAACACCTGCGTTCTTAGAGCATACAACTTATCGCGTTTGTGTCTTAAGTCTTTTGTTTAACATATGTTTATTTTTAATCCAACAAACTCAAAACAATGTTTCAGTTTTATCTCAACTATTTTTCGCTATTAATGTTTCTATGTAGCTATTAAATTTGTTAGTTGTTTGCTAAAATTCATTAATTTCATCACTTTTAACTATAGTTGGGTGACAGTTTGGTAACACTTGTCAATCAATCATTTTAACAAATCGACGAGAACAACGAGCAACTATCGATACAGCAATAGCCACAGTTAGTGGTGCTAAACACTTGGATTGAGTGTAAAACTAATAAAAAATACATGGAATATTTTTTATATACCTCTATTATGCTGATTGCTAGTTTAACTCTAAAGTCTTGCAATTGCAAAAATTTCCACGTACTATATGGACAAAAATTGGGTAAAAAAATAATTATTGATTGATTCCATAATATTCTTTAATTCAAGCCAACTTCATCGGATAACACATTCTCGGTTTCTAATGACAACTAATAAAAAAATGAATTTATTCCTTTCCTTCTCCGAGCAGAACTAAAAGTCATTATATTACTAAATATATCTAATTAGCTATGATTATATTTTAAGCCAATAAAAAATACATAATTAATTGAATGTCACATTTCGTTTACTGCACTTGCGCATTGAATAGTATTTCAACCATTTACCTCTTTGCCTATATTAAAATTTAAATTCACAATTTACTCAAAAGGAAGTAATCAATCACAGCATGATTTATATGTCACACCATGCTGTAGAGTGCCGAAAGCAATCGAAAAATCAAGATAAGCATTGAATTTACCAATATTTGACCAAAAAATCAATTCATATTTTCATTGATTCGCTCAATAATGTGAAAAATTGCACAAGTTTTCAAGGCATTTTTCCAAATCAGCTTTCGCATATAGTTCTTTAATGCCATAAACTAACAAATTATATCTTAAAACGTATGCATTATTTATTTATGCTGTGGTCACATTTAACATCGCTATTGGACCTCTGTATGATACATAACTAGTGCGTATGCGTACCAATCAACTACTTAGTAATAGTTGTCGACTCAAATGGCAATCAGTTTGTGTAAAATGCCTTAGGCCAAGAGCGAAAACAAACATTAAATACTCTGGTCAATTGTTGATTATTGTCTGCCATTTATCATGGCACAACTCCACACGTCCAGCCTTTGCAAGTAGTGGACGGTGGTAGCCCAACTCAAATCCGGCCCATATCAATAAGCTCGACTCAACTCACGCATATCGAGTGAAGTGATTGCAGTTATCGCTTTGTCCAGCATTAATAATGTGGCACAAAGTAAAATCTGTTCAAAATCGCATTTGAACAATTTGCTTACTATTAATGTTGTTGTTGTTGCTGTTGTTGTTTATGCTGTGTATGGACATTTGCTTATTTATAACGATTAAAATCCGCATTCTAGCGAAGCAAATGCACTGTCACAGTGGTTGGAAGTGGAATAAAAATTTAACGAATTTTATGAATTTTATGAATTTAATGAACTTAATGAATTTAATATATTTCATGAATTTAATGAATGTAATGAATTTAATGAATTTAATGAATTTAATGAATTTAATAAATGTAATGAATGTAATGTAATGAATGTAATGAATGTAATGAATTTAATTAATTTAATTAATTTAATGAATTTGAAGAATTTAATCATTTTAATAAACTTAATGAATTTAATGAATTTAATGAATTTAATGAATGTAATGAATTTAATGAATTTAATGAATTTAATGAATTTAATAAATGTAATGAATGTAATGTAATGAATGTAATGAATGTAATGAATTTAATGGATTTATTGAATTTAATGAATTTAATGCATTTAATCATTTTAATAAACTTAATGAATTTAATGAATTTAATGAATTTAATGAATTTAATGAATTTAATGAATTTAATGAATTTAATGAATTTAATGAATTTAATGAATTTAATGAATTTAATGAATTTAATGAATTTAATGAATTTAATGAATTTAATGAAATTAATGAATTTAATGGATTTAATGAATTTAATGAATTTAATGAATTTAATGAATTCAAAGAATTTAATGAATTTAATGGATTTAATGAATTTAATGAATTTAATGAATTTAATGAATTTAATTATTTAAAGGATTTAATGAATTAAATGAACTTAAATATGTTAATGAATCTAATGAATTTAATGAATCTAATGAATCTAATGAATCTAATGAATCTAATGAATCTAATGAATCTAATGAATCTAATGAATCTAATGAATCTAATGAATCTAATGAATCTAATGAATCTAATGAATCTAATGAATCTAATGAATCTAATGAATCTAATAAATCTAATGAATCTAATGAATCTAATGAATCTAATGAATCTAATGAATCTAATGAATCTAATAGATCTAATGAATCTAATGAATCTAATGAATCTAATGAATCTAATGAATCTAATGAATCTAATGAATCTAATGAATCTAATTAATCTAATGAATCTAATGAATCTAATGAATCTAATGAATCTAATAAATCTAATGAATCTAATGAATCTAATGAATCTAATGAATCTAATGAATCTAATGAATCTAATGAATCTAATGAATCTAATGAATCTAATGAATCTAATGAATCTAATGAATCTAATGAATATAATGAATCTAATGAATCTAACGGATCCAATGAATCTAAAGAATTTAAAGAATCTAATGAATCTAAAGAATCTAATGAATCTAATAAATCTAATGAATCTAATGAATCTAATGAATCTTAAGAATTTAAAGAATGTAATGAATTTAATAAACGTAACGAATTGAGTGAATTTAATAAATTTAATGAATTTAGTAAATTTAATGAATTAAATGCATTTAATAAATTTAAATAAATGATAAATGGCAAAAGTTAAAGAATAAGTTAACCATATTTTTCACCTTTGCCATTAGTTTCTAGCAACCACCGCATCACATCTTCACTCACTGTGCACAGTAGGACTCCACATTACGCACACAGTTAATCCAAATTTTTCTGAAGTAAAAGTGAAGTGGAGATCTGTTATCGCTTCGGAGTATTTATGGGAATTTTCATACAGAATATAAGTGCAACACATTACAAATGATTTGTACTTTAGTTTATCGCTTCAGAGCTGAGGGAGTTACTTGCGGGGGCTGGGCTGCCCCCAGTTGGTCATTTATTTAGCATACAATGTCTTTGCGAAGCCATAACCCATGCGTTACCAACTCCACTGATATCCCACTATAAATGGTGTGGGCACTTAAAGTTACGTTTACATACATGTCAAATGTTTTGTGTTATTATTTATTTGCTCATTTGAATTTCCATTTAATCATCATACTCGCGTCTTACGCTCTTAAGCACGGATTCAAAATTTAAATTTGCATTTCATTTTAGTTTTGGATATCAATTTTCCTTAGTAGATATTTGTTTCAGTTCATTAGATTTTGCATATGGCTGCACAACGAGAGTAAATGAGTGGTCGTATTGCAGTCGCTGCAGATAACTAAATGATTTTGATAATCAAAACATGAATACAATTTATGATTAATAGTTGTCGCAATTGACCATAGTTATGGTCGTCGATAGAAATATGTAATTGACCATTTTAGATTGGTAATTGGTTCAGGTGTTATAGCCATGAATTCGGTTGTATCGATTTCAGAATGTGTGGTGTGGTGGTTGTGGAAGAATTATGAGCTTGTGGGTTATATTCATGAGCATGCGTACAGGAGCATTAAGATAATTGTACGTTCATTGGCGTCATTATATGTCATTCTAATATTTGAGTGGGATTAACGCGCAATTTTAGAGGGGGTCAGTATTGCATAGGCTTAGTTGATCCATGTTGTTAAGTGCAATTCGGCGTTAATAGGAAAATAAGACCACTTGCTGTGTTGACAAAAAATTATATGGCTACAGTTGTGGCTTAATTTGGAGTACGCGATCTAGCAACGTTTGACGCATAGCGCATAACTATGACCTCACAGACATCTCGTTTAGACCATAACATCAAAATTCCACAACTCCACCTCTGTTACAAATGTTAACAGATTTTCCACAAATTTAACAAATCCGTAGCCACACCGCAATTCCGTTGTCATTACAATGTGGTGAACAACGTAATTATCATTATATTTTGTATCTCCTTACTAACAAAACTCAAATCAATAACCAGCCAGCCAATACAAAATGTATAACAATAATGCCACAGCAACAACAGAAACAAAATACACATTTTCCAATTAATTATATTTCTGTACAACTATTTACCACAAAAGGCACCTGCCAAGATTTTCAAATATATTTCTATCGCCAAACAGTGGCGGTGGCAATGGCTCACCGGCAGGCGTTTATTTGCACCGAAAACGATTTGTACGAACGGTAGACAGTACTAATTTGGCAGATCAAATTGAAAGTCAAGAAACACAGTAACGAAAATTTAACATTTTCGAATGAATGGCATGAATGTGACACAAATTTTCCGCTAATACAGTAAGTTGCGAGTGTGGAGTCTGACTTGAGAGTGAAACGCATTTTACTCTTAGCCCCTAGCAGCATTTCATTGCGTGTTATAGACTGAACTCGTCATTAGACACCCACACTTATATATTTCCTCTCAGTGGCTGCCACAATGGAAAATGTATAGCATTGTACGCCAAATTGATTTATAACCTGATGAAGTTTGAAGCGAATGCAACAGTGTCGAATTTTACAATGGTTTGCGTGCTGCGCATAAATCATTATAATCATGATGGGTTTTGCAGTTGTTGTTGTCTAGTTGGGGGCAATGTCAACAAACATCACCACCACAAGATTGTGGTAAAGATGTTTGTTGGATGTTTTTCGTCACCAGATATGTTGATGGCGCTCGGCGCTCTGTGATAGTTTTTGTGATGTTCAACTCCACGTGACGTGACAATACTCGTATCTTAAGTTTTATGGCAAAGTAGTTTGTTCATTACGACGACAAGTATTATGTCAAATTATGTGTTAATTAAGTAATAATTTATGGGTGTATTTTGTCTTTGTGATAGCTGTAAATCTTTAAAATTGTCATTGAGAAGGACGTTTGAAATGGGGGACAAGAAAATTTTATTTTTTCTCATGATATCATTAAGTAATAGAGAGCGGTTAATATAATACTTTCATGTTTAAAATACCTTGGTAGTCGGTATTTGCCTCTGATAACGAATAGGGCTAATTAGAATTAGGACCTGTAGGAATTAGAACCAATTAGAATCAGGACTAATTTGATTTAGCAATTCGAGGGAGATGATAGAAACTGTGGCCAGAATACAAAACAAAAATATCTACAAGTCCGGGTTTTAAAACCCAACAAAGTCCGCATAAACCCCAAAAAAAATTTAATATTTTCTACACTGTCCAGGTGTAAAGCATTATATTTTGAAAGATATGTCCACTTCTCTATATTTTCTCTTAAAGATGCCACAATCTTCTTAAAGATCTTCCTGAAATTTTTACAGCATTTAACTGGGACTCTGACATCATAGGGTACTTATTTCGACCACGCCCACTTTTACGCCCATTTTTTTTAAATAATTTGCAATGGCGAAGCATTGCCGGGCCCACTAGTATATATTCGATAGAAAAATTCTTCGCACAGGCGGAATAAAGGGTATATTACTTTTGTTCTAGCAGTTGTAATGCCCAAAAGGAGGCATGGAAGGTATGACGATATATATATATAGAGATGATCAGCATCGAAATCTGAGTATATTTAAAGGTGACCGTCTGTCCGACACCTTTAGCTTATACTCGCAAAGCGGGGGTTAAGTTCTACGACGAGTAAGATCGGTCAAAAATTTCTCCCATCTCCTATGCAAACTTTTTGGGGTCTGTCCCCGTGATTATATTCTCTAAACGTGGTATGAGTTTTAAATTGAACAAGATCGGACCGGCTCACTATGGATCAAATAAATGATTTTTGAGGCAAGAAATCAATTTTTAAAGTGTACAATTTCAAAAAAGTGATAGTGGCATTTTTTAATACCCAAAAATACAAAATGCGAGTCAGGTGGCAACATATATCTTAAAGCCAAGCTGTCAAAGTTGTATTTTTTTTTCGGTTTCTTTTGTTCTTTGACATTTAGCTTTATAGTGCCTAACATTTAATCCATTGTTTGACAAAATATTATAATCGTATACAATTTTTTATTTTGTTGTTGTTGTCAAACTGTGCCGTATTTTTTGTGTACTTTTGGTTATTGACCGTGTGTTTCTTGGAGTAGTACTTTGTTTATTGGGACGTATTTGTTGAACAATATATATGTGGAGAAAGGTAAAGATGTGTACTTTCATGTGGTTGTAATTTCAAATGCAGCCAACTGCAGCCCAACTGCTCTAAATTATTTATATTATTGATATTATTACTCGATTTCTAAACTGGACGCAAAGGTAAATTTGTATGGGAGGTACCAAATAGGGTGTGTCTAGACTTCCAGTTTTTTTTCTCCAAAACTGTATCTTGATATAGATTTACTAAATGAAGAATTTGGGAACGATCGCATTGGAATTATTGATATTATTACTCCATCTCTAAAGTGGGCGTAAACGTACATTTTTATGGGAGGTACCAGAAGGGGCGTGGTAAGGCTACCAATTTTTTTCCAAAACTTTTTTTTTCCAAAACGTTATCCTATTATAGCTTTACTATATACAGAATTTGGGTACGATCCGGTTGGGTGTGTTGATATTATTACTCCATTTCTAAAGTGGGCGGAATGATGTATTTGTATGGGAGGTACCAGAAGGGGCGGGACCATGTAGCCCATCTGCAATACCGTAAGGAGTTTTGGAGAAATATTAATTCGTGCAAAATTTCAAAACATTTGGTTGCGTTTTCGAAAGTTATCGTGCGCACCAGCCGGACAGACAGATGGACAGACAGACGAACAGACGGACATGGCTCAAACTAAAGTGACTCCTTCAAACGGCGAAAGACCTTTATCATTTGGCTTCTCAAACTTTTAAGACCTCCATAGAAGTTGCTTATGCAGACGCTGACGACTACAATAAAATAAAAGAAGAGCTATTTTCAAGGTATTAAAATGCTAAACTATTACAGGAACTCAAAGCTTCCATTCTTTTATACTTTTAGATGAAACTTCACTAAATGTTAGCAAATATTCCGAAAGTTAACAGTATTTCTTGCGCAAAATTTTATATTAAATCTAAAAAAATCATCAAGGTTGTCCATTTTTTGGGGGTGTCTGAAAAATTTATAATACGATTCTTGTTTTAATCTATTAGAATTATAAAAAAAAATCTGTACAAATTCCAAAGTTTAGCTACTTTATACTTTTTTCACACAAAGATATCAAAATATAAGGAAGTTAACAAGAGAAGCATTTACTTAAAAAATTTAAAAAAAATAAGAGAAACCCCTTTTTAGTTTTTAGGTATGTTATATATATAAAATATACATTTTCAAATATTTCTATACCTTGCCACACCCACATATTTTGAAAAATGCAATTTCTAAACATGAGGTTGTGTTTCTATTGGTAATATCTAGCTGTATGCTAAATGTCATTAAAATCTGAGAGGGTCGGGTTCAATAAATACCAATTTTGATATGAAATTCATCATATATACTATTTTGATTAAGGAATGCCTTGCATTTGATTACAATTAGAGTGTTTCAAGTATCCCGCGATCAGCCTTTATTCAAGGTCCAATGGAGTGTTTTATATAAAAGACAAGAGCCCATTATACCATGACAAAGCCCTCTCTCGACGAACATAAGAATAAATGGTGGTATTGGGTTCATAGTTTTTTTATGTTGCGGACTATCTATAATATAGATTTTCTGTATACTGATATACACTGAACACTTTATATCCAAATGTACCTATAAATGCGACTGTTGTAACTATATATCTTCAAATTATTTAGATTTAGAATTATTTGTTATATTTAGTTTTAGTTCTTTAAATTCGACCTTTCCTAGTTATCTTTATTTTCCTTGTTTTTTAAATCAAGCTCGAGTTCAAGTATTTTGTCTTTGTCTTCTATTCTAACACAGACTGTCTTCACATTTACACTGATCTAATTTAATTTTTGTTAATTTGTTATTCCTGAAGATGATCCTCAAAGAGGGTCGAAATAATGAAAAATAAATAAATTATACAAAAAAATACTTGACCTCAAGCTTGATATAAAAAAACAAGGAAAATAAAGATAATGAATTATATATCAAATTATTATATGTTTCAAAATGAAAATACTTATGTATATGTAACATAATTTATCCACTAATAATCTTGCTTTAGAAACAGATCCCGTAATACCGCCTTGTATATTCAAAACAAAAGATTTAAGACACAAACTTGTTTATGTACTACTGGACATAACCAAAAAACAAAAAGCTTTTAACGAACAATATTTGAAGTTAGGCCTGTAACATACTGTTAATAACAACAAAAGCTTTGAGAAACTGTTAAAACTCGACTTATAAACACAGCCTAACAATATGCTACCATGCTGCTGTCTGACTATAAGAGCGAGGCATTTCACAAGTAACAACAGCAGAAAGATTAACTAAAACATTTAAACAAATGAATCCAAGTTGATTTTGTTACACACATTCCATTTACAAATTCCGCAATTATCACACATTGAAACTAAATTAAACTATTCTTTCACGACTTTAATAGCAGACACTATTCTCAAAAACACTGTACCTATTTCTAATTTAATTTAAAAACACATGCATTACCTGCCGACATACAGAAATTGAATGATGTATTCACACACCAGCTGCTTGGCCAATTGTATGAATACTATCAACGAGCGGTTCGTTATCTATTTACACCAATTAACACCAAAAAAATCAAAGACCCCCTTCAACGAAAAACTACAATTAAAACTAAAAGTCTGTAATAAAACAAAAAACCAAAAAAAAAACAATGTCATGAGAGAATCGCGGAACGTAAAAAAAATCACAACCATGTTCCGTGGCAGCAACATCGTGAACATGTCTTTATTGTTCAAGTTGCTTCTGAAAAACTGAAATTATTTCGATTGTTTTTGGTTAATTACAGGTTGTTTTATTTAAATCACTTTTGTTTTTTTTCGGGGGAACTACAGACATCTTAGAAATCAGAGCAACAATCGTACAATCGTATGTGAGGTTTATTGAGTAAGGTCAAGAGCGAACATAGTGATAATGTAATTAAATAAATCCATAGGTAAATGGATTAAAGAATGCGAAGTGTAGATAATGGTAACAAGCGAAATGAGTGTACTCATTAACTAAGAACAAATACATATAAATGGCTTATAAAAGAGGTTTAATGAAAAGCTTTAATAGCTTAAAGTTAAAATTAATTTCAGTTGCATTCGGTGAGTTTAGTACCCTGTAATATAATTTACATAAGTGTTATTTTAAGTCTATAGCAAAGACTATCTTATTTTGATTTATCTTAAGAATTCACGTAATTTTTTGTACATGTCGGTGGTTTCGATCTGTGTAGAGAACAATGTATTGAATTGGTGGTAGGTCAGCTGAGGTATATGTATAATTTTTTAATGAGAGAGATTTTCTGGGAAGTAGTAAATTTTTTCATTTGCACTGTATAAATTACAAATAAATCATAAAAAAAACTTATAAATAAAAATCTTGACGTTCTTTTCATACGATTTTGGCTTTAATTATAGGTTTTGAGAAAAATACACGGTCATCAAGGATATCCAATCAAGGATAAGGTCCAATAAAAAAATTGAATTTGTGCATCGGTGCATCTTAGGGCAACAGTACCTTCATCATAAAAGGAATTTTAACACAAGTTCATATTTCAAAAAAATCTTATAATTACGTCGACTACAATGAATGAAAAAACTCTAGACATACGGACATAAAGAAAAGAAGAAACATCTACATAACACCTTTTTTACTGTGCAGCACTTTGACTCGATATATCCACCCACTTTGTCCAAACATTGCCCAATATCCTATTTGCTCACAGCCGATGCGAATTTCATACCTCTTAATGATTTACAATCACTAATGTTGTTGCTCTCCTTATGTTATGTTATTTATATGATTTACGATTTTCTCCATATGACTCACTGAGCCATTTAGCAGTCATTTAAGAAAAATTAGCATAATCTACTTCATAATACTTGTGGAAATCTTAACCCAATGACCAATGGTAAACGCCAACATTTCAGCAACCAGGAAATCTTAATGCAAACAATTTTGAAAATGTTTACCCAACACGTATTTGATTGTCTTTAGCTTGTTGTTGAAAATCACTTTGGGCCAAAAATTTTCGTCGATTTAATAATAGAAAACCAACGTAAACAAACAAACAGCAGATCTCTGATGCGGTCGATAAAGCGCCAAATTGATTTATTGTAACTTTTGTAGTTTTTTGCGTTTCTGATGGCTATGAAACTGGGTGTGCAGAAATTATGGCAGACATAAGGGCTATAAGACAAACAACAACAAAGACCAAGAAAAAAAAAAACAAAAATCAAATGATTTTCATAAAGCAACAAACAAGACAATACAAATAGTTTCTACTCAGAAAAATCATAACGATGGTCAGTTAAGCCAAATGTTGTTCGTTGTTCGATGTTTAGTGTTGTATCGCCCAAACACTACAATGTCCCACCACCGACTGTAGATAACAATGGGCAAAAATTAATGGTGGGAGTTGTTGGAGCACAGAGCGTATACCTCCCAGACACCATCGACAACAAAAGAACAAACACATCAATGCGGATACATTTAGATGGATTCCATGGACCCCTTTGTCGGCGCTGAGGTTCACCTAATAGATATGTGCACTCAAGTAGAGCACATAATTAATGCAAATTAGTTTAGGTTTCTGTTGCGAAGTGGTCAAGAAAATTTTGCAGAATATTTGTTCGTATTTTATTGTTTGCTGAAGTGCGTCAAATGCAAATGAAGATGTTTCTGAGGCAAATTGTATAAATACTTTGTATTTTTTTCAATAGAAGGTAGTACAGATTCATAGTCTAAAACAAACACTAGTAGCAAATTGCCTCAAAAGGAAAAATACTTAAAAAAAACTATACAAAATGATAAAAATTGTAAGTGGAAAAAAATCAAAGTGGATTAGATGGGAAACTTGTGAAGTGGATATAAGAAATAAGAAAAAACTGTTTCCAAGGATTACAGTTTGAACAACAAATAATGCATTAAGTGACAACTAACAGTAATAACTAAAAAAATATCAACATATGCAATGCCAAATAATAACTCTTAAAAAAAATTTTAAGACTATAAAGTGTTTACCCATTATATGAAATGTTATATACTAAACAGTGAAAAAGAAACAAATACCTTCAAAACGGAACGAAGATTAAATAATTTGAATTTATTGTGGGCTTAAAGGATATCTATGGAATGGCTTAAAATAGAAATTATTTGAATAGAATAATATTGAAATAGTAGTAATATAATTTTTTAAATGCATAATTGCAAAATAACAACAACGCAGTATTTTATATCATGTCGACTTAAAAATTTATTTACATCTGTCGTTACTTCCAACTATATCTGGCATATACTCGAATATGTATTGCATATATCGAATAGCCAGTTTTAAACAATTTAGATTTCTTTAAATAAATCCTTTCGAATATATTTTTTAAATATATTCTAACGTTTCTGATATAGAAGTAAATACAGGCCCAGAAAATATTAAACATTCATTAGGATATAGATAGTAAGATAATATCAACAAATAGATTTTTTATTGGTGTCGTATATACCGGTGTTAAAAATGTTGATCAGTTGGATCTAATGTACCTTGATAGATCCGAAAAATGGTTTATCTAATCGGATCAAAGTAGATCAGAACTTATATAATTGTATCTTATAAGTTTTAATTTTTCCGAAATTTTTCCCTATTACAGATCAAATTGGGTCTGATTATATATTATCAGATACTGTTGGATTCCATTATATCTATATAGATTCAATTCTATCAGGCATTTATTGAACATAAGGTCTTCTTATATGCTGATCTTGCTTGTTTATTTATTTGTTTGTACCTTATAGGAGACCAAATCTCTGGACCGATCTTCCTGAAATTTTCACAGCATTTAACTGGGACTCTGTCATGACATATAGGGTACTTTTTTTCGACCACGTCCACTTTTGCGCCCATTTTTTTTAAATAATATGCAATAGGGAAGCATTGCCGGGCCCACTTAAAAAAAAAAACTTAATTTCCCTTTGCACCCCATGAATGAGGTGTGGGATAGCTTCTCGCGTTATTGTGAATTAACACGCTTTCTATTTTTAGATTCACAACTAACGGCACCTACTTATTTATCGACGAATGCGAACGTCACTGTTTTGAGAAGCTCTTACTAGACACGACGATTGAATCGACGCTTAATACTGCGAAGTTGCTGTCAAACAACATTCGAGGGGAGCCGACAATGAACGAAAATTTAATTAAATATTTATTTTTTTCTTTTAAGATGACTGGAGCCAGGTTTGAACCTGCGTTCTCCCGCATGGTAGTCGCGTGTTCTAACCACTATGCCACGGCCTACTAGTATCGTATAAAATCAGGGAAATAAGTCTCGGATAAGATTAAATCTACTTAGGTCCTATTATACCAGCACAGATCTTACCTAATCCGATCACATATAACCATGTTTGGGATCTGACTATATCGTATTAAATTTAATTTAGTTTGATCTTTACGAAACCAACTAAATTTTACTGTAATAGAATAGAGCGACAACAAATTTTTTATTAAATTAGGTATAACTAGATCTAAATAACTTACAGATAAGGTTAGGTTTAGTGTTGGCGGCGAAGGGATAATGAACCCTCTCACAGGAGCACCATGTAAATCGCTCTAAACCGCTCCAAAAACCTCAGAATTTTGTGTAGACATAGTTGAGTCAAATCGCATAGACCCTTAAAAAAGTTAGATCCAATTGTGGTCATTCTACAGCTGGGTATTGCTGAACATCATGACAACTTCTACAGAATTCATTTGGTGGGACCTTCAGCCTTGCTGCATGCCTGCCCTTAAAAAAATGTCCTCCCAAGACTGACACAAATATATACTCTTTCTGTTTGAACAGTGACAAAAGGTTTTTAGATTCTCTTTCTACCTTTTCGCATGTAGACAAGACGAATTAATTGAATTGTAATTAGTGCGATACCAGTTCATCATCAAGCCATGCGATGTTGTTTATATCTGTTAGACATAGGCATGCGACAGTAATATAGCGTAAGAGTTATGTTTAGTCATTTCATGTAGTTCAAATATGTTATGTTATACTTGAACTGTAGCTTGGTGTGTATGTCAATTCATTCAAGTATATATGGATGACACCATGCTATACGATATAAATTGCTGTTATTCTAGTGTCTGAACAATTGGTTGACATGGCATGGCATGAATTGGTGGTGTCGTTGTCATGACATGACAAAAATTTATTTGTGAACGATGAATTCATTGAATTGAAATATGCACGTGTTCTAGCTTTTAATTGGTACTTCTAGGCCGCCTCCATGGCATATTTATACATGAACGTTCTCATAGAATGTACCAACAAGTTGCTAGAGGCATGCCAACTCATTCCAATCTTGTTGGTACTTGTAGGGTAGTCTCCAGTTCCGGCTGACTTATCCGCACATCTTCAGCAATGGCAGCAACAACAGAAATGTATCTATCAGAAGCGGTGCAGTGCAAACATGCCATAGGCAATAACGCCTTGCAATAAAGCCATATAGCTTTATTACCTATGGCTATATTGCACGGCGCCATCAGAAGCCGCACGTAGAAAAGTATTACAAAAGCTTCAGTCTTTTGCGCTGCGTAGATAGTTCGTCACACCCAGCTTCGATAACAGCTCTTTCATCTGGTCCATCCGACAAAGTTTTTTTGTCGCCCCCTCCTGCCTCTCCCATTTGGTCTATTTGACCGCGTTTGACTACGTCAATGTCGTTGTGCAGCTCAAACAGCTCATGATTCATTCGTCGACGGTACTCACCGTTAACGATGATGAGCCCAAATATTTTGAGATGTATTTTTCTCCCGAATACTTCCAGAGTAGATTGATTCGCCTGCGTCGTTCCCCAGGATTCTGGCTGTAGAGCAAGTAAGTATGATCAGTGTTTGGTACAATTGAATCTTCGTTCGTCGAGAGAGGGCTTTATCATTGAAACGCTTGCTCAACGCATAGTAGCAGCGATTTGCAATCAATACTCGTCTCTTGATTTTCAGACTGCCATTATTATTTTTGTTTAGGGCGGAGCCAAGGTAGGCAAATCTACCACTTCAAAGTTATACGCAGCGTCTCAAACATGTAGACTCTATGTTCGTTCGTTGATTATTTTTGTTTTCATTTAGTACCAGACCCACTTCTGATAACTGCTTCTCAATGATCGAAAAGGCGTTTGGTAGAAAATGTCTCTGTTAGATTTGAACTGAAGACTTCGTGTCAGTCAGTGCCATCCCGCAAAGTCTAATACTTTCTATGGTACCGGACTGTCGAATTCAGCTTTGTAAATGACATACGGGTGGTAGCTGCCGATCTGCATTTCTTGGGTCTTATCCAGGATTTGTCGTAGTGTAAATATCTGGTCGGTCGTGGATTAACAGGTCTAAAGCCACACTGATAAGGTCCAATCAGGTTCGCTATGATGGGATTTAGACTTTCACATAACACACTAGACAGGAACTTGTATCCGCTCTGCACTTCCCTGAAATATTACTGTGCTTTGACACCGATATGATGTTGTATCTTGGGTATATGTTGAATTCGGTAATACGGATACCAGGAATTTAGTAGCAGCCTGACAATCAGAAAATACATTGTTGCCCATCTTCTTATCCTTCGACATACATACAACTTCTTACATAGTAAATACTTCCGCCTGGTGCCTACAGTGATTAGACAGTCGACAGGCGATAGACATTCCTAGTTCATTTCGAATCGTCTTCATAGATCGATTGCAAAAGGGGAACAGAGCCCAAAAAGCGGGAGTTTGTACAGAAGGTGAGAGTTGTTTTTGTCCGACCTTGCTCATCTTACAACTTAAGGGAGAATTTGTATGGGAGGTGGGAATAGTTTTTGTCCGATCTTGCTTATCTTAAAAGGTTACCTCCGCTAAGAGCATAAGAGATGGCATACCAAATTTCAGCTCGATAGCTATTAAACTGAATAGTGAGGATAGATAGGCGATCGCACATCTTTAATTCGATTCAGAATTCGACGTTGATTATTTACATTTACATATATTGTTGTCCTCACTCTGCGAACACAAAACATATTTCCTAGGACAATAAACAAATATTGATTATAATTTAATAAAATAATTACCCACACCACTGTAAAACACTAAATATTTGAAATTTTCCTAATAATTTTTCGTTACAGTTCCTCTTATGTCTTGCTGCAAGTGTGGTGACAGCACGCCCTAGTTATGTGTCCAGTCCAGCATATTTACCCGCGACAGCATATGAACATGTTTCGTATGAGCCCACCGTAATCGCTCATGCTGTGCAACATTTGCCCACAGCTGTCTCGCATCAAAGTCAAACTATAATCCACGAGAAACGTCCTTATCTCCGTCCTATTGTTGAATATGCACCAGCTGCCGCATATGTTAAGGCCCATGCACCTATCCTAACGAAATATGTGGCTGCCCCCGCTATCCCTACTCACTTTGACTATGGATCTCCATTGGCCTACACCAATGGCCTGTATGACACAAGTGGTTGGGATTCAGGTTTGGCTTATGCCACCTCTAACGGCTGGAACGGTTGGCCATTGAAGTAAACGACGAATGGAAAGGAATTCGGAATTCGGTGCAGAAATGAGAAATGAAGTTATGAGGAAAATGGAAATGCTAAAAAATGGTGTACAAATATCTACAATAAGAATTGAATAGTTTTAAGTAAAACCTCAATATAGTAATACATTTTGAAGGAATACAATAAAAAATTTGGTAAATTGTTAAATAAATGTCGTTTTTATTTTATAACACACGCAAATGCATAAAAGTAAAAAAAAAGATAATAATGTTTAACAATTTGTATTAAATATTTTTGAATATGTTTTCATCGTTAGATTTAAGACATGATTTTGGGACTCAATTCTTAGAACTGCACGTGAAAGTAGCCCCAAAAAGAAGAAGTTCTGCATCATTCGCTGTGTCAAGTTACATGCCATAATAATTTAATACCGAATTGAAGTTAGTAAGTATCGTCGTATAGGGGAATTTGTCACGTTTTATGCTTTTTTGTTATATTGTTATAAGGTGGCGTATGATTATCATAAGTAATATTCCACGTAAATCATACGCCACTGAGTACAACAGTTTTATTGTAACTGCTACAAAATAAACCCAGTTCAAAATCATTTGACGAATGGAAAAGTGAAACTTTTGCTTATGTAGGGACACGTTTTATGAACAAATCAAAGGAATTGTAATTCTTAATTTTTTTAAATTTGCTTTATATAAATCGGACTAGTGGTTCTCGAGTTATGTCAAACAAAAGAGCCTAAAACGTGACAAATTCCTCTATACGATACTGGCTAACTTCAAATCGATATTAAATTATTATGTCATGTAACTAGATAAAACGAATGATGCAGAATTTCTTCTTTTTGGGACTACCTTCACGTGCAATTCTCAGAATTGAGTCCCAAAATCAATGATCTTAAAAATGTTGTCTTTGTAATTCTAATAGAGTTTTTTTTACATGAGATGTGTATTATGTGACAGCTGGCAGGGGGATAATCATTTCGATAGTTGTCACACTATGTCATCAGACTTTGCTGTGACTTCTCCATTAATCATCACAAACCTTAAGTGTTGAAAGCTTTAACAAGCTATCGAGAAGCCCAAGAACACACCGATGCGAAATTGGCATCAACGAACACCACATTAACAAAGACCAGCTGTCACTTAATCCATTTCACACAACTCTTGTAAAACAAACTCTATTAGCAATAATAGCTATGATCTTAAACCGAACAATGAAAACATATTCATATCCTGCACAGATCAACTAAACAAAACAAGAGCTAACTTTTTCCCTATTCGAAAGCCAACGCCCTCTATAGCATTAAAAAAGAAACACAATAAATTTTTCATAAATTGTTAAATAAATTTCGTTTTTATTTTATAACAACAAACTCAAATATATCTAAAAAAAATATAATAATGTCCAACATTTCGTACAAAATCTTTTGTCCTTATATTCCTAAGCTAATAGCAAGCCAACAGCTTTACCAGGCAGAATGACCATAATATTCACCACCATAATGAGCACCGTAGGTAGGGGCGTATGACTTGTAGATAGGTGCCGATTCATAGGTAGTATAGGCAGAGTTCACCAAAGGAGCACCACCATAGCTATGGATGTAAGGGCTAGCGGCATAGGTCTTTACCACAGGAGCAGCATAAGTCTTCAATACAGGAGCTACAATGGGTTGCACCACATGAGCTGATGAGTGCACTTGAGAGATAGATTGATGAGATACAGCAGTGGGAATTGACTTGATGATGGTGCCGACTTTAGCATAGGATGGTTCATGAATGATGGTGGTCGCAGGGGCCGAATAAACCAAGGGAGATTCAGCCAAGTAACCAGGGCGAGCGGCAGCTACGGCGAAGAGGGCAGCGAGGACAAACTGGAAGAATTGAAATGAATAAGTAAGAAGATTAAATAAGTAATCATCTACATGATATTTTATGAAAAAACTTCAACTATTGTAATCACACTTTTTGTTGCTTTGCCCACTTTAAAGCTCTACTTACCAATTTGTACATGTTGTATTGTGTTTTAGTTGGAACTAGATTGATGTATTCTATACAAAGAACTGGAAGTGATTGATATCTTCTTGTAAGTCAACTACAGTTTATATACTAAATATTGAAACACACAAAAATCCCCCACTCCTACTCCTTCTCCTCTGACAATTGCATCATTAATTTGGTTAATTATCAAAATAGTTCACAACACATGGTGTTGGCTCTTTTGTGCCAACAACAACAACATTCCCTGACGAAAAATAGCCACCGTGTAGATACGTCACTTAAATTGCTTTAAACATTTGCTTTAGAGCAAATACTACATGGTCAAACCAGATCGTTAACAGACATACAAGCACACATCGCATCGCAAACGAATGAAGACATAGAGCAGAGGGTAAGAAAACTAAAAACTCTAACGAGTGAAATTAAGTTTGAGTTCTTAAACAAAAAATCTTTAAAATTAAATGGTAGTTTGGGGCAATAGCCGCAAGTGTTGTTGCGTCTTGGGCGAGGTTGAATTTAAGTAATATAATTTCAATTAATTGTTATTTTTTATATGCGGATACTTGCTATATAAATAGAGAGGAATTCTGAATAAAAAATATTTGTTAGAAGTCTTGAATGTGGTTAAAACGATTATATACTGTTATTACAAATCAATTGGAGCAAATTAAGCTACACATTGTCATTAATTGGAATTTTATTAATTGTTAAATTAAATAATTAATATCGTCACATAGATTGATATAAAATAGTTTATAAATAACTGCATCGAAAGAGTATACCAAAATGCACTACAGCATCTTTAGCATTGTGACTTAATTGTATGTTGATGACTTTAGTAACTCTCAGAATACCAATTACCTAAATTGGACTCAGAACGCTCAGACGCTTTCTATTTTAGATTCACAATAAACGGCACCTAGTTGTTTATCGACGAATGTGAACTTATACTGCGAAGTTGCTGTAGGTGACTGGAGCCGGGAATCGAACCACGGATCTCCCGCATGGTAGTCGCGTGTTCTAACCACTATGCCCCGGCCGATCCAATATGAATATGAACTAACACAAAGTTTTAATGCTTTCATTTCCATATGCAGTCAGACTTAAAATGTTTGTTAATTGCGTCGTATGTGCAGAGCCACACCCCTTAACCCATTAGTGACGACTGTTACCATATGGTAACGTTGACAGCGTTAGATATTGCACGCAATAAAATAAACATAAGAATAAATGTCAAGATTTTTTTTTTTAATTTCATCAAAGCATGCTTTGATCTTTTATTCTTGATTTGCCGCTATGCGATCAGATGTCAGTAGCGTCCGTGGGGGATCATTCAAAATAGGTGATTTTCACATGTATGGGATATAAAAACGGAATCCATATTAAGAATATTTTTTGGTTGTTTAAAGACTTATATATTAAAGGTTTTTAGTTTTTGTTATTTGAGAAGAATATCAAGTATCATAAAAACGTATTGCATGAATTATTTTGTACTTGGTTCTTTTTATTTACCTGTTTTAAAGCTGTTACCATATGGACACAGTCGTCATAACAATGGATATTTTTCTGAAATTTTTATATGTAAAATTCGTTTTTAACTAATTTATATGTAGTACTGACAACATCTTTAAAAAATTCCCATTATTTCGCTCTAAACCGATACAACAACGTATGGACGGGGCCGCACCCCTTGATCCAATCCTGTCCATTTTTCATTAAAATATAAACTGATCACAAATAAATACATACAGAATCTCAAGAAGAATGGCCTTGTAGATGTTGCGTTTGCAAAAAATAGGGACCTTTATGTGCAGCCACTCCTACTTAATATATCAGAATTTAATGTAGGCTATTGTTCCTTCTAGACTTACACGTATATGCTCTCAAAATATTGGGAAGATTATTTGAATAATGTAGCTTCCTATAAACCTCAAATAAACTTATTTTGAAAACTCGGGAAAATTGTTGTATAAGACTTTTTGTATGGACCGGATATGCCTCATGCATGGTTTTAATGGCATTCCATAGCCTCGCGAGTGCGGAAATAACCGTTTTTCACACAGACACTATCTGCAATTTACAGGTACTCGGAAGATTTGTTTGATTCAAAACAATCAATTCCTGTTTGATTGTTATGAAAACAACATCACACACGCTTGTATGGCATTTAACACCAAAACAGATACAGGTACAGACAGAGAAATATTGTTCAACGATTGTTGGGAGAGAATGAGAGCACGATTTTTGGGAGAGCACAATATTTTCGTCTTGTTCAATTCAAAAGCGCTGCCGCCCAGCGGCAAAATTTTCAAATTGAAATCTAGGGAAAATAATTTTTCAGTTTTAAGATTATCAAAGTGGTCCATAATATAATAATTTTTCACACCAATAATTTTTTTGTCGTGGGATCGGATCTATAAGAAGAGAATTGTTTAGTTGTATGAACAAAAAGCACCAGAAAAAAATAATATACAATTTTTTTCTCCATAACCACATTTTTTTGATAAAATCAATTTCAGCGACCCCACACCCATCTTCAAAAAATCCAAAATTTTTTTCGAAATTCTTTTAGATCACAAGCCTTAATATTCCGCTTCAAGAGTTGCAAAAATCGCAAAAAACGCGTTTGTTGAAACACCCTAATATATATATGTATATGTGAGCAATATCTAAAAATCACCAGTGCGCTATCAGGGTGACCAACTGCATAGTTTTTTTTTATTCTCAAGTCCTTTTTTCATGTGCATGTAGGCCTTACATTTGGCCTCCTTAAAGGAAGCGACGATGGAAGGCCTTGCCTTCTAATGACACTTTAATTTATTTGAAAAGGAAGAGGGAAGGCCTACTGACTGCTCTTGAAGGTCTTATAGATCCTTCCTTTTGCCAATGGGCTCTTTTTGTGCAACCTCACACAAACACATCATATTGTTGTGTGTGTGCGTTCGCAAACCGCATGTTATGCCTAACACTGGTCTAAAACCATATACGCTAATTGCCATTTTATGAAACCGGTTTGGGGCACATCCTTAGTATCGTTTCTAAATGTAACTCATGTATCCCATTATCTGCGGAATATAACTTCGTCAAAATGTCCTCCAACTATACCGTATAGATACGGCTGAATTTGAGCGATGACCAGGTTAATATTGAATTTAAGGGCATAGGTCGACTTGTTAGTATATAGTTGCGACTTCAGAAAACCCCACAAGACAAAATCTAGCGGAGTCAAATCGCAAGATCTTAGTCACTGCACCTTACGGTAACCATATCCCCAAATAATTCAGGCAAAAGGTCCATTGAAAAGTCCGCGGTATGGCACATAGCACCATTCTGCTGGAATAATATGTATATATCGTTTAATTTAAGCAAGAAGATATTGGTTATTACTTGCAGAGTTATTAAGCGCTCGTCATTGAAAGTAATGTCCTACAACTTCGTTTTTTTTTTTAAAGAGAAAAAGACGGCTGATTCTTATTACTATGAATTCGATTCTTGGCATCCCATTTTCTACGT
The DNA here is from genome assembly GCA_964034835.1 of Muscina levida. Lineage (NCBI taxonomy): Eukaryota > Metazoa > Arthropoda > Insecta > Diptera > Muscidae > Muscina > Muscina levida. Next base: position 11,775,260 of record OZ035883.1, read on the forward strand.
ATTATTAAGTTAAAATTTAGGCACTCTCCCAAATGGTGCGGAGCCCACTCAGCGAATAAACCAGGTTGTCTATGGTAAGCAATAGGTCTAGGAATCTTATGCAAATGCTTATTTTAAATGGACATTCTTAAATCATGAAATTTCCTTGAAAATGTCATCCATTTGTGAATGCACATTTTGCATATTTTATGAAAAATACGTGTTTTTGCTTATTTATGCGCATATTTTAGAAAATTATACCATAAATACATGTTTTTGATGCATATTTTTGGTATTTTTTATTTACAAAATAGTGGAAAAACTAAAACGACTTTAACATTTTGTCTTTAAATTTGTTACACAATATTCATCCGAATTACCTGTTAAACTTACAATATTTGTATTTACACAACGTTTTTGCACAGATATCCAGGAGAGATAGAAAGCTAATTTTATTGTGAGAATTTTACATTAAAATAGGATATGCACGTTAAAAAAGTGAATGCTTGAGAATAGACAAAACCGGTCAAAAAGTCCGTTACCTTGCTCGATGAAGACACATAAAGTACATTGTACAATGTACATATATGAAAATTAATTGTTTTCTGCCTTTTTGGAAAATAACATGCAAATTTTATTTATAATTAAATTGAGAAATGATTTTAAATTGCATATTTTATGTGTTTAGTGCATATTTTTGAGTTTAGTGTTAGATGGGCATATTATCGATTTTTTGGTGCATAAATATATTCAATTCTTTATGCAAAGTTCACAATATTAAAGACTTTGGTTTTCAAAGCTGAATTTACTATATTAGCATTAAAATAAGTGTGAACAAGTTATTAAATGTGTAATAAAGTATATTACTAATGCCACTATATCTACAGGAGGAAGCATTTACGTCAGTGTGAAACAAGTTATGTTCATAAGATCAAACATAAACCGAACGATAGTTAGTCTATGACGATAGTACAGCAAGTTTCAGTTACTTAACATATAAATTACTACAACTAATTTGCTATCGATAATATAAATATTAAAAAAAGAAAACTAATATTATCACTATAGATTTCTTATGATCAATCAAGCTGAAACAAGGTCACGCAAAATACATCTACATCTTATGCATGCCAACATCAACATGAACATATCATATGTTATAAATTCCCCGCCTCTGATATAATTTGTAGAATATTCTATAGTATAAATACTATGATTTTTCCAGAGAATTAAACAAAAGCGGTGACAAAGCAAATCACAAAACAATACAAAACATTTTACGCGTTCAACACAAAAGACTCTATAAAAAATGTTCAAGTTGGTAAGAATCAAGAGAGAGAAATTTATTATACCTTAAAATAAGGAGAAAAGCCTTATTTACGAATATATATTAATAAATTTCTTATTATTTAGGTGATATTGACTGCTCTCCTTGCTGTGGCCGTAGCTCGTCCATCCATCATTGGCTCCTCGCCATATGTGACCTACAGTCATCCTGTTGCCATCCATCAACCTGCCCTGGCCACTGTGGGGGCTGTGGTCAAGACAGTGCCCACCTCGGTATCACATGCTAGTCATGCGGTGGTTCACAATTCAGCTCATGTTGTCCAGGATGTTGTTGCTCCCGTGGTGAGAACAACATATACAGCTCCTGTTGTTCGCACTGTTCATGCTCCAGTAGTTCATTCGGGATATGTTCACTCGCCTTATGCCACTTATGCTGCCGCTCCTATATCCAGTGTTTGGTAAACGTCATCTGATGGTGATGGTAACATTGCGATGAAGAGGTGAAAGATAGAAATTATCATGCATTTATTATTGTAGATAATTTGTTACATTGAAAACAATAAAGTGTAGTATTCAAAGATGGTAGTAAATCCAAAATGTTGTACTCATTGTTGAAAAAATTGTGAAAAAAATTGTATAATATCAATAATATTAGATATTTATAGATCCGATGCGCACTTTGATGGTAAAATTAAGAAATAATTGTTCAGAAGCCATTATTTTTGTGACTTTTAGGAACTCTCCATTAAAAAGTCTTTAAAATAATAATATAATAATAATTATTTTTTAGAACCCCGCAGAACAAAACAAAATTTGATGCAGTACTTATGACTAAACTTCTATGATGACTATTCACTACTTCCAATGTAGTGTTCAAGAAATAATGAAAGTGTGACTAAATGATGAGCATGCCATTAATGACAAAGTGGTTATAACTCGCGACCACCATGGGAGAGATCCATGGTTAGATTCCAGGCTCCAGTCATCTACATTTTCATTTTAAATAACATTTTCTTTAAAAAGTAAATGCCAGAAACTTTTCATTCGGGTTATATGTAAGACTCTAACATTTTACACTTATTTAAGTTTTATGTTTAAAATTAAAAGAAAAACTTCTAAAAGAATCAGCCTTTAAACCCTTTTAAAGACTTCCGTAAATTGTTGAGAAAGCTGAGTCATTTAGTTTGTTTAATAAAAACATCGTGAATCAAAGCAAGAAAGGCCTCTTTTATAATACAGATTGGACCACACGACCGTTTACATTTCAATAAGTAGCTACGTCATGGTGCACAGTAGGATGGTGTCATACATTTATATGCAAGAACTAGAAGATGTGGTCCCAGATCATTGAAAGTTGGCACCGAGCTTTATATTGAGTAAGGTTAGAACAAAATGGAATTTAATTTCAATTGGCCACGCCCTCTTCGCCGGTCCGTCCGTCTGGCCTCGCGACTATAACTGTAGTTAAAGACCTTAAAAAACTTAATTTCCCTTTACATCATTGACTTGATTGACCTGACGCTATACTGCGAAGTTGCTGTGAACAACATCGAGGGTGCAGACGACGAAAGAAAATGTAGATAACTGGAGACAGGAATCGAACCATGAATCTCCTGTATGATAGGACCGTGTTCTAAACATCATGAGCTATAGCGCTAAAATTTGGTATACGAGCGAAGGTTAATTTCTAAGATAAGTAATATCAAACAAAAATTACTCTAACCTCCTATACAAACTCTCCCTTTTTGGGGATGTCTATCTGTCTGTATCTGCGTTTACAAGCGTAGTTTACATCTGAATCAAGCTGAACTTTGATATGAAAGCTTTCATTCTCTTAGCAGAGTTTAAGTTGTAAGATGAGCAAGATCGGACAAAAACTTCTCCCACCTCCCATACAAACTCTCTCTTTTTAGGCGTGTCTGTCTGTTTTTTCCAGCGATTACAGAAGATGTCAAGATCTATCAAGCTAAAATTTTGTATGCTAGCTTCCAACCTCTAGGCGGAGGTTATGTTCTAAGATGAGTAAGATCGGACAAAAACTACTCTCACCTTACACACAAACTCTCGCTTTCTGAGAGTGTCCGTCTTTCTGTCCCCACTATTATACGAGTAGCCGTAGTTTAAGAGTTATCGAGCTGATATTTGGTATGCAAGCTTTTACTATCTAGGCAGAGGTTAAGTTCTAAGATGAGGAAGTTTGGACAAAAACTACTCCCACCTCTCATACAAACACCGTACATTACAGAAGTAATTTGGTATGCAAGCTTTCATCCTTTAAGCGGAGTTTCAGTTCCAAGATGTGTAAAATCGGGCAAAAACTACTCCCACCTACCATACAAATTGCCCCATTTTTGGGGTGTCCGTCTGTATGTACTCTCGATTACAGACATAGTTAAGGAGCTATCAAGCAAAAATTTTAGTGTTCAAGCGTCTGTTCTCTAAGCGGGGGTTAAGCTCTAAAATGAGCAAGATCGGGCGAAAACTATTACCACCTCCCATACAAATTACCCCTTTTTTGGGGGTGTTTGCCTGTTTTTACTCCTGATTACAGCCGTAGTTTAAGAACTATCGAGCTAAAATTTCGAAAGCAAGTTTCCATCGTCTGATCGGAAATTTTATTCTAAGATGAGCAAAATCAGACAAATACACTACCACCTCCCATATAAACACCCTCTTTTTGGGGATGTCCGTCTGTCTGTCCCCATTATCACAGCTGTAGTTTATAATAGCCATCGATCTGAAATTCGATATACGGAGATAAGAGTATCGATCTGAAATTTCGTAAGCAAGCATCCATCCACTAAGCGGAGATTAAGTTCTGAAATGATCAAAATCAGACAAAAACTACTCCCTCCTCCCATATCAACTTCCTCTTTTTGGGGGTATCCGTCTGTCAACCCGTTTACAGTCCTAGTTTAAAAGTTATTGAGCTATTGGAAAACAAACTTTTATACTCTAAGCGGAGGTTAAGTTTTAAGATGAGTAAAATCGAAAAAAAAATTAATCCCACCTCCCATACAAAACTTCAACTTTAGCTATTAAGCTGAAATTATATACTATAGTTATAACGGGACCTGCCGTGGTATAGTGGTTAGAACACGCCACTACCATGCGGGAGATCACAGGTTCAACTCCCGGCTCCAGTCATCTTAAAAAATAAAAATTTCTTTCATTGTCGGCTCCCCTCGAATGTTGTCGACGGCAACTTCGCAGTATAGGTGTCGATTCAATCGGCATGTCTAGTAAGAGCTTCTCAAACAGTGACGTTCGCATTCGTCGATAAATAAGTAGGTGCCGTTAGTTGTGAATCTAAAAATAGAAAGCATTTTAATTTACAACAACGCGAGAAGCTATCCCATACCTCATTCATGGGGTGTAAAGGGAAATTAAGTTTTTTTTTAAGTTATAACGGTAGCAATAGCCCGAGAATGGTTTAAAAAACAAACAAATTGGCCACGCCCATTCCTACACCTATAAAACGCTCTAAAAATTTAACTTCATTACAGATTTCGCTCTATAATGTTCTACATGAAAAATATAATAGGTTATATATATCTTAAAATTTTGTATGAAATGGGTGAAGTGGGCGTGGCAAAACATTTTTTGGAAAAAGAGAATACTCGACACTTCAGGTTTGCAGGCATAATTATTTTCCGATCAGTGGGCGGTGAGGGCGTTGCCAACCTGTATTTAAGTTCAAAAGGGATACAATAATATAATAATATAATAGGCTACATAAAACATAATTAGATAAAGGGGCGTGGCACCGCCCACATAAACCGAAATTTCAATCGGTCATATATCAAGAGCCATTAGGGATATAAAGATGAGATTTGCTACACATGTTACTGACACAAAGAGGAATGCGTCTCGCTTGAATATGGGCGGTTCCACGCCTCTTTTACAAAAAATCGTTATCTGGGTGAAATAAATGGACCGATTGCAACGAAATTTTTACTGTGAAGAACTATCCATAGGGCCCCTAGCATAGGCCACATCGAAACATAATTTGATAAAGGGGCGTGGCACCGCTCTCGCTGAAAAATGAAAAAATTGTTATGTCGGTAATATTAATAGAACGATTGTAAAAACATTTTCATAATATATAAATAAAAAATTGCTTGACTAACAGATTGGGTGAAATAGCTGTAGCTAGGATGATGAAATTTGGGGTGGTTGTTTCCCCTTCCGTGTAAACGTCAGCTAAGAATGGATTTTTGGAAATTGGTACTTTAAGGTGTAAAATTTACCTATAAGGAATAAAACTTGTACCATTACCCAGACCAATCGGCTAAAGCTATAACCGAAAAAATTGGTATGGGCATTCTAACTATCAAATTGGATTGAAGGTTTTACAAAATCCGATATTTCTGTGTAAATAAATCGAAAAGGGATAAAATCATGATAACTGATATTCCTTACAGGGATAAAAGTAGTCTAAACGGCTACAGGTATAGTTGTAAAAATTTTAATGAATATTTTAGTTGTGCGATATGAAGTAATTTTTCGAAATTTGTTCTTTATGTGTAAAAATACCAATAAAGGCATAAAACTGGTATTAACGCCATGACTAAATGCCTAAAGGTAGAGTATGAATATGTATTTAGCTTTGCTCCCTATAGAATTAGAGAGCCACCAGATGGGGTTTTTAGAAAATCAAACATTGGGGTGTAAAAAAAGGCCTAAAGAGGATAAAACTGGTACCATCACCCAGACCAAATAGTTAAAGATTTAATCGTATATGGGCATAGAATTAGAGGGTGGTACCAGTCCAATTTAGTAGTGCGATACGATTGTACCTTTTGAAATTCGAACTTTTAGGGATAAAAAGGGATTAAAGCGGTACAATCACTTAGACCAATGGGGTAAAGCTACAATCACATAAATATGTGTCCGTTCGTCTTGTGAAGATACATTGTAAGCACAGGTGAAGCAACGCGAGCAGAGAAAGCTAGTATGTTGTATGAAGTTAATATTATTAATTTTCGTCAATTATGCAGTGGCGAAACTTTGCCGGTCCCACTAGTTAATAATAATTATGAGTAACGAAGATAAAAACAACAACAGATATTTTTTTAAACAAAATTTTTATTTTTTTCAAACAATAAAATGATCACAATTTTTCCAATAAACTAATAAAACATATTCTGCCATTAATCCCATCTTTTCCTTATTCCACATCCATGATTACCAAGATTTGTAGACGACAGGAGCAGCGGCATATGAGGTATGCACTACAGGATGGGACACAGTCTTAACATAAGCGGGAACAGCGGCATAAGTGGCAACTACAGGTGTAGCCAATGTCTTGGTAACATATGATGAAGTCTTAACGGCAGGAGCCAAAACATCTTCGACAACATGAGCCGAACTATGGACAACGGAATGACTTTGATGGGAGACTGATGAAGGTATGGATTTAACAACTTCCCCCACTTTAGCATAGGCATGTTCATGAACAGCTACAGCAGGAGCAGAGGAATAGACCACGGCGGATGAACCATAAAGACCGGGATGGGCAAAGGCAACAGCGATTAATGCAGACAACACCACCTGAAGTAGGATTGGTAAAGTTATTTGATGGGATACAGTATTTTTTTTATCAAATGTAGTTTTAACTTACCAACTTGAACATTTTGTTAGATTTTTTTTTTACAAAGAAGGTCTGTGTTGTTGTGGAAAGGTAAACAAGAACTGATGTGTTGTTAGCTTTAGGCGAAAAGGTTTATATAGTTACCGCATATACTGACAACTAGTACACTGCACTTTTGTGTACTTAGTACAATTAAAGCAATCCACATTTTGCTTTGTGTGAAAATCATCAAAATCATAACAATATAAACAGGTTGAGTAAATGCTGCGGCATTGAAAACCAAAATATCAACAAACCAAAGACATTAAACTGCAAGTAATGCATAAACAACAACATTCCAACACTGTGGCCATAATGTTGGCCAAATTGGTCTTTGATAGGCCAGTAATGGTGTGTAATATAAGACTACATGTGGAAAATCATTAAGAATCAACGAGCAGAAGAAGGCTAAAACCTTAACCTTAGGCTCAAGACCTAAAGTAATAGTAAAAGGGCCAAAATACTATTACACGAGAGAGGGAGAGTATAGAGTATAACAATGAAAACAACGACGACGCACAATCTGTTCGAACATTTTTTGTATCGTTGCCTTACAATTGTTATTCCCCCACCGAAAATACCTGTTTGTGGCTTATGGTTGTGACGCTCAAGAGTGTTAACAATACATTGATCTAGGTACTCCTCCACTGCGCTTGTTAATTGATTTTTTTGGTAATTTTACTTCTTACTCTGTACTTTTATCATTTTGTCTTTATTTTGTTTACCACAAAAAATTCCAAAGTTATAATCTCTTGGCAAGGCCAAGTTCAACAAATTGTTTGAACTTTCATATTAAATTGAAAGAATTTGTCTCCGCATTTCCTTGGCGTCACTAGATTTTATTGATTCTCTATAAAAGCCAGAAGCAGTGACAAGAAATGTATCAGTTCTTAATTGTAACACTATCGAACAATACAGACCTTCTTGGCAACTTTTAATTAAAAAACGAAACAAAAACTTCAAAATGTTCAAGTTGGTAAGTAAAGTTGTGAATTGTTTTTTAATTCTAAAATAAAAAAGTGAATATCGGACTTAACCAAAAAAAACTGCAAATTATTAAAAAAAACTAACAATTCGTTCTTAATTCCACAATTCAATCTATAACGGGCGATTTCCAGAAAAACACATTAAAGATACTGATTTTGTCCCTCTCTCATTTCTTCTTCCCCTCCTTCCAGGTGGTATTGTCTGCTCTCCTCGCCGTAGCTGCTGCTCGTCCCGGTCATTTGGAAACTCCCCTTGTCTACTCAGCGCCTGCAGCCACAGTCACTGTCCAAGAGTCCGCTTTGGCTCATGTCGGTAATGTTGTGAAGAGTGTCCCCTCAGCCATATCGCATCACAGCAACAGTGTGGTCCATAGTCATGCTCATGTAGTGGAAGATGTTGTGGCACCCGCCGTTAAGACCACTTCGTATACTACAAAAACTTTGGCCACACCTGTTGTTGAAACTTATGCTGCTGCCGCTCCTGTTGTGCATACCTATGCTGCTGCAGCACCAGTTGTCCATACTTATGCCGCTTCTGCTCCTTTGGTGCAAACCTATGCTGCCCATGTTCCCACTGTAACCAGCTATGCTGCTTCTGCTCCTTTGACATACACCGCTACTGGTCTTTGGTAAATTTGATGGGGCGTAAATTGGCTTCGGGTAAAATTTGGAGTTTCGAAAAATGACTATGACAAGATGAGTGTGCTGGACAAGTTATAAAAGAATTGTTGAAAAAACCTAATGAAATTGCGATTTTTTGCATTGAAATAAAGTTTTATTTATTTAAGAAAAAAAAAACATCAAATGAAGTTTTATATTGTCAAGGTACGAGAAATTAAAAAAGTTCAGATATTTGAGTGGTGGCGACTGCTTTTAATAAAGATATAAGTTAATTATTAACTGAAGTCTAAGTCTTGAGTGACCCCAGGGGTTATGAGACACGCTACTGATCAAAGATATAGAAATCATGTAGGAAAATAACATGGCAGTTTATAAAAAGTGATTCATTGAGACGTTTTGTTTTTAACTTAAAACAAAACACAACAAAAACAATTTTATGTGTAAATCATTGTCATATCCCGATAGTAAAATCTTCGTCATTTAATTTTTAAAGATAATTTCGTTTAAATGTTGTCTCCGACTTGGCCGTAGGCTGTAGAGACCTCAGGGGGAGACTCTGTGGTTATGAGACACGCTACTGATCAACAATATATAAATTAATTTATTTTAAAAAAACAAGTGCCAGTTTACAATCGTCATCCGAGTTAGGCAAATAATATGGCAGATGATAAAAACTGATACATTTAGAAGTTAGGTATTAGCTTGAAACAAAACACTTAACAACTAAATGGATGTCGAAATTTTTATTATATCACGATAGAAAAATCTCCGACATTTTTTTTTTAAAATTATTTCATTCAAATGTGGTCCGTGTGCTAGGCCTGCGGTGGTCTATTCGGAAAGTCCAAATGTCGATCACTTATATCTCAATAAAGATTTATACTGTTAAAGTACAAGAGATTAAAAAAGTTGAAACAATTGAGTGTTGGCGACAGCTTTTAATAAAGATACAAGTAATTAACTGAAGTCTAAGTTTTTAGTGAACCCCAGGGGGGGATACTAAGGTTATGAGACACGCTACTGATCGACGATATGGAAATCAATTTACTTTTATAAAAACATGTGCCAGTTAGGAACCGCCAGTTAATGTAGGAAAATAATATGGCAGATTCATTTAGAAGTTTGATTTTTAACTTGAAAATTAAAAATAACTTCATTCAAACGTTAATCGCGACTAGACCTAAGGTGGTCCACTCGGAAAGTCCAACAAATTTTCCAAATAATTTTTTATTGAAATGTCAAATACTAAGATTGAATTTTTTTATATAACCTGAGAATATTGTCATGCTTATTTAACCCCCAAAAGGGGGCGAGTTTTGTATGCGAGGTCAGAGAAGTATTTATTAGATTTTACTCATCTTAGAACTTAACCTTCGCTTAAAGGATAGAAGTTTGTGTTTCAATAGCTCGATAGCCCTTAAACTAGGAATGTAATCGGGGGGACATGAGTCGTATGTGTTTTACATCTAGTATCGTCGTGTAGACCTGACCAGATGGTGGGCTTCACCCCACTAGAATATACTACTATGGCGCTGTTAAGGCCCGGATGAATCGGGGGGACAGACGCACACTTCCAAAAAGAGGAAATTAGTATCGGAGGTGGGAGTAGTTTTTGTCTGATTTTGCTCATCTTAGAACTTAATCTCTCCTTAGGGGATGGAAGCATTCTAACGAAATTTCAGCTCGATAGCTCTTATCTTCGTATATCGATTTTTAGATCGATGGCTATTAAACTACGGCTGTAAAAGTAGGGACATCCCCAAAAGGTGGTGTTTATATGGGAGGTGGGGGTAGTCTTTTCTGATTTTGATCATTTTAGAACTTAATCTCTTAGACAAGGGGGAACTTGCTTACGAAATTTTAGCTCGATTGCTCTTATACTTCGGCTGTAATCAGGGGTAGAAACAGACGGACACACCCAAAAGGGGATGGTAAGTATTTTTTGTCCGATCTTGCTCATCTTGAAATTTAACATCCCCTTAAGAGATAAAAGCTTGCATATCAAATTTTAGCTCGATACTTCCTAAACTACCTCTGTAATCGCGGGGGCAGATAAACGTACACCCCCAAAAAAGGGGAGTTTATTTGGGAGGTGAAAGTAGTTTTTGTCCCATCTTGCTCATCATGGGGGGAGTTTTGTATGGGAGGTGGGAGTAGTTTGTATTCGATTTTACTTATTTTAGAACTTAACCTCCGCTTAGAGGATAGAAGTTTGTATAGTAATAGCTCGATAGCTCTTAACCTAAGGCTGTAATCAGGCGGACAGAAGAGACTGGTATGGGAGGCGGGAGTAGTTTTTGTCTGATCTTGATCATATTTGAACTTAATCTCTACTTAGAGGTTGGAAACTTGCAGCACGATAGCTATTGTCTCCGTATATCGATTTTTAGATCGATGGCTATTAAACTACGGCTATGAAAATAGGAACAGACAGACGGACATCCACAAAAAGGGGGTGTTTATATGGGAGGTGGCAGTGATTTTGTCTAATTTTGCTCATTTTAAAACTTAATCTCCGTTTAGAGAATGGAAACTGGCTTACGAAATTTCAGCTCGATAGCTCTTAAACTGCGGCTGTAATCAGGGGTAGAAACAGACGCGACATCCCCAAAAAGGGGGAGTTTGTACGGGAGGTGTAAGTAGTTTTTGTTCGATCTTGCTCATCTTGGAACTTAAAGGATATAAGCTTGAATATCAAATTTCAGCTAGATATTTCTTAACCTACGTCTGTAATCGCGGGGGCAGATAGACGAAACCCCCCAAAAAAGTGGAAGTTGTATGGGAGGTCCAAGTAGTTATTGTCCGGTATTGCTCAACTTAAAATTTAACATTCCATTAGAGAATATAAGCATACATATGAAATTTCAACTCCGATAGTAAAATCTCCGTCATTAACTTTTAAAAGATAATCTCATTAAAATGTTGTCCGCGATTAGGCAGTTCGGTAGTACATTCCGAAGGTACAACAATCCATTACTATTTCTAGATTTATTACAAGATGTGCCAGTTATCATCGAGAAATTTTATTTTCAAATTTTAATAAAGTACTTAAAACAGTATTGAATGTCGGAATGCTTATTATATAACTTTCCATAACTGTTTGCAGTATTTTTACAATCAGATGTGTGACATCACATGATCTAGCCGGCCAGTTGACAGATTCCAAATGCGAAGTTTTATGGCCAACTAAATGATTTATTACTAAATGTTCGTGCGCTAAACATTGATACTTTGTCTGTACTTAAGAGACTGTTTTCGTGCGAATCAAGAGTGTGTGGCATTGTTTTCATAACACTTAAGCATATACTAACTACTTCGAATCAAACACAACTTTCGAGTGCGCGTGAATAACCTTTCGTGTTTGTGTGAAAAACAAAAATCAATGACGGCCTCGCGAGGCTTTCTGATGCCTAGGTAGAAGATTATCTTCGGGTGGCATATCTGCCTAAATGCGGCAATGTTGTTTAGCCACGTATACTTTGTACTAGAATGTGTTGTTCGTAACAGGCGCACAATTACCGGATCTTCATTCAGCAGCATCAGAGCCCATTGACTAAAATTAAAGCGTAAATTCATGTCTGGCGGCTTAAATTTTGGAAACAGTTGGAGCTTTTAAGCCTTTTAACCAAGATGATTGCGTAAACTTCGCAAAATTAGTTACATACGAGAGCCAAGATGGTGCGCATTAGACCGGGTCGGTCCCCATACAAAATTTTTTTTTCTCCAAAGTCGAAGGCAAATATTAAAGATCACCTCGAGACAACTTAAAAAAAAAATTTTTTGTTCCTCCCCCACCCCCGGAAAAACAGCCAAAACCGTTATTTTATCACTGCTTTTTTGTTTGTGGCTCAATCGTTAAATTAAAGGCATCGGTGTATAGGTTTCGACGAGCACTACATTTGTCCTATAGATGTCGCAGACATACGACATCATCTTGTAATGATGGTCTCATTTAGAGCAATTTCTACCCCTAAAATTTAAAAGTATTTTTACCTAGGATTAAAGCCCTTTAAAAACCAAGAACATTTTGCTTCGGAACTATACAGTTTTATTCAAAAACAAAAAAGTTACGAATGATAAGATGTATTTACAGCATCAACAAAAACATTTTTTTTATGTTGTTTGCATTATTATCACAAATTATTGCATACTTTATAGCGCTGATACAAAATTTTTATAAAAATGATTCTATACTTTCTAGCTCAAATTGTTGCATAAGTCTTAACGACATCGGAAAAAAATTAAAAGTTTTCTCGAGATAATTCATTTTTAATCTTGTTACCGACGAAATATAATTTTTATTACAAATAAAATTCCAAAAAGAGCAAAGATATGTCTGTAATTACAGCAAATTTTGGCGCAACTCAAGGTCCGTTCACTACTTTCTAGTTTGGCAATAATTTTTCATTTTGATTAGTCATTCCAACCGCTGATCCACTTACATTTCGCACAAATGTTTAGTGATGCAAATTGCATGGGAAGAATTCAAGTGCAAAATTAAGTCTATATTTTATTATTAATACTTCCATTGTGGACCAGGTGTCTTTATAATTTCGTTGCTTGAATGTTGGTAACGCTGAATATCTTCATTCGCATGTTTAAAAGCAATGTTTGCGCTAAAAAGTATGCAATAACTTGTATTTAATTTTTTTCGATATCGCTAAGAAGTATGCAATAATTTTCTATAATAATGCAAACAACAGGAAAAATATTAGTGTTGATGCTGTAAATACACCTTTCATACGTAACTTTTTTGTTTTTGAATAAAACTGTATACTTCCAAAGCAAAAAGTTCTTGGTTTTTAAAGGGCTTTAATCCTAGGAAAAAATGTTTTTAAATTTTAGGGGTAGAAATTGCTCTAAATGAGACCATCATTACAAGATGATGTCGAATGTCAGCGACATCTATAGGACAAATGTAGTACTCGTCGAAACCTATACACCGATGTCTTTGATTTAACGATTGAGCCACAAACAAAAAAACAGTGATAAAAAAACGATTTTGGCTGTTTTTCCGGGGGGTGGGGGAGGAAAAAAAAATTTGTTTTTTAAGTTGTCTCGAGGTGATCTTTAATATTTGCCCTCGACTTTGGATATTTTTTTTCGCGACCCGGTCTAGTGCGCATGGCACCAAATCGATTGGATAAGATCTTCAGCCACAATCTCCGCTACAGCCGCAATTTTATCATTACAACGTCTTCGTTACATATCACATTTTCGTCAACTATAAAGCTAATCGGCCAAGCCCATTAACAACCGACCATACAATCCAAGTTCGATTTTTGCATAAAATTTTTCTTTTTCCGGAAATTTCCGGAATCCCTTTCAGGAATTTTACTTCAACTTTATCAAAAATTAAATAAAATTTCTCGAAAATTTAAAGATTCACACTTCATATTTAAATATTTTTTTATAAACATGAATCTCTAGATTTTTGAAATTAAGAGTTTGACAAATATGGATTTTGACACTGAAATCCCACTGTGCGGACCCCTGGATGTTGTCGACAGCAACTTCTAAGAATTTGGGTAAATCGGCATGTCTCGTCAAAGTTTTTAACCTCCTGACTTTCAGATTATTCGTTAAAGTTTAGGTCTCGTTGTGTGAGTCTAAAAATAGAAGCGTGCTTAGTCGCTCAATCGCAAGAAGCTCTCCCATATCCCATATCCCATTTTATTTTGTGTTTATTATGAAGACAACTCTATAACTTATAAGACCAAAACTCCGTCCAATAAAAAAGGACGAACTTGCCAACGTCTTGGTTAGGAATTTACACATGAGTTTACCTGACTGAAATTCATATATCGGTTTTAAACTCTCAGTCAGAATTTCACCCCGAATATCTTAGTTTTGGATGAACCAATTCAATGTATTACGCAATCGATTAATTGCCTCATTGTTAACTCATTAATCTGCCCTCGTTTGTTTCTAAATCACTTAAGATTTTCTTCACATACGTTTAAACAAATTAGTTTATCAAAATTTTATTGTAATAGTATATGATTTTGATGTTGACATTCGCACAACCCTGAGACTAAATTGAAAATTGTGATCTTAATTACATGAGCAGATGACACCGGCTCGGCTCATTCATGTTCACCGGCATAACCAGGCAATGAATACTCTGCAGTCCATCAATGTCTGTCATGTCAGTGGCATGGTTACATTTTTTTTAACATATTCATTTTAAGATGTTCCGCTTGAAAGTATATTTTACATATAAAAAATAGATTTAAACATATAACAAATAATACTTAACAACGACCTCATATACAACAATTCAATAGCAACATTTTGCGGTATGAGCTTTTGATGTAATTAATCGTAACTAACACTGATTTAAGCAAGTATAACATAGACAGAGAGATAGAGAGAGTCCTTCAATAATTGTCTATAACAGAGAAGCATCAATAATTTTAATTTCATTTCATTTACTGATACGATTATTGCTAATGCCTCTACCATGCCTGCCTATCACGGATATAAATGAAACAATTTGTTCAGTGATAGCTGAAGGCAGTTCGAAAGTCGGTATGCATTTTTACTACCTTTGCTCTAGGGTTGTTGTGATTGCCGTTGTTCCCAAGACCACTAAATTTAAGATATACACTTGAGTGTATATCTCTATACATAGCATTGTCGTATGTTTGACCATCGTTGCAAACCCTTCAATGTTTTCACCTTATATTTATAATCTCAATGTAAAGTGATTTGTTTAATTCCCTTTCATTGTCCTTTTTAATCTATATTTCTGCAAAGAGTACTATTTACTACGACTACAAGCGATTACTAAGGTTTTGTTTATTTTTTGCATTGCAGTATTTACATTTTATAAATTGTAACAGTTTTGTCCGTTTTAAAACAAACACTTCAGCTTAGTTGACCATTGTCAATAACAATCGCCCTGGGGCTACAGAGATGACTGCACTTCAGAGACGTCGAATTGTATTTATAATTGAAGGGGCTGTGTTGGACAAATAGAGGAAACCAAATCAAAGGAATTACAAGTATGAAGTACAATGTAGACCTAATTTTACGTACACTCAACTACACGTATTCGAGATTTAATTTAAAAGCTAAAACATATTTTTAACACGATTTAAAGGAAATCTTAAACAAAGTCCTATGCTGAATCAAAGTTTTGACAAGGATAACAATTGTTTGGCATTTAATCAATTGTTTCGAAGTCTGTCGTATCAAATTGTTTACCTTGATCATCTAAAAGTTGTACCGAAAAATTGTCTTTTCAGTCTTCAGTTTAGCCCTTTGGTCGTGGTCAGATATTGTGTGAATAATGTGTCATTTTGTAAGAATATCGATGGTGGAATTTCGATGAGATGCACAATTATGTTTTGTTCGAGAGACAATCGCGCTGCTCGTCATTCCCACACATATAAGCAGCGGCCGAAATCATAATGGGTCCTACGATAGGACGGTAATGGGAGATTTTCTAATTTGAGTATTTCTAATAGTTATTCAACTGGAGATAACCAGAATCTCTCTTTGGAGGTCCCCCAGCAGCTCTCTCTTAGTGGCTTTGGCAGAAGCTAACATCGGGCGATGTGGCCTAATAAGCCACTATCCTTAAACAAACTAGTTATTATGAAACGACGAAGAATGATAAAACAAGAACTCCCACAAAATGTTGACGTCCCTCGCAAACGATGTAAGGACCATGATTTACGGATATGCACCTGGAATGTTCGAACTCTATACAGAGATGGTGCCTCTATCCAACTGGCGGATGTCCTCGACAAATACAAGGCTGACATCACCGCCATACAGGAAATGAGATGGACGTGCGTGTCAAGCGCGGTCCAAATTTTGCCTCGCATCACCACCTAGTTGCAGCCAAGGTACGAACACGATCAAGACATGCTAAAAACACTTGTAACCAAACACAAAGCAAGCTAGACATCACAAAGCTGCATACCACCGAGATAGCCAATGCCTACTCCAACCCATTCTCTCAATTACTTCAAACAAACCCGACTGTTGTACATTCCTGATGTTTCCGACACACAGTGGCAGTATATTGCGAATTCTATGACCACTGCCGCAACGTCCGTACTGTCCTATGAAAAACCACGCTCGGACAAGCCCTGGTACGATGAAGAATGTCGCAAAATGTCTGAAGAAAAGGATGCTGCATACAGGGCAAAACTGCAGTCAATGGCAACGCTTGCAGTGACGGAGCGTTATAATGAGAAGAGAAGGAAGAGAAGGAGAAAGAAAACGGAGAGCCAGGATATCGAAAGTTACAGGGATAGAGGTAAAGCTCGAAAGTTCTACCAAAAGGTAAAAAGCAAAGGTTTTGGACCAGGGATCCCACCTGTAAAGACGGAGATGACATTCAGAGTGTGCTGCAAATGTGGAAGGAACACTTTCAATCTCTACTCGTTCCCGAAGGCATTATAAGTGACGACATCACACCAATCATCGACGATGGAGTAGACTGTCCACCAACGAACCAAAACGAGATCAGCACGGCCATCGCAAGGCTTAAAAACAACAAAGCTATGGGTGCCCATGGACTGCCGGTAGCTATAGGCTGGCAACGTGCATGCACCAGCTCATAAATAGGATTTGACTCAAGGAATGTATGCCCGATGATTAAAAACTGAGTGTTCTACGTCCTGTGCTTAATGAAGGCGATCCAAGTTCGTGCACCAATTATCGCGGGATGACACTGACTGACAAAAAGTCTTCAGTGAAAATGGGCACAAATCTAACAGAGCTATTTTCTACCAAGCGAGGCTGCCTGCAATCTCTTTAACATCATAATGGAGATGATCATGCAGAAGGCAGCAGTAAACACGACTGGTAGCATCTTTAACAAAAGCCACATGCTGTTTGCGTATGTTGATGATATAGAATCATTGGCCATGGATTGCGGGATTTTACTGCGGCCTTTTCGAACACTGAGAAGCAGTCGGCAAAAGTGGGTCTGGTGATAAAGGAGGACAAAACCAGCTATTTGTTTCAACTAACAAAGAGTCTACTCGTTTGAGACGCTGCGTGAACATTGACAACTATAACTTTGATGTAGTAAAAATAATAATGTCAGTCTGGAAATCAAGAGACGAGTATTGATCGCAAACCGCTGCTACTATACGCTGAGCAAGCTTTTTAATGATAAAGCCATCTCTCGACGAACGAAGATCCAACTCAACCGGACTCTGATCCTTCCTGTCTTCGATTCAACATCGTCGTCACATCAATGCTATTTCGGTATTCTGTAACTACCATGAGACGACGTCGACTGGTAATCGATAACATGAAAGAAATGACAACAGCTGATGTAATTTTTGTACATCAGCTGATTTATTTTGATTTTTATTTTGTATCATGAAAAAATATTTTTGAACCCAAATCAAATTCAAGCGATGAGGAAAGCATGAAAAATCTTATACTGAAAAGGAAAATACTTCGACTATGATCCGATATCTTAAACTTGCCAAATAACGAGTATGTTCATCGGTGTTAAAATCGTAATTTGAGGTTACCTGCTGGCCGGCCATCCAACATTTTTTTAGATTCGAGAACTACTTAAGTCTTAATAAGGCAGCATTTAATTACGTAATAGTTCCTATAGAAATAGTTCCTATAATGAAAAGTGAACTCAGGACATATGTTTCAGTCATAATTAAGTTGTCAGCAACATTGAGGTCCTTTGGACAGTGGCCTTACAACCTAAGTGTAAGTGCAGCCAGTAGTTGTAAGATTCCTGTCAAAACCCTGAATGCATTAGAGAGGTGATTTGTCCACCTTGGATACAATTGGAAGTAACTGAAGATGACAAATCGGAAGCATAAACTAAATTTTTTAACAGGATTTACTGGAGTTATTGGATATGTCGATGGAACCCATATCAACATTTTTGCTACAAATAAAAAAGACCAGATTCGTAACTAAAACCGCTAAGGATTCTTAAAGGCGCTCCAAAGGAATTAAATTGTTTTTCACCAATTTTCTCACATTACCCCTTAAAATTAGACAAAATCCTTGTAACTATGAGGGATTTTGTTTCCAAGCCCTTATTTGTTACTCGACATTGTTATTCTTGACGTCATTAAACAAAACCTTTTTTAAATTTACAAAAACTAAAATTATTCCTTCAAATTGTTTCAAGTCGTTACTAAAAACAGTGACGACAAATTCAGAGTCGTTTCGATTCAACGTCGACGTCACATTTCCTTACAGAATACCAAATTTGTGTCAATAGTTACCGATAGTTAACGAAAACGACTACGAGAATACCGATTTTACAGCGTCGTCACAAGACGACGTCGTTTTGCGTCGACGACGACTACGGGAATAAGGCCGATTAACAAAAACCACATTATTTTCGAAAATAATTAGCTACCCCTTCCTTCACTCAATGTCCTACAACGTCCTTGTGTTAACCTTGCTGCTTTTGTCAATCCCACATGACCCCAACTAGTGCTAAAGTGCATTAATATCATTATCATTATTTTATGTACAGGATACACCGCATATTGAACACTCGGATGACCACAAGTTCAAGGTCAGCCAGGAAATGCAGTTCAATGCACTTCTTAGCTACAGTTGATGATGGCCTTAGTAGACCAACACTTGAACAAGAAAAATACATTAAAATGCGACGCAATGCTTCCGCACGTGGACACTTCTTAGGGATATAGGGAATATAGAAATAATAATATTTTAATATGATCAATAAATAGTTGGCACTGGGTTTATTTGTTCATATCTATAAGAAGATTTATGACAAAAAATTTCCAATTGAGGATTTATTTTATCACAGAGAGAGAGAGAGATAACGATACAAAAGGAGAGCACTGGGTAAAGGAAGTTAGTAGGTTTATGGGTTTGCTGTGTATGTGTCTGCAAATGAATGCATTTATGGCAAATATGATAAACACGAGTAAATGTTTAAAAACAATATCACTTACCGTCGTCGTCGTCGGACTGAAATGGTAAGAAAATAGATATAAGGATTAGTTATAATGTAAGAGTAAGGGAAAGTAAAATTTACATATATTGATGATATTATTTCAGGAATTTTATGAATATGAATTTAAATGAATTTGTATTTTATATAGTATTTTGATAAAATGAAATTGAAAGAGAGTTGTGTATATCATGTCACCCTTATTGCCATGTTAGCCCTTTTTCCCCCCAAACTAATAACTCACAAAGTTTCGTTTTAACATTTCGTTGTTCTTTATTGCTGTTTTTTTGTTTTTCAGAATACAAATTGCATTATCAGTCGAATTTAATTAAATACAAAGTACAACAAGGATATAGAATATAAAATAGTTATTTGTTTTGTTTTAAATAAATTATATACAAAATTTCCTAAAAAAATGAATACAAAATGAATAAACTATATGAAAAAGACATAAGTGAAAGCCTTAAATTATAAACCAAACAAACTAAAGAAAATACATAAACTGAGAACATTTTGAATTTTGAACGTTGTCCAACTGTTCGGTTGCCAGGTTACATCGGGGTTGCCGGTGCTATAGAAAGGACTCTAGAGGGCTCAATATTCACACAAAACCAAATTTATGACATAACGATCATACAATCAATCCTTGAAACAATTTTAAACGCCATCAGTCGATTTGCCAACATTTACCAGTGATTTACCAAGAAGGAGCCCAACCATGACCATAGGACAAAGCGGGAGCGTGAGCAATGGAGGTATGAATAATGGGAGCGGCAGCATAAGTTGTCTTCACAACGGGCGCCACAATGGGTTGCACAATGTGGGCAGAGCTGTGGACCTGAGAGATGGACTGATGCGATACGGCAGTGGGTATAGATTTGACGATGGCACCAACTTTAGCATAGGCAGGTTCGTGAATAACAGTGGCCGGGGCGGAGAGTACAAGGGGACCATGACCCAAGTAACCGGGACGAGCAGCAGCTACAGCGAGGAAAGCACACAACACCACCTACAAAGAGGTTAAAAATTAAATTTGTAACATCGTAACAGCATTCCTTTTCATCAGGACTTACCAATTTGAACATTTTGATTATCCTTTTTTGTTTTGTTTAACTTGAAGAAGAAGAAGTTCAGTGTATGGTCTGTGCTGTGAGACTGTTTTGAAGTCTGAATAGTTTATGTTTTAATCTAAGTTTATGTGGCCGTTTATATACTAACTTGGCTTATTTCTCCAGCTAAGGCGTACGTTCAGTACATTGGTACTGTGTGTGTTTGAAAAGTCCCCAAATGAGCTATAAAGCCATAAAAATGCACATAAAGCAGCAACACCGACAACAACAACACCAACTAAAACACGGACATCAAAACAACACTACACTACAACATTAGCATTGGCCGCATTGGCATCAACAGCAGCCGCCGCCACCACTCCAGCTTTAACTGAGAAAATTTCGCAAATATGAGAATAGAAACATAACAACAATGTCGCAAAATCATAAAACAACATACCGACACTCTAACATCAAAGCTGGTCACAGTGGCTGACATTCGCTCGATGTAAAGTTGTAATTTCTATTTGTAGGCAGAGTTAAGTTTGAGAGAGGTAGCTGTAGCAGTGTGTATTATCAAGTGACGTCAAAAGTAGTTCAAAATATGCATACATATTCTCATGTAGTTATGCTTATTGCCACGCTCACGCACGGACAAAAAGACGTAGTATATCAGAAGGTGATATCAATACTTTTCCTACGGAATATTTATACACTGGCTAGCAGCGAAATTTCAACTTTGAATATTCGGTAATGTTCATGGTCAAAATTTAAGCAAAAATCTGACTAATTTTATCCGTGCCCTAAAGAGGTCAAAGGTCAAATTTAGATACAGTATAAGAAAATAAGTTTGTATTTGTTTATTTGCATTTTTTAGTACCGTTAAAACTCGAAAATGTCTTGACCAATCTTCTCACAGAATTTCGGTGTATGGTCGGTAGTAAAAATAGGGTACTTGCATTTTTGACATATCAAGTGAGCGTGGCCCCGCCCATTGGATCCAATTTTTGAAACGGTAATACTGTTTCTCCAAACGCTTTGAAAAATTTGTGTGGTTGCATTTGGCAGCAAAGTTCGTAATTCAACAAAATATGGGCGGAATCGGATCAGTGGGCGTGGTATAAAACTTTAAACGGCTGTATCTTATGAACTATAAGAGGTATAAGCTGATATTTGGAATGTGTTGATGGTACAGTATGAATTACAGTTAGGTTGAAAGTGGGTTGCGCCATGCCCCATTGATAAGAAACCGTTATAACTGCCTTAATAATAGTTTGAACGCTAAAAATTTCACAGTATTATAAAGATTTATCGAGACTATATGGAACCAACTAGGCCCAAAGGGCAGAGGTGCCGCCCACACATGTCAATATTTGACTATTACCTATTTGCGAGCAGAAAAAATACAATTCTTTAATCAAAACTAGTAAAAACATAGGATTTACTAAGAACCTGACCTTTGATCTCTTTGGGTCACGGGAAGTAGTTGTCCAATCTTACTCAAATTTCCGTCACGTATTTTTTACATTAAGTGGCAAAATATTCCTGTCAGGCTTTTTTAAATGTTTCCAAAACAAAATCGTCCTAATGCCTCCCAGAGGCCTTTACAAAGAATGCAGAGGGATTTCACACACATACCCTCTTGCTTCCAAATAAGAGGAGTATTGTGTCGAATGCACACAATTCGAATGCATCTTCATAGGGTTCAAACTTCAGCAAAGTTTGCTGTCGTTGGAAAAAAAAGTGTAAGAATGGAGAGAAATATATTTTTACAAATGTAGATTTTGCCAAGGTAGACAAAATCATCTACCACTTAAAAGTTATGGTTGTTTAAATTTTCGCAGTGTCCCAAACGAGTAAACTCTTTATTCGTTGAAAAAATAACATGGTTCTGTCCTAATTTATCACCAGACACACTTCTGCCGACTGCTGTTCAATGCTTGAAAAAGCCGCAGTAACATCTTGTAGTCCTAGGTCATTGATATCCATATCATCGACATACGCGAGCAACATGTGACTTTTTTTGAAGTTGGTACCATTCCTGTTTACTGCAGCCTTCCGAAGACTTCGTGAGAGTCAGTGTCATCCCGCAAAGTCGTACTAGCTTCGCGTGGATACCAAACCCAGCCATAGCATCCAACAATTTGTGTCGTATCGGACTGTCGAATGCAGCTTTGTAGTCGATGAACAGATGGTAGGTATCGATCTGCATTTCTTGGGTCTTCTCCAGGTGATAAGGTCCAATCAGGTTCGACAAAATGGGCTTTAGTCTTTCATATAACACACTAGACAGGACCTTTAATAAGATTGTTAAAAGGATAATTCCACGATAGTTGGTACACACACTTGGATCGACTCTCTTAAGCACAGGACATAGAAAATTCAGATTCCAATTATCAGGCATACATTTCTTTAGTCAAATCGTGTTGGTGATTCATCGTTGTCATTTTTAAAAAGCTGTAAAGGCAGACCATCCGCTCCCTCAGCTTTTTTGTTTTTAATCCGTCCAATTGCCGAGCTGATCTCATTTTGGATCGGTGGTGGCCAATCTATATACTCTATCGTCAAGGATTGGCATGATTTCGTCGCTTATACTGCCTTCGGGAACGAGTAGAGTACGAAAGTATTCCTTTCATATTTGCAGCGCACTCTGCGTGTCATTGCCCAGATTTCCGTCTCCGACCTTACAGGTGGGGATCCCTGGTTCAAAACCTTTGCTATTTACCTTCTGGTGGAACATTCGGCCTTCACCTCTGTCCCTGAAATTGGTGATATCTGAGCTCTGTCTTTTCTTCCCATGACGCTTTTTCCACCCGAAGAGACGTTTCATCTCCCTTCTCATCTCATTATATCGCTTTGTCACCGCACGCGTTGTCATTGGCTGCAGTTTTGCCTTGTATGCAGCATCCATTTCCTCTGACATTTCGCGACATTCCCATCGTACCAGGGCTTGTCTGAGCGAGGTTTTTCAGAACCCAGAACGGTCGTTGCAACAGTTGACATAGAATTCCCAATATATGCTGCCATTGGGTATCGGGAAAATTAAAATTAGGGGGGTTGGTTCGAAGTAATTGAGAGAGTTGGTTGCTGTAGGCATTGGCTATCTCGGTGGTATGCAGCTTTGTGATGTCTAGCTCCCTTTGCGCTTGGTTACGAGTGTTTTTAGCACTAAATAATCGTGTACGTACCTTGATCTTGTATTTTGATCAGGGGATATCGAGGTTGCCTTGTGGATATCTTTATGCGGGAATCTGGTTCGACTTACTACAATGTTTCTTGCCGACGCGAACATTTCTAGTCTGAATCCCTCATCGGAGGTGAATTTTCCGACTGCAGAACCAAGCAGATTAGCATTAAAATCACTCTCAACAATTTGAATGTCATGTGCAGGGCAGCGGTCATATATTTCCTCCAGGTGCTCATACAGTGCATCGTTTATGTCCTCATCTTTGTCTTCCTTAGGGGCGTGTATACAAATCTGCATAATGTAAAAATATTTCTTCTTGATGCGTATGTCGAATCAGATGTTGAATTCTATCGTGAACTCTGAATCTACATCCAAATTGGTTTCATTCTGCATGGCAGCTATAAAAGATGTCATAGTTCTTTGGACTTGTGTATCCCTGTTGCTTCCATCGCATTTCCTGTGTGGCGGTGATGTCAGCCGTGTATTCATCGAGGATATCCGCCAGTTGGATAGAGGCACCATCTCTGTATAGATTTCGGACATTCCAGGTGCATATTCGAAAAATAATGGTCCTTATAACATTCGCGGGGGTCGTCAACATTTAAAAGGGTTCTTGTTTTTTCTCTTCTTCGCTTTTTCATAATAATTGTTTTTTTTGTTTTAAGGAGAGTGGCACCCGATCATAGTTTCTTGGGTATACCAAATTCACTAAGAGAGCCTGTGTGTTGAGCTTCAGTAACTTATGTTAGACGCTTCGGTGGTAGCATGCCATTTAGGTTACTCAACATTGCGTCTTCTCACATTTACTACCACTAAACGGATGTTCAGTTGCATTGTTCGGGAAATATGTGACCTCTCGGACGTTGTGAGCTGCTTGGGAACCTCCAAAGAGAGATTTAGGTTATTATTGAATAACGATCAGAAATACACAAATTAGAAAATTCCCTATTGCTCAAACTTTGGCTATCCTAAAATCTGCAAAGACTTATAATTTTTGGGGAGTGGCACCGACAAAAATCCAACATCGTATTATACGACCTAGTAGACACTCATCAAATCAATTCAGTAATCAATCGGTTATTAACTTAACATCGTGTTACCCCATTGTGCATTACTTGCATTCAATTTGTTTGTTATTTTCTTCTCTAGATCTGTTTTCTTAAAGTTTATTATTATGGTTGCCATCGTCATCGTCTTGTTGTATTGTTGTTTCCCATTTTCTTGTGTCTTTGCTGACCGACCGACCGACCCAACGAGATCGTAGCAACCAGACATACTACGGATACTTAAGAATTAGGTGGCGGTGGCATAAGTGGGCTTTTTACTACATGTAAAAGCATGACAATAAAACAAAAAATACAGAAACACATTCGTAAATCGATTACAACATATACCGATTGAACATGCAAACAAACCCCACGGATAAGTTGTGACTTTTCGCCACTTCTATTCACTCACTCACTCAGTCTCGCCAAATATCGCTCACTTTCGATTTTCCACTAGAGATTTTCACAACGTAAATGTTTTGCCAAAATTGGCGACTGGGGCTAGCTGGACATATCTCACCCAGAAGTCGTGGCAAGCAGTAGCATGTTGCAAGCACAGATCTTAAATCTCTTGTAAAGTTTAACTGCCATCAGAACGAGAGGTATGTCAATCTGTTTTCGGTCTAAAACATTTAAATTCCTTTACAAGCAAAATCCCATAAAAATCATTGAAACAAACAGTCTGCACAAGAAAATAATTGTTGCATGTAGTTAACGTGAATAGTTGCACGTCTGTCTATTTAATTCATTCGTTCGTTTATTGGTTGATTCATACATTTGTCCATCTGTACACGGGCTGACTGGCGGCTAAGTTTATGCGGCTTTGCTCTACCCTGTCTTGTGTGTTTAATTGACTTTTGTGGTCTCTATATTTTTTGGCCGTTTGGTTTCTTCGTCATTCAGTTGTTGTGGTAATGCTGTGACCGTGGTGACCGTGAATTTCGTGGGGCGAATCAAGTTTCGACCACAAGTGTGCTGCGTGCATTTTTCACGCACAACACGCACAATTGCGGCTTTACAGGTTTTGGGGGTTTCAATTGTAGTTCAAGTTCAAGATCGTAAATGTACGTGATAGTGGCAAAGATGCTGGTCGTTATGGGGGGTTTTTTTTATGACTGTGTCGAGTGTTGTGTTGGAAAACCAAAATAGTGGAAATAATTAAGGAAACGTGTGTAGAAAATGAAAGATAGTGATGTACATGTAAACATTGAGACTGGAGATATGTGAAGATATGTTTTCGCTCTTATTTTTGGTGGCGAATTACGAAAAATATCGGAAATTGACTGTAAGATGTAGAAGGACCACACTTTTATTTGGGAAAATATGAATATTGGTATATCTTAGGATGGGTTGCCACTTCTGGAGCCTTCGCATAACTCATAAGCAGTATAGAAAACTGTAAG
This sequence comes from Muscina levida, assembly GCA_964034835.1. Taxonomy (NCBI): domain Eukaryota; kingdom Metazoa; phylum Arthropoda; class Insecta; order Diptera; family Muscidae; genus Muscina; species Muscina levida. Next base: position 11,801,383 of record OZ035883.1, read on the forward strand.
TTTTGTGATTTTTTCTATACCTTAAACTATTTCTCTTGTTTTGTGTTGTCGATCTGTATATGTAAATAATGAGTTTGGTTTCATTGTTCGGTTTAAGATCTTTTCTATTATTGCTAATAGAATTTGTTTTACAAGAGTTGTGTGAAATGGATTATGTTGACAGCTGGCAGGGCAGATAGCTATTTCGATGGTTGCCAAACCATCATCATCAGTGCCGTTAGCTGTGCCTTCTCCACTCATTATCACAACCTTAAGTGTTAAAAGCTTCACACAATCAACGTGAAGCTCACACACACCGGTGCGAAAATGGTATCAACGAAAACCACACGTCAACATAATCCACACAAGCTCTTGTCTATGCTTTGTCCATCGGACAAAATTGCAACTATTTCCTTTCTAGTAATAAAGTTAATTTTCTATGCATTCCATTAAGTGGCAGATACGCAGATTTTAAGATTCACACAACAACGACACCTACAATTTAACGACAATTCCGAACGCCAACATTTTTAAAAATCGTTTACAAGAATTTAGTATAAGTATAAGTATAAGTATAAGTATAAGTATAAGTATAAGTATAAGTATAAGTATAAGTATAAGTATAAGTATAAGTATAAGTATAAGTATAAGTATAAGTATAAGTATAAGTATAAGTATAAGTATAAGTATAAGTATAAGTATAAGTATAAGTATAAGTATAAGTATAAGTATAAGTATAAGTATAAGTATAAGTATAAGTATAAGTATAAGTATAAGTATAAGTATAAGTATAAGTATAAGTATAAGTATAAGTATAAGTATAAGTATAAGTATAAGTATAAGTATAAGTATAAGTATAAAGTATAAGTATAAGTATAAGTATAAGTATAAGTATAAGTATAAGTATAAGTATAAGTATAAGTATAAGTATAAGTATAAGTATAAGTATAAGTATAAGTATAAGTATAAGTATAAGTATAAGTATAAGTATAAGTATAAGTATAAGTATAAGTATAAGTATAAGTATAAGTATAAGTATAAGTATAAGTATAAGTATAAGTATAAGTATAAGTATAAGTATAAGTATAAGTATAAGTATAAGTATAAGTATAAGTATAAGTATAAGTATAAGTATAAGTATAAGTATAAGTATAAGTATAGAGTATAAGTATAAGTATAAGTATAAGTATAAGTATAAGTATAAAGTATAAGTATAAGTATAAGTATAAGTATAAGTATAAGTATAAGTATAAGTATAAGTATAAGTATAAGTATAAGTATAAGTATAAGTATAAGTATAAGTATAAGTATAAGTATAAGTAGTATAAGTATAAGTATAAGTATAAGTATTAGTATTAGTGTTATTAGATACGAGGATTAAATCGACTACTACTACTACTAAGACCGCCCATTAAGAGATGACTGAAAAACAGGTCATCAAGCCCTGGTAACCTGGTCTCCATCATAGCACCTCAGCGGTGAAAAGAAGGACCTAGAAGGCCTTATAGAACGCCTTCAAAAGCAGTCAGTGGGCCTGCGCTCTGCATTCCCTCTTCCTTTCCACATAACATATGGTGTCATTGGGTGGCAAGGCCTTCCATAGTCGCTTCCTATAAGAAGGTCTGATGGAAGGCCTGCATTCACCTGAATAAGGAAGGACTTGAAAAATAATAAATAATATGTTGTTGGTCACCCTCAAATTGTTCAGTTTATTTTTAGATATTTCTCACTTCTATATACTTTTCTTACACTTTTTTTATCAACAACAGCAAACCTTCCTGGAGTTTGAACTCACTACCTTGCGATTGTTAGTCAGCCATGCTACCATCTTGCCTAAGAAGATGCATTCGAATTGTTTGGCTAAAACTAATCATAAACTGTCTTAAGAAAAACACACGAACACCTTCCTCGTTGCTTTTTCTTTTTATGCCTTCTCTCATGCCTTCTGTGAGAAGGGAGACGGGATGTGTGTAGACACGGAATGGCGGATTCAAAAATCTTCGCAAACCTTACATCTCCCTTCTACAAGAAGGCCTGCAGCAAAGTTTTGAAAATAATGGAAAGACAATGTGACTGAGATGTTTTAGAATGTAAGGTTTTAGCCTGTTTTCAGGCATGGAAAAAAAGGCCTAAAGACATTCCGTTGGAATGTCTCAAAAGGCCTTGTTTCATGCCTGCTTGAAGAAGCCCTTGCCAATTTCGCCGCTGGGACGGTCCATCATTGCTTGCTACTACATAATCCACTTATCCCTATGTAGCTGACATTCTATGTTCTATGTAGCATTCTATGTATACTGCCGCAACAACCAAAATTGATTCGGAACTATTTCAAAATTTCAATCAAAATATTTCTGAATATTTATACCTTCACTTATCATACAATCCTCCTAATCACATAGGATAACATACTTATGTCAGCTTTTATTTAATTCAACTACCCTACTAACTAATATTGAAAATCAATTTACAAAAAAATAACTTCCTCCTCCCGTTTAGCAATAGTTGTAGAACATGTTAATGTTGCGCGCAGCACAACAAAGACAGACAGACAGACAAACCTACGGTCTGTCAATAAGTAGCAAGCTATTGAATTTTGTGAAAGTCCATACAATACCTAACGTGTAAATGATATCGTAAATCATTAATGCAGAACATTAACTTTGTTGTCAATACATTTTGCAGCAACAGCAACCGCTAAGAATTGTCAGCGAGTCCAACACAATGAGAACAACTCAAACGTGTCAACTTTTGTAGAAATGACGTTGGTTCTGGTACTACAGCCGCCACCGCCGCTGGTAACTGAGAATGCGCGCCGCATAGAAGCATAGAATTGTGAAAAGAAACTTAATAGACACAAACTGAGCATATGATGCATTTTGCCGCCGATGACCTTCAGGGACAAACGCAAACGTTGCGAAAGATTTAAGGAAAGAAAACTGTAGTAAACGAGTTATTTAAACTGCAGCAGGCAGCGACTACTACTTTTCAACATCACAGTCGCTAACATATTTTATGGAGTCTCGAGGTTTGAGGAAATTTATTAAGGAATATTTATTAACTATTCAATACTAATTCTGTTAATACCCACACCGGATATACAAAAAAAGGCCAGGAATTTGCCAGTGCTCCGTTGCGCGATACAGCGTTGTCACGCAATCTCTGAGCAAAAATCTTTACTGACAAATGTTGTTTGCGCTATTGTATTTTTGTGTGGGATATTTTATGGTTTTTTTTTTATAAATATTCGGAGCATTCGCCTAAGAATAGACAACAATGACCACGTTAATCATCAGCAGCCAACGGCATCAATTGCCGTTCAAATGAGGTCTAGAATTTCAGCGCCAAAGACAGACAATAGAAACGGAACTTAGAACTGGAAATGAGTTTTTTGGGTAATTATCAAAAGGGGTTGGGTAAAGTGAGGAAAATTAAATATTAAGGGTTGTTAGCGTATATTTAATGTAACGTCAGATATAAGATATAAGTAATATGAAAGCTTAGCCAATTTTAGCTTATGCAACAAACTATGTGCATTTGTCATACACAGAACAAATATGATGATGACTGTTTCATCTCATCTTGAAATGGGTGGGAAGCAGTCGATATTTATTTTAATTGTCATTATCTTGTGAACTAAGCATCCAATTGCAAAATGAATCTTAACTTGTGATATCCATACAATAGTTGTGATCTCCATACAATGATTGTGAAATCACTAAGAAATAGTGGGGATCTCACGCTGAAAAGGGGGAGAACCATACCTAAAATTTTTAATTGAAACATAATTTATGATCACCAGACCATAGTTGGAAAACTACCAAGATACAATTGGAATATCATCTTTCAATAGATGGGGAACTCAACTTAAAATGGGTGAAAAGCAGTCGAAATTCATATGAAAAACTTTAGTTGAATTTATCTCCTAAACTAAGCGTCTAATTGTAAAAAGGAGGTTAATTTATGATCACTATACAATTGTTGGGAAATCGCTCAAAAACAGTTGGAATCTTATCTTAAAATGGGTTGTAAAACTAGGATAATTTGTGATCATAAATTGAAGCAAATTTAATTCAAAAACTCTTATTAATTGAAAACAGACTAAGTCGACTTAGCATTCTCATAAATTAAGGTGTTTAATTTCAAATTTAGTTATATTTTAACATTTCCGAAGAAACGAATAAAACCAGATAGTTACAGAATTGCGTAGTTACAAAATATGTCATACGAAACCGAGTTGTTGGAAAAAGGTATGTTTTAAATAAAACCGAAACCGGATTTTTAAAAAAATCAAGTAGATCTTATGTGATTATTATAAAGTACATGGAATTAAAGCTATCTTATATTGAGTTTATCATAAGGAACGTGGTGAAAAGAACCATTTTTCTCTTAAAATTCTTTCTTTCTAAAAAATCACTTTATATTTCTGGATCGGATGCGAAATATATTTAAAGCCTACATTTTACAACTCAGCACAATACCCAACCCCTTAAGAACATCTGTTCACAACTCAACAGTTTTATTTATTATTTACATTTGTTATTATGTCTGCAGCCGTTTCTAAAACACTTTTTAGCGTTTAGACTTTTTGACATTTGTTATGAATTTTTAAATGTTGGTAAAAATGTTATGACGTCAATATACCATTAACACCACAAACGATCACAACACAATTGCTCTACCAAAATATAAACCAACTAATGGCAATTGTTATTTCGTTGGCATGTCAGGCAGTTTATTACACAATATTAAATAAAAAAACTATATATCGTTGAGGGATTAAGTCAAACAAATATTAAAGAAAAAATATGAAATTGTTGTCAGGTTAACGACTCCGTATGATCTACAGCCCATGTTAAGTTAAAAAAATGTGTTTGTATGTGAACTTAAAAAAAGAAAATACTCATATATATATATATAAAATACTCATCAGAATAAAACCTTACCTTACCTTTTTATCCTTTGGCACAACTTTGAACTTTAAGTTAAATATTTTTAAAATACTTTTTGCAATTTCTGGATATATTTTCTATTTTTATTTAATTTTCCTTTTCCAGTCCAACATAACGAGTTGTCAAATAAACGTAACTTTTTAAAAAGATATTAATTTTAAAGTCATTGCGGTAAGTTTGAAGATAAATACTCGTATTTTATTTTCAGAATTTCATTGTGTTCACATTTGTTTTTAGTTCTTTGCAATATACTAATTTATTTGTGAAATAATTCCATTTTTGTCGTCCAACAAAAAAAAAACACAATAAAACAAAACAAACTTAACTACCAACTTCCGTTGACGATTTTCGCAGTGGATTATATTTTTTCTCCAGCTAAGAATTTATTTTCTGATACCAACGTCGAGATCAATGGCCAATAGTTGATAACAAAAAGCTAAAAAAAACTTCAAATCAAACTCTTTGAGGGGCAATGCATAACAACACATTCGCCAGCATCGCCTATGCCGCCGCCGTTTGTTGTTTTGCCACCCAAAATCATTATTAAACAAGAATTTGGTGTTTTTCTTGCAAAATTTTGTAATTCTCTCAAGTGTTTAATTATATTGTTAGAGGCAAGTGTTTGCAACGAAGGTCATGTCTTCTGGCGCAAAGGAAGGAAACACAAATAACACAGCGAAGAGGTATACAAAACAAAAAAAATCCATTGATGTTGTAATACCAGAAGTCTGAGACTTTTCGTTGTATTAACTGGCAAACAAAATAAATAAAATTCATAGTCGTGGTAGTCGTCGCAGTCGTCCGTCTGCAGCAACAGTTGGCCAGAGTTCCATGAAATATTTAAGTAGAATTAAAGTATACAATAGGTAACTATAGGTGGTGGGGGCAAAGAAGGAGCAACGGAATCGTTGCAATGTTTATAATAAATATAAGATTTTCAGACAGTCATTCATAACGCTTTAGGGTTCATACATATTCATGTGACAAAGTTGTTTTGTATTTCTCAGTTTGCTCTCTATCTTGAAACTTGTCTTACCTCAACAAATGTCAAATTGCCGGTATTGACTCGGTAGATTTGTGATCAAACACATTTGTTCATCAAGTCTTTGTGCATTTCAATGTTTGCGGAATTGATTAATTCCATTGTGGGTTGCATTACATATTAATGAGTATCTTTGGTATTTTTGTTTTGTTTTATTGTTTAAAGATGATTGTTTTAATATCAATAATGGATACGGCGACTTGTACTCCACAGGTAAAGAAAATGGAATGGATTACCAAGCAATAAAAGTTCATTCGGAAACTTATTTTTGTATTTTCCCTTAAAATGTCATGAAGGACATATGGGAGAGCTACCCTACGACATCGTGGAAATGGAAATGGAAGTGCCCAGCGGCCAGATGGTGACATGTCTCCAATCACTTGGTGCTTTCAATGAAGTTTGGGTCTCCCTTCTCTGCGCCGTCCAGCAGGCTCGCTTCAAACAGCTTTCTCGCTGGAGCATATACATCCATTCTGGCAGCATGTCCCAGCCACCGTAGTCGTTGGATTCTGGTTCTTTAAGCTACGTCGATGTCGTGGTAAAGCTCTTACAGCTAATGTTTCATGCGACGGCGAAACTCGTCGTCGACACAAATAGGTCCACATATTTTTCGGAGTACTTTTCTCTCGAATACTCCCAGGTTTTGTATGTCCGTTGTCGTAAGCACCCACGATTTGGCAACATACAACAGAACGGGTAAAATTAATACCTGGAATATCTATTTCTTAGTTGTTCGAACTAAGGTGGTGTTACTAAAGTGCTGCCGAAGTCAGTAAAAAAATCTATTGGCGAGCACTTTTTTTTCTTGTTGGCGGAAGATCCGAGGTAGGTAAACTCATCTACTATCTCAAAACAATAATTTTCAACGTTGGTGGTGTATCCTCAGCAAAAGGACTCTTTGTGTGTCGATAACATTATTTCTGCTTTGTCCTCGTTATTTTTAAGGCGGGATATTGCCACACGTATCTCGCTCTGGCTCGGAGGTGGACAGTTAATAACATCGTCAGTGGTGTCCGTATCCAGTAGATTTTTGAAATGTTCTTCCCATATCTTAAAAACGTTATCAGGGTCCATCACCAGCTGGCCATCGCTGTCCTCGCAGGAGGGCAGCCCTGTGCCACGCATTCTCACCTTAACTCTATTGTAGAATTTTCGGGCTTCCCCTCTGCTTCGGAGCAACTCAGTGTACTCATCCTGTCTCTTCTCCAGCTCCTTCTCTTTCCGTCTAAAAAGACGACTTGCCTCTCCTCTCTTTACCTTTATCCTATCTCTTCTTCAGCTCCTTCTCTTTCTGTCTAAAAATACGAGTTGCCTCTCGTCTCTTCTCCTTAAGCCGTTCACAAACAGCTCGCGTTGCAATTGGCTGCAGTTTCGCCCTGTATGCAGAATCCGTCTATTCCGTGGCATTGCGACATTCATCGTCGTACCAGGCATCGTCTTGATTTGGCTATATGTTGCCACTAGGTGGTTATATTATCAGGGGTTGGAGCATTCCGTAGCAGTTGAGTTAGGTGGACGGAGTAGGCGTCCGCTACCTCTGTGGTCAGCGCAGTTTGCCGATGTCCAGCTTTCGTTGCACCTGGTTACGTACGTTTTTCGCCATGCTTCCGTCCACTGGATTTCCTGTAAAGTGGTTATGTCTGCCTTGTAATCTTCGACGATTTCCGCCAGTTGGATCGAGGCACCTTGTCTATATAGTTATCTAACATTCCAGGTACATATCCTCAAATCATGGTCCTTAATTCGTTTACGGTGGTCGTCAACATTTTGGGGAGTCCGTTTTATTCTTTTCTTACTTCATTTCTTTGCAATAGTTGAAACGTCGGTGGCGGATTGCAAGCCCAACGCACCACGTCGCAGTTTACTCCTCCTGCCAGGATTTTATTACAGCCGCACATTCCTGGTCAGACGCTTTAAGACAACTATCCGTGCTGTGACTGGTGTCAAAAGGACGTTTCCAGGCTTCACCACGTGAAAAACTCAGTCCGCAGTAGCTCCAAATCTAAGTACTTAGCATGAAATGACACCTACTGACATCGTCACTTGCTTCGTAATCAAGCATGTCATAAAGCTGGCTTATAACAAAATTTCAACTGAAATGACACTAACTGACATAGTCGCTTACTTTGTAAGTAAGAGCAAATCGATGAAACGGCCTATGACACTTTTATGCTAAATTTATATATATAAATTAGAGAATCGTCACTGATTGCTACTAAATATAGCTGACATCATCTTTTTACCGCTGGGTGGCTGTAACCGGGCCAGAACCAAGGTCAACCGCAGAAATGTAGCGTTGTCAAACCATCATCCCCACCTGCTATGCTGATTACATCGCTTTATTACTAACTAACTTCTTACCATTCCACATCATACAATCTTATTAAAAAAAACTCTTAAGCCGCTCATGCAAACTTAGTTAAGCTTCGTCTATGTTTTTTCCTATAATTTTTATTAATTGTATCTTAAAACTACTCAATTACAATATTTAGCCGAAAAACTGCAACTGCAATGACACAACCACACCCACCTCACCGTCTGTCTGTCTGTCTGTCTGATTCAATTACAAATTGTTATTACATTACTGAGCTGGGTAAAAACACAAAATATCTCATGTTTTTCTACTACATTACAACGTTTTTACTCTTATCTACTCCAGGAAATGTTCAAAGCACCTCCAAATATTTACTCGAAATGAAAACAAGACAAAGGAAACCCCACAAACAACAATAACATGGCAAGGCAACATAAAGCAACTCCCAATGAAAAACAACAAAATTATTAGCCATGGTGATTTGAAAGAGGTGGGTAGGGATAGACTTACTTGGGTAGGTGGTAGCTATGTATGTACTTGCGGCCAAACGTACGGTCATGCAGTCATGCCCCACGAGGATATTGTTGTTTTTCTTTTTGTTTGATTTTCGGACAATGAGACCATAAAGTGAATAACCATAATAATGTAAAATGTGGCACAATAGGTTAAACAAGATTGGCGCTGTAAATAAAAGTTGCAAATTGTTTGGCTGCAGTCAACTGACCGCAAGAGATAATAGTGTCAGGAAAATTTCTGGCATTTTTTAGTTTTTTGGTAGGTGGATATGAAAGAAAAGTTATCACCTTCGTAGCCGCATGACATAGTTGTGATAAACCCCAAACCATGTTAAGTTAATGCAGGTTAGTGGGTAATATTTGTGTGCTGGGGGCATGATTGCGGCTGTTTCATTAAAATTTTGTAAAATAAACGGCAGCAATTGCACATTGCACATACATGGTAGGTGTTATTTGAAAGCAAAGCTCAAATACTTTAATTTTACACACGTGTGAAATATGGACATTTGTTGGAGACATTGTTGCGCTGGTATTGATGTTGAAATAAGTCTCGTAAATTTTATTTGACATTTGAATGCTTAGTATGGTAGTAACACGCGATTTTGTTAGACATGCAAATAAAGGATCATGCTATTTGTTTGGATCATTGTTCAACTATTTATTTGCATACTAGAATCGAACAATATCCCAATTAAGACCAGAAAAAAGAGCTTACCTAGAAGAAAAATTATTGATCTACAAGTACTTTGGATTTGGGTGAATCAGTAACAATTTTAATATTATTTTGTCATAGGATGTTAATTTTCGCACACATTTACTAAAATTTGAAGTGGACGTTCTTCTAAATTGGTGAAGAAAACTAAGAGAACAACTTAACAAACTTGCCTTTGTGCCTTTTTTTTATGTAGTTAGAACACAAAGGGATGCCAGTGACAAACAATTATGCCTGGCTAAACGAACATTTATTAAAGTGCTGTCACATCTGCGACAAACTTTATAAGAAATGGTGTAACAATAAAAATAACATGTTAAATAATAACATATACAAAAAATTCAACAACAGTTTGTACAAACAAATAAATTTTGAGAAAAATGCCTACAACTTCAATCAATTTGTAAAAAACAGAAAAAAACGCACGCGCAACATGGCAATTGATAAATGAAATCACTGAAAAAAAAGTCTGAAAATATTGATAGAACAATTCAAAGAAACTGCAACTGACAACTTGGAAGAAATCTCAAAGAATTTTGCATTAAAACTTAATGAAAATGTGAAAAATATATTACATAACTGCGGCATTAGAACGTTACGAGAAACCCTAATAAATGAACCAAATTCAATATATATAGGGAGCCTGCAAGTGAGCAGGATATTCATAATATATTACAGAAAATAAAACAGAGGAAAAGTGCAGGAGCGGATGGGATAAGGGCCATAGATTTCAAAAACAACTCAAAAAGCCTAACGCCGGTATTAACGTCTCTTATCAACAGAAGTATTGAAACCCTCAAAATTTCAATAATTCGTCCGATATTTAAAAATGGATAAAAATCAGACTACAACAATTACAGGTCAATATCAATTCTTTCGGCTGTGGAAAAGGTCATGGATGAAATTATAGTTAGAAGACTGAATAAATTTATGTCCAAACATATGATAATTAATGAAAATCAATTCGGATTTCAAAAGGGAAAGAACATAAATCAGCTCCTAGGATTCTTCTCAAACCACATAAACGAAATAAACATTGCATAGGTCTGTTCATTGACTTCAGCAAGGCATTCGACACCCTATCACACACCAAACTAATTGAAGTTCTGGAAAGAATTGGAACAAGAGGCCAATGCTTAGAGTGGTTTAAAACTATCTTGATTGCAGTAGCTATTTAGTTTAATTGGGAAACAAGATGAGTGATGAAGTTTCTCTAACAAATGGTGTACCTCAAGGATCTAAACTAGGGCCCATCTAATACATCTGGTATGCCAATGACATGATGAACATTCTAAAAAACAGCACTGCTTATGCATACGCAGATGACACTGCATTAATCGTATCACATGATTGCAGTGACACTGCTATGGACATAATGCAGAATGAACTAAACCTAATAACAAGTTGGTGCCACGACAGAGGACTCACCATTAACGCTTCAAAAACCAAACTGAAACATTTTAGGCCCCGACACCTGCCTCGAACTAGAAAATCACTGATTTTTTATAATAACGATTGCCTCCATAAGAACAACGGAACGTATGTACCGATAACAACAGAATCCTGTTCGACGACCATGGAGCAAGTTGACATGTATAAATATTTGGGAGTTTACTCAAGTTGCCATTAGACGACGTGTATTTTACACATGACTTGTCAATTCAAAAACCGATATGTAATTCTACATGTCTGTCAAAATGAGCATGTACATTTGGTTTATAATTTTTGCGTTTAAACGTGCTTGTGTATGTATACATGTGTTTATCATCGCCAAACACAGCTTTATTAGCCCAGTTTAACTAAAAATTTTGTTGAAAAACACTCATAAATTGTTCTTTTTACAATCTATATATATAAAAATGAAATGGTCCACGTATGTCATACCATCACTTGAGAACGGCTGGAGCGATTTGCCTGACTTTTCTTTTATTGGATTCGAAATTTTCCGTAGATTGTTTCAAATCAAATCCAGGTGGCGCTAGGGTGGATTTATATCGAAAATTTGAATGCATGTACCAATTCAACTGAAATTTAGAATGGATATTCGTTTGATCATGAGAAAACATTATACGGACAAATGGACCCGGTAGATGGCGCTGGGGTCGGTTTACAATCAAAACTTAAACGAATGGTCCAATTTAACTGAAATTCAGAATCCAATTTTGTTTGATCATCAGAAAAAAATTTTATACAAATGGACCCGGTAGATGTCGCTAGGGTGAACTTATATCGAAAATTTGAATGCATGTACCAATTTAACTGAAATTTAGTATTTATGTTTGTGGAACCTTGAGAAAAATTTTTTTGTATAAATTGACCCGGAAGCTGTCGCTATGGTGGAATTATAATGAAAATTTTAACGAATTAAACAATTTGACTGAAATTTAGAATTTATATTTGTTTTATTACGAGAATTTTTTTTGTACCTCTATATGGACCCGCAGTTGATTTGGCTGCGGTTGAATTATTTCGAAAATTTATATCGATTGTCCGATTTTACTTAAACTTAAAATATATGATTTTTTTGGCATGAGAAAATTTTGAATGTATGTTTGGAACCAGTTGCCCGTATTTATGAAACACTTAATTTCTGGAATGTCATTTAGCCACTTTTATTAACATCATAGTTATTCAGAAGTCTTAATATATAAAAAAGATGTACATTTTGATGTCACCACTATTTGTGAAAACGGTTGACCCCATTTATCCCAAAATTTCAGTGAAAGTTGGGGATTGGCTGTAGATGGTCATCCAGACCGCAAAAAGGCTTAAAGAAGAATGACTAACTTTTATAATGGCGGACTTCCTACTGAATTAAAGAGCTTCACAAAGTGGTTTTTCCCATTTCAAAATTTTCGGGGACAATCGAGAAAAAAGGAATAACTGTTGATAACACCCAGACCATGAGGTTGCTGAGCCTACTAAATGCATTTTTGGAAATTCGTACTCCTTAGGATAAAAAGGTACAATCACCCAGTACACCAACGCAGAAGGTTATATGTCAGTCAATCGGCTTAAAAATTTGGTTTTAGAATATATGCCTATCAATAAGTAAGTTTTCATCACATCATGGATGACACTGCTGATCCGTTTTAGCAATTCTTATAATAATCTTTAAGATATATGAAGAACAGAATTTGTCCGGGAAACCTCGCCCTTTAAATTGAAATATTTTAGAGGTCAAACAAATAAACCAATCGGTATTAGATTTCAACTACACTCAACATATTTTACAACAATTTGGAGGCAGGACGAAGTCTGCCGGGCCAGCTAGTTTTAAATAAAAATTAAATAAAAAAAAGGTTAATTTAGAGATATTCGCCTTCAAAGTTGCAAATTCTACTGCAAATGCAGGTATTACTTGAACTATTTTTTAACTAGACATCAGCACTGGTAATAAAAATTGATCTCATCTCATGCTAGTAGACAGAGATGGTGTCAAGGAACATAACTGCACACTTATATTAATTGTTGTCACTTGCACTCCTTTGCTGCTTACCCTCACATTTGTAGTCATGCACATTCAGTTTTCGATTCATTTAGAATCACTACTTGGAAACGACTCAGCGATGTCTGTAAACCACTACACAAAATCCAGTCTCTTATTGCATAAACATATTTAGCAAAATTATTTTTTAAGTTATAAACTTAAAATAATGCAATATTAATATATTTTCCTGCTTTTAAGTGTTATTATAACCAATAAAATGTTTATATACTTAACCTGCATTGTAAAGGAAATATATAATTTAATACGGGAAAATGTTAAGACCAACAGAACATACAACTGAGACCCTAGACTGCTTTAGAAAAATTAAGTTTTGGGGCTTTTTAATCCTATAAAGCAATGTCCGTCTGGCCGGCTCGGTAAATGTTTAAGAAGATAACTGAAGTAATTATTAATCAATTTAAAAAAAAATACCGATGGCAAAAGAATCATTAGTCGCGGGGTTGCCTGAAAAATAAGCGAAATAGCCACGCCCCTCAAGTGCCCCCTATACAAAATTACCTATTTCACTAAAAACACTATTCTATTGCTAACTTTATATTGGAGGACTCTACAAAGCTAAAATTTGGCTGGTATTATTATTTTATAGCGTGTAGTATATACTGCAATAATGGATCCGCTAGCCCCGCCCCTTCTGGTACCTCCCATACAAATTAGCATAACTTTTTATACATTATAGTAGGCAAAAAAACACATTTTTGCTCTGATGTTAACAAAACATTGCACATCTTAGTTATTTTTACACTGTTATAATGTGGTAACAAAACTAAGCAAATCGGTGCAGATTTAGATATAGCCCCCATATATAAGTGTGTTTCACGATATATATATTTTTTACAGAGGTTGTGTAGTTTGATTACAATTATAAACGATAAATGAATACTTGACAAAAAAGTATTGCATATCGTTAGTATTCCCTTTCTAACGATATGAAGTTTATTAAATTATAAAAAATAAGTAAAAGCTCATTTTACTTCAGACATAATTTTAAGTAAAACGTAAAATTTTGTTAAAAAGTATTTTTTGAAGAAATAATATCTTATATGAAAAATTGCGTTAAATTTAAACGGACTTGAATATCTTTGCGAAATTTTGGAGGAATGTGCATAAATTTGTCCTTAAAAATATCAAATATCAATATGTTGCCATATCTTACAACAAAATACCCAAATTCCCAAAACGGGGAAAATAAGTTCCAAAATTCTGAATTTTTTACTAAAATGGCCACAGAGTCTTTGTTTATGGCAGGGATGTTGAAATACGTTACGGTCAACTAGTCCACATATGTGGTCAAACAAATATATAATGAGCTTTTTCGTTGGCGCTTTGCGGTTTGAGAATTTTCAAAAACAAATTTTGAAAATGGGGTAGTTTTTACTTCCCTTGCCGGGGAACCATTTTGCTGAACTGATTCAAATTTGGCATTAAATGCATTTGCATGGACATTTCTATGAGAAATGATAAAAAAATTGCTACCTTCATAAAGACAATTTTTGTGTACAAGCGAAAGAATATTGTCGCCTTTTTGCAAACAAACATTACAAATAGGCCTTGTTTTGGTATCGTTCTTTCAGCAATTTCATTTAGAATATTATAAGCAAACTAACTATATACACTTAATTTCCCTTTGCACCCCATGAATGAGGTATGGGATTGCTTCTCGCGTTGTTGTGAATTAACACGCTTTCTATTTTTAGATTCACAACTAACGGCACCTACTTGTTTATCGAGAAGCTCTTACTAGACACGACGATTGAATCGACGCTTAATACTGCGAAGTTGCTGTCAACAAAATTCGAGGAGAGCCGAAAATGAAAGAAAATTTTATTTATTATTTTTTTTTTCTTTTAAGATGACTGGAGCCAGGTTTGAACCTGCGATCTCCCGCATGGTAGTCGCGTGTTCTAACGGGCTCCACGAAAAGCCCCCCAATGAAATAACGCCCAGGAAATAACTCCCAATGAAATAAACGCCAACAAATTGGAAATAACACCCAAAAACAGGAAATGAAATAATATCGAAAAATAAATGAAATAAACCACAAAGCGAAAACGAAACAACCCCCAATATTTGGGAGTTATTTCATATGAAATAACACCCAATGATGAAAATGAAATAACCCCCAATGAAATAAACCCCATCAGCAACAAAAATCAAATTATGCCAAAAATTCATAAAGAGTCAGTTTCACCAAGGATTTCATGAAGTCAATTTGGACCAACAGCAAAGTCGTAAAATTATTGAAATGAATCGTGTGGATCGTAGATCGTTGTAGCCCTGCTCTATTTTTGCAGTTCGGAAGACAATTTGCCTTTTACGTTTGGCCTTTACACAAACCCCTCCAGTGTTCACAAGCAAATCACACTCTCAGCTTTTATTGAATTCTACCTTTTGAAGAACTCTTACAAATTTAAAAAAAAGATCCATTCTTAGTGTGTACTAATCGAATTCTCAATATGAAAAAATGCTCGGTGTATTTTGTTGATTTTCTATCCGTCAATATGAACACAAATGAAAATATCTGTAAACATTCAAATGATATTGAAATATATTTACAGGCTAAAAGTTTTCTTGTAAAAGGCCTATTTTTATATAATTATAACCCCTAAAAACCTACAGCTTTAAAAATGAAATAACCCCCGAATAAAAAATGAAATAACACCCAAATTATTCACGATATGAAATAATCCCCAAATTTAAAAAATTGGTTGGGTGTTATTTCATTGGAAATTATTTCATAATTTGAAAATCCCAAATGAGGAATGAAATAATTCCCAAAGAAAAATGAAAACCGGCCCAAAAAAATTGGGAGTTATTTCATATGAAATAACACCCAAAAATGTATGAAAAAAATTTGGGGAATATTTCATTTCTCGTGTGGGCGTTATTTCATTGAGGGGCTTTTCGTGGAGCCCTTCTAACCACTATGCCATGGCCGATCCCACTAACGATATAAACATATTTAAAATCAAAGAAAAACTGAGCTCACAATCTTAATAATACTAAATCAACCTCGTCCAAAAATGACACAATTTTTTTAATTTTCTCAAATATCTCTTGACCGAAATGAGATAACATACACATGTAACCATGTTTTTTGAAGGTTTTTCGAAGCACTATCTTAATGCAAAAAATCTATTAAATCGGTTCATAAATGCACTTTCCTCAAACACTTGAAATTTTGAAACACCCGAGGTGACCAAATTTGGAGGGCCACACAATCATCTCGAAAACACCTCAGCTTTAGCTATTTTAAATTTCAGCGAGATACCGTTATTCGTTCAAAAGTTACAGAATTAATTAAAAAAAAAACTAAAAAGGAACCACTTTGCATCGGCCAATTGTATAGAGGCGCCATCTCTTAAGAGAGTTCGGACTGTCCAGGTGCAAATCCTTAAATCATGGGCCCTTAAAACGTTTGCGGGGGTCCTGTTTATTTTCTTTTCATTGTGTTTTCATAACAGTTTTTTTTATTTAAGAAAAGCGCCTTATAAGGCTACCGCGCCCATTTCTAGTTTCTTGGGGCCGTCAAAGCCACTGAGAGAGTCTTCAGTGAGAAACTTCAGTAACATATGTTACCTACTCCCTAACTCGGTGGTAAAACGCCTTGAAGGTTTCTCAACATTGCTCCTTCTCACATTTGCTACCACTTAAGGGATGTTCTGTGGTTTGGTTTGAACACATGTTCTGTCGAACATTGTAAGCTGCTTGGGACCTCCCAAGAGAGAGATTCTGCTTATTCCCAAGTAAATGCCGTTCAGAGCACTCAAATTAGAAAATATCCTATTCATCTTAGAAATACCCATTTGGAAACCTACATAAATGTACAAAGTAACCTAATCTATAATATTTGTTTTATCATTAAAAAAATCATATTGTAAGAGCTCTTGCTGTGCTCTTAAAATCATAACATAACTTTAAATAGCGGTTCAGCTCCAAAGTTAACATTTACAATTTACAACAAAACGTGAATGGAGATTTAAAACCCATCACTGCACACCACAAAACTAATGTCATTAGACTTCAGTCAACTAATCTTTACAATATCATCTAATTTTTCTTCGATTGTATTGTGTTGCCACAAAATGCTGCTGCTATTTCTGTAGCTGCTGGTGTTTTAACCCGGTAAACAAAATCAATGAAGGTTTTATTAATAACCTTCATCGACGTTTTTAGATATTGCCAAATGTTTTTTTGTTTTTCGTTTTTTTTTTTTATTTTGTGTATTCGCTAAAAACATTGAAGTCATTGTCATTTGACAAAGATTTTATTTGAAAATTCAAATGTAAAGTTCATAATTGTCAAGATGTTCTAGTAAGTGTGATGGAGACTAGCAGTAGTGGGTCCATTGATCCACTCTGTTTATCTAAAGTGACCAAGCATTTCAATTGTCCACGCGTTGAATCTTGCTGTTATAATTTTTTTTTGTCTAAGCAATTTTTCATTGTTAAGTTCTTTAAAGGTCAGCATCATATCAATTCATTTGAGCTTGTGGCTTTAACAAGTGGATGTGTTGTGGCAGCTGTTGGACTCGTCTGATCATTAGAATAAGTACTTTAGTTTCGTATGACTTTATTTGATTTTTATTTTTTTTTATTTACTGAATGTTGGAAACATCACCTGTTATTTTATATTTTACTGCTGCTGCTGCATTATATTTTGCGAAATCTAGTTTACTTCTATTTAATTTAAATAAAGTAAACGAAGTCGCAGTCTAGTTTAACTTGAAGTTAAAGCAAAAAAAAATCACGGATGGTAATTGAGAATGTAAACTATATGTGGACAAGACTGTGACAAAGACCAGAGGCGTTAGTAAAATAAATGTAATTTATCATCTAGGTGCAGAAATCTAAAATCGAGTAGGAAATCCTTAAGAAGGATCTGTCTTAAGTCTATTTCTACAATTGAAAGTCGATTATTTTTATAAATTTTCGGCCTTCTTTTATCTGATTTGGTAATAAATATTTACGATCTTAATAACATGCCGCCTCTGATGTCAACCGGAACATTGTATATCAAAAGTGTAACAAAACAAATGACTGGCGTCTTTTAAAAACACTAGTGCACTCGTGCACTATAAACAAACAACAGCATCACAACACTGAGACCCCGACAATAAATCAGACAACATAAGAACTAAATTTAAATACGAGACACCGGTTCCATTATAAATCAAACACACGTTGTAACAACTAAAGCAATTTTCCATATAAAAAAAAACGAAAAGAATGAAAAATGCCAAATATTCACACACATAAATAAACGGTGCCGAGAACAAGTTCCCTCGCGATAGTATTATCTGTAAACTGCAACTATATATATAAACTATAATTAAAGCTGCTGTTGCTGATGATGCAACAAGCAACAAATTGTAATATAAACAATAACAACAGCAGCGGTGGAGAAAAAGCCAAAGTATCAAATGCATATCATTACTATAACACTTTGACATAGACAGTCGAGGGACAGAATATAGCGAAGGTGGAAAGAACGTAATGAACTTAAAGGGATGTTATGAGAGGTATCCTAACATTATAAAAGGGGTTTCAATAACATTCGGGACTCAATTCTGAGAAATGCACTTGAAAGTAGCCCCTAAAATAAAAACTTCTGCGCCAGTCGTTGTGTCAAGTTGGTTGCCTCAATAATTTAATGGTCATATGAATTATTTGGCTCAAGGTGGATTTTTGCCACTTTTTCTATATTTTTACACGGTTATATCTCGGTATACCGTACGGACTATCTCTTTTGTGTCTGCAGCAAAGTTGTACATATTGAATAGGAGACAAAATATGCGGAACAAACCTACACGAAAATAGTGCATCCAGTGCCTTAAAAATCCAAATATTTTTTGTTACCATTTTTCAAAAAAAAAAAAATTATTGTAACAAAAAGTACTTTTATTGTACCACTTAGTACAATTATTTATACCCAAAAGTAATTGACACGTACCATAAAGTACAATTTATGGTAACAAAAAGTACAATATATAGTATAAGTACAATAAGTACAATTTATTGCCACAGAAACTGGCATTTATGGTACAAAAAAACATGCAATTTATGGTACCAAAAAGTACAATTTGTAGTACCAATATTAAAATGTAGGGTACCAAAAAGTGCAATTTATGGTATAATACATATTAAACATCTACAATTTTGTTTCAGACACAACAGAGATATTCCGTAAGGTATACCAAGATATAACTGTGTTAAAATATAGAAAAAAGTGGTTAAAATCCACGTTGAGTAAAAAAATTCGTTTTCACAAAACGAATAATGCAGAAGTTCTTATTTTTGGGGATACTTTTACGTGCAATTCTCAGAATTGTGTCCCAAAATCATGAGTTGTACAGTTTAAGTACAAGTCCAGGTTGCAATGGAATGAAAACGGCTGTGAGTGGGATATTCAAAATATTCCATTTTCAACTGAAAGGCTCATGAGTGAAATTATGTGTGGAATATAAAAAAAAAATTTATTTCCCTTTTCACCCCATGAATGAGGTATGGAATAGCTTCGCGCGTTGTTGTGAATTAACACGCTTTCCACTTATTAGATTCACAACTAACGGCACCTACTTGTTTATCGACGAATGCGAACGTCACTGTTTAAGAAGCTTTTACTAGACATGCCGATGGACTCGACACTTATACTTCGACGTTGCTGTCGACAACATCGAGGAGGCAGGCAATGATAAAAAAAAATGTAGATAGACTGGAGCCGGGAATCGAACCACGGATCTCCCGCATGGTAGTCGCGTGTTCTAACCACTATGCCACGGCCGGAATATAAGATAATTTAAATGTATGTCACGGCTTCACATGGTGGCACGATTCAGATTGCTCCAATTTTCAATCATTCTGAAGCATAGTTCTGGCTGAATTTGAGCGATAGTCAGGGTTGTCTTGACTTTAAATCAGTGCCGGGTACCCAGTAGACACGCGAGGCCGGCAATAATCGCATTTTTCACCCAGACACGAATAAAAATTCTTACGTATACGAAGTTCTGTTCGATTCCAAGCAGCCAGTTTCTGCTTGTGTGTGTGGGCGATCCGTGTTGCCTGACACTGCCTTAAGGGTATCGTCGGTTTTAGTTTATTGCAACGGACCTGCAACTTCAGAAAACTCCACAAGAAAAAGTCTAGCGAAGATCTAATAAAATTTATTGGTATATAATTCACCTCACCTCTGAGAGATACATGCAATAGAGGGGTTGTTTTTTTTGTACAAGCTCGCCAGATATCACCATCGTGTCGCCAAGTCTGTTAATGACGTTACCTGGCAGCCCGTCATTTCACTTGGATCAGACCACCTCCTCCATTTGATAGATCAGTTGATTTCATCATCTCTTAATTCCGTACTTTCCTGAAACAGAGGAAAACAGACTATTGCTTCAATGCACTTCCGAGACTTCATACACGCAACGGCCGCTCGCTTTATCCCTGCTGGTCGAATACCCGTAATACGACCTAACTTTCCAACAGAGGCAACGGGACTCGCAGACGAGAGTAATGAAAATCATAGTTCTAACCCTGCAGATCCTAGAATCGGAGAACTGAATCTAGAAATCATTAAGTCGTAATCGACGAATATGAGCAGAATTTATGGCTAGATCATTTGAAGCAATGCCAATTAAGTTCCGGTATCGGAAAATTGTGGGCAACGGTTAAGTCACTCTCGAATCCTGTCAGGGGAAAAGACCGGACGGCAATCACGTTTGGTGCTACCACTGTGACTGGCCCAATGAGGTGAGCGTGTTATTTTAACCGGCAATTCATTGAGAACCCCAAAATTGATAGGGCGAATAGGAGAGTAATGCGTCGTAATCATGTCCTCCGAGCCGAAGAAGTATCACCACAATTTACAGTTGGAGAAGTTGCAGATGTCATCCGCAGCGCAAAGTTATCCAAAGCGGAATATCCATGTTGATACTGAAGCAGTTGGACATACCGGGAGTCGAGTACTTGAATTATGTTCTTAACTTGTCCCTGACCACTCTAATAGTACCCGAAGCCTGGAAAATGGGATTCCGCTATCTAGCAAGATCTCGTCAGTAGCAAATACACTTAACGCTTTAATCCTCCCGAGCCTAACAGGACAATTTCCTGTTGTGGCTCATCAGCATGAATTAGGTAAGCTGCACAGTACTACTGGTGCTTTACACGCCACTAACACACAATTAAGTCGCGGTCTCAACTAGAACAAGCCCAGTGACAGGGCGGTCCTCGTAGCGCTTGATTTATTGAAGGCTTTCGATACTAGCAACCACGCCACGCTTTTTGAGGATAACGCCAACACGTCCGTTCCGAACCATTCGAAACGTTGGATCGTCAATTACATTGTGTGGACGCCAGTCGTATGTGAAATTCGGAAACAACAAGTCTAAGTGCCGTAGAGTTAAAATGGGTGTTCCTGTCGGCGTTGATATCGTATCCTATACCGATGATTGTACGATTCGGGTGTCGGGTCCCTCTATTGATGACATATGTGGAAGGCTGAATTTGAAATTACCACACTGATAAAAAACATGTTGGTAACGCTGGTGAATCTTTCTAGCACAGAATTCATGTTGTGCTCCGCTAAATAACATCATGACACTGGATTCCCATTAGCTGCTCTTGCATTTTGTAAGCCCCTTTGCCCCAAACCGCTGTGGCTGCTTGACGCAGCTACCGATGCAAATATATACAAACTTTTGCCGAATCATTCTTTACAAACATTATCAATCAAACAAATTGTCTCTCCCCAAAGCGTAATAATATCTTAGCCCATGACTATATATAACTACTCTCAAGTTGAATCGAAGAAAACAACATGAATGAATGTATATGAAAAAACGATTTGCAATAGAATTCTTGTAAGTTTTTAGGCAAATTAAAGCATCTCTACGACCAATGTAAAGTAAACAGAAAAGTGGAGAACAACAACAAAACAACACACTGACTATTGCGACCAAACTGTGCACGAAGTTGATAGCACACAAGTAATAGCTGATGACGTTGAAGCTTGCAATGAAGAAGAAGCAGAAGAAGAGCAATTGTAATTGTTTTTAGAATAGGTATACAACAACACTAATGCATGAATGAACGTATGAATTGGATAGACAGATAGATTGAAGACGACCATTTGATTCTATGGTTATTTGTTGAGCCATCACCACGACCATTATCACTACCGCCAGTCAGCCAGCCTTCTAGCGACACCGCCGCCACCTTCGGCGATGGTTAGAGGTAACAGATGATGGGACAGTGGGTATAAAGTTGTTTTGTAATACAAAATTGTATTGGGAAACAAATCAAATCTGGGGAAAAAACAAATCAATGAAAATGTTTCGGGTATATAGATATAAATGTGATAACACATTGCTGCACAAAGACAAGAGTCAATTATTTAAGACGACATCAAGAATGAGTGGTTAAGAAGTGAACTTAAAAAAAACCTGATTTCCCTTTACATCCCATGACTGATGTTTGGGACAGCTTCTCGCGTTGTTGTGAATTAACACGCTTTCTATTTGTAGTTTCACAACTAACGGCACCTACTTGTTTATCGACGAATGCGAACGTCACTGTTTGAGAAGCTTTTACTAAACATGCCGATTGACGCGACACTATACCGCGAAGTTGCTGTTTACAACATCGAGTGGGCCAGCAATGATAGAATAATTTAGATGACTAAAGACAAGAATCGAACCACGAATCTCTAGCATGGTAGTCGCGTGTTCTAACACTATGCATCGGCCAGTCTTACGGCCACGAGTGAATACATCACACAAATGGTGGTAAATGAAACGAAGTACCTATTTAGTAATCCATGACATCTGTATGACATTGCTCCGATTGAAATGGCATCTACTGACATCGTCACGTACTTCGTAATCAAGCGTGTTATCAAGCTCGCTAAAAACTCCGCTTATAATGTATTTGCAACTCATATGGCATTTAATGACATCGTCGCTTACTTTGTGAGCGAGAGCGCACCAAGGAGTACAAGCGAGAGAATCATCACTGTTTCCCAGCGGTAAATGAAACGAAGTACCTATAAGTAATCCATGACATCAGTATGACATTTTAAGCGAGTGATCTAAATACTTAGAACTCACGCATGTGTAATGTAACAAATAGTATCCACTCATTATAAATCCGATTGGAATGGCATCTACTGACAACGTCACTTACTTCGTAATGAAGCGTGTTATCAAGCTCGCCTAAAACTCTGCTTATAATGTAATTGCAACGCCAATATGCGTGGAATATAAGATTGTTCTCATAGTAACACGGATCCGAGTGGTCCAATTTTAATTGACTCTGCCGTATAGAACCTACAGAAACAGGTATTTCCAATAAGGACGGGTCGGTGTTGCAATAGAATTAAACTGGCTGTGTGGAATATTTTAACGAAAGTCCTTATTCATTTAAAAGTTTCTTGCATGCCAATATGTGTGGAATATAACATTGTTGAAATGTCAGCGCGACTTCTCACAGTGGCTCGGAACCGAGTGATCCAATCTCTAATGACTATCCCATATAGAAGTGTCTGAATTAGGGCTTTCCAATAAGAACGGGTCGATGTTGTGTGCTGTGTGTGCCAATATGAGTGGAATACTCTTTTAGCTCATGGTTCATAAGATGGTGAAACTCGCTGTCGACACAGATATGTTCATATATTTTTCGGAGTACTTTTCTCTCAATTTCTCCCAGGTTTTGTCTGTCCGTTATCGTAAGCACCCACGAATCGGCAGCATACAAAAGAACGGGTAAAACTAACACCTGGTATAGCTGTTTTTTAGTATCCCGAGAGTAGGAAGTAACACCTCATCTACATACATATATAGGCGAGCACTGTTCTCCGCTTGATTTCTTGGTTGACACAATTTTTCTAAATGACGGAAAATCAAGAGGACTCTTTATTTATCGAAATCATCATTTTTGTTAAGTCCTCGTTCACCGCTTAACCGACTTTTTTAGTGGTGAGGGAACTGCAGTAACATCCCGCAAATTTCGGCCAATGATGTCTATATCATCGGCATGTGCTAGTGGCATGTGGCTCTTGTTGAATATGGTGCCAGACTGGGCAAGCTATCACCCTGCCTGAGACCTCTTTCGGTGTTTAATGGTTCAGAGTGATATTTACCAATCATAACCGAGGATTTGGTGTTTTCCAAGGTACATCTGCGAAGTAAAATCAGCTTTGCAGGAATACCAAACTCAGTTATGGCCTTATATAGCCTATTCCTTATCGGAAAGTCGAAGGCAGCTTTGTAGTCGACAAATAGGTTTTAGGTGTCGATCTGCTTTTCGTGAGTTTTTTTTCCAGGATTTGTCGTAAGTTGAATAAGGTGATCTATCGTAGATTTACCAGGTCTAAATCCGCACTGATAAGGTCCAACTAGTTTTTCTTCAACTGGCATAAGACGTTCACACATTATGCTGATTGTTGTTTTTAAGGCGGGAGATTGCCACACGCTCTGGTTCAGATGTGGGTGTTAATACAATAGTCATGGATTGGAGCGGGGTCTTCTGGTGGTGTCCGTATCCAGTAAATTTCTAAAATTATCTCTTCATATCTTCAGAACGCTATTCGGGCTCGTCACTAGCTGACCATCGCTGTCCTTGCAGGTAATATTTTCAGGGATTGGAGCATTCTGTAGCTGTTGAGTTAGGTGGTTGGAGTAGGTGTCGGCTACATCTGTGGTCCGCAGTTTACCGATGTCCAGCTTTCGTTGTGCCTGTTTACATATGTTTTTCGCCATGCTTAGCCTTGCGCGTACCTTAACTGCGGTAAGGTAGTGATCGGAGTCAATGTTTGCACCCCTGATATCGTACGTCCAGAACACTTGGTGCGTACTTTCCATCGACTACCACGTGATCTATCTGATTCCTCGTCACTTGATCTGGAGATAACCATGTTGCCTTAAGATATCATAAAAAAAAAACTTAATTTCCCTTTGCACCCCATGAATGAGGTATGGGATAGCTTCTCGCGTTGTTGTGAATAAACATGCTTTCTTGTTTATCGACGAATGCGAACGTCACTGTTTGAGAAGCTCTTACTAGACACGACGATTGAATCGACACTTAATACTGCAAAGTTGGTGTCAACAACATTCGAGGGGAGCCGACAATTAAAGAACAATTTTTTTAAGATGACTGGAGCCAGGTTTGAACATGCGATCTCCCGCATGGTAGTCGCGTGTTGTAACCACTATGCGACGGCCGGTCCCGCCTTAAGATATCCACATTCATCAAAAATTGGCCCTCGTCGCTAAAGACGAGGGCCAAATGATTCAAAGCAGAGTCGAAAAACAAACGGCGTCTTCTATGGTCATAAACTTTGACCTCCGTGGCCTGCTGGATCTAGTTCGGATGCAGGCCTATATCCCGATTTAAAATTTGTCGAAGAGAAGCCTGCGAAAGATCGATTTCTTGTGTCCGGCAAGGAGTTGACTGCTTCGGGTTATCCTGCCCACTTTTAATTACAACAACAAGGTGCTGGTCTGATATGGTGCTACCTAGCGCACCTCGTGTGGGTTAACTTTGTGCCATATATGTCAATGGTGCTTGTTAATATAGTCATACTTGAAGAAATTAGCCTCTTCGCTAAAGGCTATTTGTCGGATAAAATTGGGGTCATTTTTTAAATGCTACGAAGACATTAAGTATTTATTACTTGTATGTACTGCTTAATTGTGTAACTAGTCAAGGTAATTTGGCATCAGCAAAGGCAAAATAAATGATAAGTTAAACAGACGCCGACAAAACAACATGGCCGCCACAGGCTTGCAACATCGACCCTCACCTGTTGAAAAACTCTAAATAAGTATCCGAAATGTTGTTCTTACTTCCACATATGATTTAAAAGTATATTTACGGTCAACAAAATATAACACAATACAACACATTTTGTACTCAGTTACAATAAAACTGTTGCACTCCGTGGCGTATGATTTACGTGGAATATTACTTATGATAATCATACGCCACCATATAGTAGTTATGTTATGTCAAACAAAAGAGCCTTAAACGTGACAAATTCACCTATACGATACTTACTAACTTCAAATCGATATTAAATTATTATGGCATGTAACTTTACAAAACGAATGATGCAGAACTTTTTGTTTTTGGGGCTACTTTCACGTGCAGTTCTCAGAATTGAGTCCCGAATCAATGAGCTAAAAAATGTTGTACTGTGTATTTATTTTGTTAATAGTATGTTCCGATATTTGTAATATTTTTCTTAAGTTTTTCATAAAACCGTTGCCTTCTCAAGAACCTACTGTGCAACGACGTCATCACCTCTGTTATGCTGTGCTTTGATGTTGCAGCATACACATAAACGTAACGCTAAGGTAGCATATGGATAAATGCAAAGTACCATCGTGGATGCATATATGCAGATAAAGATTGTTATGTTTCTGTTGCTGCTGCTGTTGTTGTTTTAACGCTTACAATGGAAAATTGTTGCTGTTGCTATTGTTATGGTGTTTTTTTTTTTTGGTGTACATTTGATGTCATGGATTGCTGCTGTTACTTGCAGTATTTCACATTGTTTTAATGAACTTAATTTTAGTTTTGTATGAAACAGAAACGAAAAACACAATGTGAAGAAAATACTTTGAAAATATAAAAGACTTGGCATTGCTGTTGAAGATCATCAGTTTCAATTTTCCAGCAGAACAGTTCAATTTAGAATTCTCCACAGGCAGTGGCAACAATTTTCAAAGGAGCGATATAACAGCAACAACAGCACAACACACACACACAAAAGGATTAATCACCACGAGTATAACAACAACAAAAATGCTGACCAAAGTGGTAAGAATTAAGGGAGGGGGGAGGGTTTAGAATACAACAAACGTTTAAGGACTTTTTGTCATTTTGTCATTTTTGTTTTTTTTTCTTCTTAACAGTTAATGTTTTTACTTGTGGGCTTTGTGGCCCTGAGTGCTGCTCGTCCCGGCTATTTGCATGGCCATCACCATCATTTGGATTATCCTTATTACCCTCATCATGAACCTTTACATGTAGCCAAAGTGGTTCATGTCCCTGCTGCCATATCCCATCAAAGTTCTACAGTTATACATAGTGCTCCCATTATTAAACCCATTGTGGTTCCCGTCGTGAAACATGTGCTGCCGGTGGTTAAGGCTTACCACCCAGCTCCTATTATAAAAACCATACATCCATTGCCATTGCACTATGATCCTTTCCATCATCATCACTACGATCATCATGATTTCCATCATTTCCATTAAACGTTGACTTTAGATGATTTCGTCCTTCACATGACTGCTATAAAGGTGTACTAAACGACAAAAAAAAAACTTTCCATTTTCTTAAACATATTCAATGATGTTTTTAAGGAGCACAAGAAAAAAGTTCGCACAATTTTCGATCCCTAGTGATATTGAGTAATATTTTATCAAGTGTTTTTATTTCTTTAGTAAATGAAAAATATTTTACATCTGTGTCGCCAATGTATGTATGTTAAAAAAAGTAATGTCAAATGTATATAGTCGAGTATTTTTGTTGTGTTATATAGACAGAAAAAAGCAAAGAAAAGTTGATAAATAAATGAATTGTTACTTAATAACAAAACCATAACAAGTGTTGTAATTACTGATGAGTAACCTTAACGGAATGCTACCATCGATGCGTCTTAGAAAGTAGGTAACAGAAGTTACTGAAGCTCAACACAACGGCTCTCATAGTGGCTTTGGCAGCCCCAAGAAACTAGAGTCAAAACACAAAGAAATGTTGACGACCCCCGCACACTTTATAAGGACCATGATTTAAGGATATGCACCTGGAATATCTCTATACAGAGATGGTGCCTCTATCCAACTGGCGGATGTCCTCGACAAATACAAGGATGACATAACCGCCATACAGGAAATGAGATCGACAGGACAGGGGTACACACGACGAAAGAACTGTGACATCTTTTACAGCTGCCATACTGCAAAACACGAATTTGAATGTGGTTTCATAGTCGGCAAGATACTTTGAAACCTGGTCTCGCGGTTTAACCCTATAAGTGACCGAATAGCCAATACTCGCATCCGGGCGAAATATTTTTACATTACGCTGATTTGTGTACACGCCCCGACGGAAGACAAATACGATGACATTAAAGATGCATTCTATGAGCGCCTGGAGGAGATATATGTCCGCTGCCCTGCACATGATGTTAAAATTGTTCTGGGAGTTTCTAATGCTAAAATAGGAAGTGAAGATACTCTTGGTTCAGCAGTCGGAAAATTCAGTCTATACAACAACACATCCGATAACGGATTCAGATTGGTTAGTTTCGCGTCGGCAAGAATAATGTTTGTGAGTGGATCGAGATTCCCGCAAGGCAACCTGGATATCTTCCGGTCAAAATACAAGAAATCAGATTGATCATGTAGCAATTGATATAAGGCATGTCTCAAGCGTAATGGACGTGTGTGTGAAGTGCGGTTTAAATATTGACTCGGATCACCACCTCGTTGCAGAAAAGCAACGCACAGGATTAAGTAGTGCTCAAAACACCCGTAACCAAACGAAACGAAGCTGCATACAAAGCTGCATACCACCGAGATAGCCAATGCCTACTCCAACCAACTCTCTCTCAATTACTTCAAACAAACCCCCCTGTTTCCGACACACAGTGGCAGCATATTGCGGATTCTATGACCACTGGCTCAACGACCGTACAGGGTTATGAAAAACCCCGCTCAGACAAGCCCTGGTACGATGATAAATGTCGCGAAAGGTCTGAAGAAAAGGATGTTGCATACATGGCAAAACTGCAGCAAATGGCAACGCATGCGGTGACGAAGCGTTATAATGAGAAGAGGCAGGATATGAAACGCCTGTTTAGGCGGAAGAGGCGTTTGTTGAAGAAAAAAAGACAGCAAGGATATCGAAAATTATAGTGATAGAGGTGAGGCCGGAAAGTTCTACCAAAAGGTAAAAAGAAAAGATTTTGGAACAGGAATCCCCACCTGTAAGGACAGAGACGGAAATCTGGTCACGGACACTCAGAGTATGCTGCAAATATAAAGGGAACACTTTCGATCTCTACTCATTTCCGAAGGCAGCATATGTGACGAAATCACACCAATCATCGACGATGGAGTAGACTGTCCACCACCGATCCAAAACGAGATCAGCACGGCGATCGCAAGGCTAAACAATAATAAAGCTGCGGGAGCCGATGGACTACCGGCAGAGCTTTTTAAGGCCGGCGGCAATGAGCTGGCCAACATTCATGCACCAGCTCATAAACACGATTTGGCTCAGGGAGTGCCTGCCCGATGATTGGAATCTGAGTGTTCTAAGTCCTGTGCTTAAGAAAGGCGATCCAAGTGAGTGTACCTACTTTCGCGGGATCAACTTTTTACCCTATGCTTACAATGTCCTGTCTAGTGTGTAATGTGAAAGACTAAAGCCCATTCTAGCGGACGTGATTTAACCTTATCAGTTTGGCCTTAGACCTTGTAAATCCTTGATCGATCAGATATTCACTCTACGACAAATTCTGGAGAAGAAATCCAGATCGACACCTAGTATCTGTTTATCGATCACAAAACTGCATTCGACAGTCCGATACGACAGAAATTATAAAATGCTATGATTGAGTTTGGTATTCCTTCAAAGCTAATACGAGTTTGCGGGATAACACTGACTGACAAGAAGTTTTCAGTGAATAGCAGTCAGCGGAAATGGGTCTGGTGATAAATAAGGAAAATACTAAGTAATTTGTTTCAACGAACAAAGAGTCCACTCGTCTGGGACGCTGCGTGAACATTGACAACTATAATTTTGTAGTGGTAGATGATTTTGTCTACATTGGCTCTGCCATAAACAAATATAATAATGTCAGCCTGGAAATCAAAAGATGAGTATTGATAGAAAACTCCTGCTGCGATGCGCTGAGAAAGCGCTCTCTCAACGATCAAAGATCTAACTCTACCAGTCTCTGATCCTAGTTGTCTTGCTCTACAGCCCAGAATCCTGAGTAATGACACAAGCGGATCAATCTATTCTGGGAGTCTTCGAGAGAAATATACTATACTTCGCAAAATATTTGGACCCATCATCGTTAAGAGCTGTACTACGATATCGACGTAGTCAAGTGCGTTAAAGTAGACCGAATGCGCTGGCTTGGATACGTTGTACGAATGTAAAAAAAGGTCCAGCTCGATAGGTTTTCGTCAATAAACTCAATGGGTGGCGCAGAAGGGGGTGACCAAAACTTCGTTGGATAGACCAGGTGAAAGAGCTGTTATCTACACTTGTTGTGACTAACTACGAAGCGCAAAAGACCAAAGAACTTGGTTTTCTGTTCTTCGTGCGGCTATTGATGGATGAATTTCTGTTGTCGAAGGACAACAATGTTTGGTACTATCGGAAGAAAGACTACAGTAATTTTATGGCAACAAATAAATACACCGTGTAATTTAATTTCTCTAACGTAATCTTCGTAACTAAAAGTTATCATCAAAACTATCTACGACGGACTTGCAGTATTTAAAAGCCTATTCCTATTCAAAAACCTAACTGTTTTTTCTTTCAATAAAGAACTGCACTTTTTAATATTTTCCATTTGACTAACATAAAACGGTACAAATCCTTACCCTGTCTTTAGCTGGGCAGTGTGAGCGTTTGTTTAGCATTATTAAAGCATGTAATATCTTTAATAATGCATTAAAAAGTCATAATAAAACAAATTGTTCTGCGGTGTGGGGTGGGGGGAAAACAACACAGTATTGAGAGTATAATGGGCAGAATAAGTTGCCCATTATTGCAACTCGTTAAACAAACGTTAGCAAACTGCGGCCAACTGCACCTAAACAAAACCCCCCATGGTGGTTAACAATAACGCCTATAAGCTGTGCTAAAGAGATAATTAAGTTTTGTTTTTTGTTTTCATCCACATTAGAATACTACAGTAGGCGCTTAATGCAACCTATGTGGCTGGATATTGCAACTATATATGTGATTGATTAGACAAGGGGGAAACAACAATGACGAAGTGATCAAACCGACCAATGTTTATGTACGTAATTAACTGGATTGGACAAAACTTCGCTGGCAACAGAAACACAAAGTGACAGGAACAAGGTGGGTTTAAGGTGGAAATCTAATATCTATGATGGCTAATCATAATCACATTCAAGCGATTATGATAACGGTAACGAGTTTTTGATGTTAAAGTGCAGAATTTGTAGATAAATTATCAGCTTTTGACATTTTGTTAAGGAGAGTGATCTATATATTTTATAAAGTTTGCCAAATTATATGGGTATCTATTAAATGCTATCCTACGAAACTTTGAATTGCCTTAAAGGGACAACAGGATGCGGAAATAAAAAAACCACAATTAAATCAAGTTCTAAATTTTCCAGACCATGATTTGAGGATATGCACCTGAAATGTTAGAACACTGTATAGACCACGTGCCTCTATCCAACTGCAAAAGTCCTCGAATGATTCAAAGCCGACATAACCGCATTACAGGAAATCCAGTGGACGGGCACGTGTGCTCGCGCATGAAGACGTGCGACATCTTCTATAGTGGCCATGCGGACAAGCACGAGTTTGGATGTGGATTTGAGGTTGGCACGAGACCACGAGCACGACTTAGCTTCAAGGTTCAACCCGTTGTGTAAACATATAGAGTCAAAACTAAGTTTTTCCACATAACACTCATATGTGCCCATGCTCCGACACAAGAGAAAAGCGATGAGGACAAAGACGAGTTCTACGAGAGATCGCATTTGAGCCTACCATCGGAAATTTCAGCCTGCACACCGAAACGTCGCACAATAACATCTGACTGATTGATTTCTTTGCGGCAAGAAATATGGTAGTTAGCAGCACTAGATTTGACCATAGAAATATTCATAAGCCACCATGGTTATCTCCAGATCAGTTGACGAAAAATCAGATTTATCACGTGGTAGTCGATGGAAGGCACACATCGAGTGTTCTGGACGTACGAGTGATAAGTGGTGCGAATATTTACTCCGATCACTAGCTTACCTGCGTTAAGGCACGCACAAGACAAGCTTGGCGAAAAACGTACGTAACCAGGCACAACGAAAGCTGGACATCGGTAAAGTGCGGACCACAGAGGTAGCGGAAGCCTATTCCAACCACCTAACTCAACTGCTACGGAATGCTGCAACCCCTGATAATATTACTCGCAGTGGCAATATATAGCCGACTCCATAGAACGGACTGCGAGAAGCGTACTTGGGTACTCAAAGCCGTCTCAAGAAGATGCCTGGTACGATGATGAATGTCGCAATGCCACGATAGAGACGGATGCTGTATACAGGGCAAAACTGCAGAAAAATGCCACGCGAGCTGTTCGTGAACGGTACACGGAGAAGAGACGAGAGGCAACTCGTCTTTTTAGAAGGAAAAAGAAGGAGCTGTAGAAGAGACAGGATGAGTGCACAGAGTTGCTCCGAAGTAGAGGGGAAGCCCGAATATTCTACAAGAGAGTTAAGGCGAGAATGCGTGGAACAGGGTTGCCCTCCTGCAAAGACAGCGATGGTCAGCTGGTGACGGACCCGGATAACGTTCTGAAAATATGGAGAAATCATTTCAGAAATTTACTGGATACGGATACCACTTCAGAAGACCCCACTCCAATCCTTAAAAAACAAAGCGGCTGGAGCCGATGGTCTCCCTGCTGAATGGTTAAAGGCGGTACCAAGAGGTTATAAGAGGTACCAGAATTTGAGCACGATCGTGTTGGGTGTATTGCTATAACTACTCGCTTTCTAAAGTGGGCGAAATTGTATATATGTATGGGAAGTACCAGAAGGGGCGTGGCTAGACTTCCAGAGTTTTTCTCGAAAACTTTTTCCTGCTTGAGCTTAACTAAATACAGAATCTAGGCATGATCGCGGTGGGTCTATTAATAACACTAATCGATTTCTAAAGTGGGCGGTACTAGAGGGTATGGAAGGTAATAGGAGGGACATGGCCATGTAGCCCATTTGCAATACCGTAAGTAGTTTTGGGGAAATATTAACTAGTGCAAAGTTTCAAAACATTTGGTTCCGTCTTTCGAAAGTTATCGTTCGCACCAGCCGGACAGCCAGACAGACAGCCGGACAGAGCTCAAACGACTTAAAAAGCCATGAATCGAGTTTAGTTAAAAGAAGCCTAGGGTTTAAAGTGACTCCTTCTATGTGTTAGACTTTTGTGTCGTATCAAATTATATCTACCCTCCTACCGTAGGGTGAGGGTATAAAAATGAAATCATATATAATGTTGGTATCTTCCTGTCTATATTGCAGAGTATCCTCTCCGCCCATTTTCGTATTCATATGAAAAGCTGCAGTATCTGTGTGCCAGCCATTAAAACTATTTGCCTCGTCCCCATCCGTCCGCTGATCGAAAATAAAAGTTTCGCTACATATTTGTTGTATCGAATGCTATCTGTATACTAAATTGTATCCCTTTGGGGATTTGCCACGCCCTATCTGCCTACTAATCGAAAATAACATGCAGGGCGGAGTATATACCTGTATACCAAACCCTAGGGCTTAAATACAGATTAGACACGTCCAATCCACCCACTGATCAAAATATGTAATTGGTGTGTGAGTACTATCTATATATCAAGTTTTATTTCTAAAATTCAGTTTTTCCACGCCCTCGCCGCTCACTGATTGAAAATAGTAATTTAGTACACTTATTTAATACAGAAATTATAAGAATCTCCCTTGTGCTAACTATTAGTTATAACTCTGAACGAACTATTCAAATCAACTCGAAAATATAGCAACCTTATGTGAGAACTGTTTAGATCAAGTGGCAGCAACCAAATCGATTAAGTAATATAAATTACTTTTCTCTGTACTTTATACTATAACGTTACATTTACCTTTACGGCTCGTTTACTTATGAATAATTTATAATTAAATACTGATTTATGTCTATAATTTATTAGATTTTCCGCAACTAGTATTGAAATATAATTAATATATGCGAATTAAAGCAAATGACTGGTATAAAAACTGTTGATCGTCGAGTATCGACAAACATTTCCGTATGAACTGTTAACAGATTAACATCTTCGAAAACGGTAGATAATTGTGAACATTTAAAAAAAAACTAAGTGATCAAAGAAGTTTGGGGGTAGGAGCGAAATGTTGGCTCAGTAATAAAATATTTTCAAACTTCAAAGGAAAAGCGTACTGCAAAAATTGCAATTGATCCTGCCGACACAAGTAGCAGTAACATGTGGTTAAGTGATGCCTTTCTGTCTTTATGGTGTCCTTATAACTGGCAACAGTTTTATTCCATTCTGTGACACTTTAATGCTTATGCATTACGTCTCTAATGCTGTAGTGGTAGAAATTGAAAACTTTTCAAATCGACCAGATTTTTGTCATACGTTGTTGCTCTTATCCTTACTCCAATATATTACAAAAATAAGTAATACCTGAGGGACTCCACAGATCGAAGCAATGACAATTTTTTCACACAACATGTATTTCATATTTATCAATCTGATTCAACACAACAAAACGCAGCACAATTAAATCTCTAAAATTAATATAATGGTTATTTAAATGAGCAAACAATCATATCAATAGCTGAACAATTTCAGTGTGTTGGTTCAGAAGTCCTGTGAAGTCCGGGTGGGGAAAAAAGGTTTTATTTAGTATCAAAATGGGAACTCAAATTAAGTTATTTTCGTATATTCAGAATGCAAAATAATATAAATTTTTTTTATTTTAGTATCTTGAATAATGTGACAATTCCATTGGTCAGAAAATCGTATCAATCACAGAATACCTTGTGTTCGAAAGTTTTGTGTCCAAAATCAAGATTTTTCAGAAAATTCTACAGAGTATCTACTACCCAAAGTTATATAGTAAAGAAATTTTCGGCATTGTCAAAACAAAAATAAGCATTCTTTAATAGTTTTAGGCCCTAATCCGTTATAAAAGCTTAGTGTTCGCGGCCATAGTACATGAAGTCAAGTGTTTAAAAATTACTCCATTTACTAACAAAATTGGAACTTAAATTAAAGTTATTTTTGAATATTTTCGAAGAAAAATTATGAGTCCTATTAGAAATACTAGGAAACATCGCCTGCATAAAAAAAATTGTGAATGATTGTTTAAGTAAAGGTTATTATTTAACATAATCTCTGTGATGTTAAGAATTTAGTAAAATGGAGAGAGCAATGAAGTTCATCGTATCTCATTAAGAAAGCGGTTTAAATTTGTAAATCCTCGCTTAATATCAAAAGTCCATCTTTTTAGTTTTTACTTTACCTCCAGATTCTTAGAAAATATATTCCCTAATTCAGTGTTAGGCATTATATAGCATCGCGAGGCTGGTAATAATCGTCTTTTCCATACAGACACGTTTGGCAATTCACACGTACGCAAAGGCGTGTTAGATTCACAGCAGTCAATCTATGGACAGTCTCTGCTTAATTGTTGTCAAAGCAACGGCACTCACGCTTGCTTCACATTCTCAAATACATAATACTCGTATTTGTATGTGCGTGCGTTCGGTTTTGCCTGACACTGTTTTAATTATTTTTAGGGAAACCAGTAAGAAAGTTTCAGTCGAGAAACCCGACTTACATATACCCTTAGTATAACATTAAATTTCTTATAATTAAGATATTATTACTAGATTTCTAAAGTGAGCGGAATGGTACATTTTGATGGGTGGTAGCAGAAGGGGCGTGGCTAGACTTCCACTTTTTATTTTCGCCAAAACTTTATCCTGTTATAGCTTAACAAAATACAGAATTTGGGCACGATCTTGTCTAGTATAATGATGTTACTACTCGCTTTTTTAAGTGGGCGGTATGGCACATTTGACTGGGAGGTATTAGAAGGGGCGTGTCTAGACTACCAATTTTTTTTTCCAAAACTGTATCCTGTTTTAGCTTAACAAAATACTGAATTTGAGCACGATAAATTTAGATGTATTGACATTATTACTCGCTTTCTAAAGTAGGCGGAGTGGTACATTTGTATGGGAGGTACAAGAAGGGGCGTGGCTAGACCACCAGTTTTTTTATCCAAAACTTTATCCTCATTTAGTTTTACTAAATACAGAATTTGGGCCCGATCGCGTTGGGTGTTTTGATATTATTACTCGATTTCTAAAGTGGGCGGAATGGTACTTTTATATAGGAGGTACTAGAAGGGGCGTGGCTAGATTTCTTATTAGTTCTCCAAATCTTTATCCTAACTAACTATAGAGCCAAACTCTATGGTGTTGTGTGGTGTTGTGTTTCATTAATATTATTCGATTTCTTAAGTGGGCGGTAGCAGATGGGTACGGGAGGTACCTGATGGGGAGTTGTTTTCTTCAAAACGTTAGCCTTATTTTGTTTTTCAAAATAAAGAATGTGGGCACGATCTCGTTGGGTATTTTAATATTATTACTTGATTTCCAAATTGGACGGAATGGTAAATTTTTTATGGGAGGTTCCAGAAGGGGCGTGGCCATACAGCCCATTTTCAATATCGTAAGTAGTTTGGACCGGTTGTGGCATGATGGTTAGAACACGCGACTATCATGCGGGAGATCTAAGGTTCGACTCCTGGCTCCAGTCATTTAAAAAAATAAAAATAGAAATACATTTTTCTTTCATTGCCGGCCCCCTCGATGTTGTGTGTAAAGTGTTCAAAACCGAAAACCGTCTTACCGGTTTTTTTCCCCGAAACCGTATGACGGTTTCTTCAGAAATGCCAATTTCGAATACCCGGTTTAACCGATTTTTTGATGTCGGTTAACCGGTTTTCCAAAAAGCAGTACTTCGCAAAACGTTGCTAGGTTAATTATAGGTATATCGGAAAAGAAGGTTGTTTATGGTTATCCGATATTCTTCAGGCAAATCTCAAAGGATGCTTTCATTAAAATTTCCTTATGCATTACGAAAATTTGTTTGGAAAAGGCTGTTAGATGACTGTTTCCTCTCATCTTTAAATGGGTGGGATGACTTACAATTGTCGCTATCTCCTAAACAAAGCACCCAATCGCGAAAAGGACTATGTCACTAAGATATAGTTGGGAACTCATCTTGTAATGGCTAGGAAGCCGCCCATATTTAGATGATGAACAAGTTTAAATGCATTTATCTCCTAAACTAAGTGCCCGATCGCAAAAAGGAGCTTAAGTTATGATTACCATACAATAGTTGGGAAATCACCAAGTGTCAGTTGAAATAGATTAGGATCTTATCTCAAAATGAGTGCGAAGCCCTCGATATTCATATGAAAAACTTTGTGCCTTTATTTCCTATGCTAAGGTCAAATTGCTACCTAAATTCTAAACCATGCTGATTGTAAAATGTAAAATGTAAGGAAACGTATTCAAAGTTTGTGAATAATATAAAATTATGCAGCCATGATCTGGATAACAATTCGGTTTTAAAGTAGAGCAAAATCGGCAGAAATGTATAACAAAGTATTACCTTCTTACCGATCTTGCTCTGTTTTTCAAACTAATTGTTTTCCAGAACATGGCTGATATACTTAGTTAAAATATCCTAATAACTTGTGTTTGGATAAACAGGATATAAATTGAATAGATAAATGTATCGATATTTATATCCTTTTATATAAATCATGTATTCGAAAACCGAATTGTTGCAAAAATGCATTTTACGAGTAAACCGGTTTTCAGAAAAATTCAAGTATTTGAACACTATAGTTGTGTGACAGCAACTTCGCAGTATAAGTGTCGTTCGGCATGTCTAGTAAAAGCCTCTCAAACAGTGACGTTCGCATTCGTCGATAAACAAGTAGGTGCCGTTAGTTGTGAATCTAAAAATAGAAAGCGTGTTGATTCACAACAACGCGAGAAGCTATCCCATATCTCATTCAAGATAAATAAAGTTAATTTATTATTTCTAAAAAAATAACTTTTTTTTAATGAGGACTTTTAGTTTTCACAAAATACTATTACTGTACCACAAGGGACTATTATTGTACCTAAACGAACTGTAATTGCATCAAAACGTTGTTTTATTGGATCATTGCTTATAAAAGTAATTGCATCATTTAAAAATCCCTCAAATTATTGTAGATCGAAATTTTAAATCCTCTTTTTTCTAAAACCTATTTATACTTCCTTTATGTTTATAAATAAATTAAAAACTACTATATGGTTTTTGATTAGACAACCACTATATCTACATATAAGTAATGAGCATTTAATTGTGCTCATATTAATTTTAATTATTTTAATTAACGGCAATTAGT
The DNA here is from genome assembly GCA_964034835.1 of Muscina levida. Lineage (NCBI taxonomy): Eukaryota > Metazoa > Arthropoda > Insecta > Diptera > Muscidae > Muscina > Muscina levida. The sequence continues at coordinate 11,839,654 of OZ035883.1, forward strand.
GCAAAAACAATTATTTATGGAAATCATATCAATCTCAGTTATTAACACGATGAAAGCTTAAACGCTTCAAGTGGCGGACTGAAGACATGAGCATTGATTAGAGTTCGTAGACGTTAAGCTCTGGACGATCACTTGTAAGCCATAAAGGCGGATGGTGATTTCTTGCTAAACTGGAATCGCGGATTAAGACCAAGTGGGTATCGTGGAATTTATTAAAGTTTGAAGATAATAGCTATGAATTGAATTAGGCGAAAAGTGTGGCATGTGAAGAGGATTGAAGTAGAGAATCCTAAATACAAATATCAAAAATTATGTGAATAGTATTAACTTCAACAATTTCTTTGAACTGGCGCAAATACTTATTTATAGGTTAAGTAAGGATGGTCAGTAGAAGGATACTAAAGCCGTGGGTTTTAAAAGAAAGGAATCTCACTATTGTTATGCATCTTCTTCTCATAACCATATACACATTAGGTGTATGGATTCATATTTCCGTTAGTTTATGTTAAACAAAAAACTTGCAAGATCTTACTGTAAAAATATTAGAGATAAAGATAATGATAATTTACTCATCTGAGTATCTTTAAATTTTTAAAGGCATATCTTTAAGATCAGCAATTAGAGATTTAGCACTTACATTTTTTTTTACTTTAATAAAATTTCCAAAGCAGGAATTCTATAAAAACTAAAACCTATTATTATTATTAATGTCTTAATAAAAAGCAAAAACAACTTATAATAATAAGAGTTTCAACATTATCTCTTTGTGTATATCGGCCATTTAAGTATCTAATATTATACATGATGATAGGTCACACATAGATACTAAACTAGATAGCCTCAAACTCAGCATGTAAAATTAAATTAGTAATAGACTCAAAGTGAAAGGATTAATTGACATCATAGTCAGGTAACCTTTGTTGGACTATGTACCGTGTACTTAATAAAATTTCTTGTGTTTTATGTCGGAATAAATTAAACTTTGTTCTAATACCTCGGGGTGGTAATAAAATAAATAAATCTGCGCATATGTTAAGCTCTGTGCTGCCGCCGCAAGGTAAAATACATCAAATTGTAGTTACACCGTGTGTCTCAACACAACATTAAGCATAGATACGATGTAATTTGTTTGTGCGATTGTAACCAATAATTAAATAAATCATTTGAAAGTAATTAAAATAAAAAGCAAAGCTAATAAAAGAATAACAAGTCGTTTGGGCCAGGAAGCTGTGGTAACTACATAACAAAAGTGTTACAATAACTAGAGTAAATTGAATGTGAAAGGTCGTAATAGGTTTAGTGGCAGCTAAAGTCTTTCCCCAGTTAATTCAATTATAATTATAAGATCAATAATATTAACATTTATTCATATTACACTTTTTATACAAACAAAAAACCATATCTTGTAAAAATCATACAAAAAATTGTTATATGGATTTACTTTCTATAATTTGACTTTTCGTCGGCGGTACGAAGGGTTCTATTTATACATTGGAGAGCAGAAAATTATACGCTCCACTGTATTTCGATGCATATGTACTTAATAGGTCATAATCCAAAAACCGAATATGAGGAATGAAAGAGAATCAAAAACTACACTTTTATATCCAACAACAACAAAATTGTATTTTGTTAAGTTTATGTTTTTTGCATTTCACTACATTTTGGGGTGATCATGAAATTAAACGCAGTGGTTTTTAATTACGAAATAAAACTTTTTTATTAAAACAAAAAGCAAATTCAAAATAAAAACACTTTGTAGTAATGCGTATGCCCTCTGTTATTTTGAATAAATTCAAAAATGCCTTTCGGTCATACTATTGATGTTGAACTTTCTAAGGAGTCTTAAGCCGTTATTATTGCCGATTTTAGCTCTGCAACGTCTTTATTCCCTGTTGTTGGTGTACATTTAATGAACATGTATGCCCCACACATTTTTAATATGGTTCATGTCATGGATATACGCTGGCCCTTCTAAGACTTCACCGTTTTCTGACCGAACCCAACATTTTGTTTCCTTACTGAGTGAGTAGACGCATTCTCTTGCTGACAAATGTGATTTATCCCTTGGTTTAGCTTTAAGAAGGACAATAAATTATTTTATTATTATTTTTCAGAGAATCCACCCCAAACCAAACGGGCCCAAACCCAATGGCTCCACACCGACCTGACGATTTTAATTGCTACTGGAGGGATCTGCGCAAAGACCCATGCTACTTTTTTAAGATAAACTTCGGTAGTTGATCGATAATGGTCTGAGGTGGATTCTCTAAAAAATAAACTTTGGAGCTGGCCTCTCCAAGCTGTCGCATGAACTCCGAAGAGACCTACTGAAAATCAATTTATTGCACTTGTTATCTAAGAGATAAACCACATTTTTCAGCAAGAGAATGCGTCTACTCACTCAGTAAGAAACCAAAAGGTTGGGTTCGGTCAGAAAACGTTGAAATCTTAGAGGGGGCCAGCGTGTTTCCATGACATGAACCCTAGAGGAGATATAACCATGCTATTTGGTACAAAGTTGTCAAAAAGGGCCGAGTCGCCGTCCGATCTTCCGATCTTATTCAAATTTCTGTCATGTATTTCTTACATCAAGTGGCACGGTCGTGCATTTTTAAATTTCCGCAAAAAAGCTTCAACGAAAATGTTCCATCGTCTAGGACTCCTTCTCATGCTCACACATGTAAAAATGCCACAGGCCAGTATCAGATCCGGGACCGGCCGTGGCACGATGGTTAGAACACGCGATTACCATGCGGGAGATACCAGGTTCAACTCCTGGCTCCAGGTATTAAAAAAAAATATAATTTTTCTTTCATTGCCGTCCCCTTGATGTTGTCGACAGCAACTGCGCAGTATAAGTGTCGAGTCAATCGGCATGTCTAGTAGAGGCTTCTCAAACAGTGACGTTCGCATTCGTTGATAAACAGGTAGGTGCCGTTAGTTGTGAATCTAAAAATAGAAAGGGTGTTAATTCACAACAACGCGAGAAGTTTTCCCATAACTCAATAATGGGGTGTAAAGGAAAAATAAGTTCCTTTTTAAGTATCAGATCACTCCTACAAAGGCCAACCATGTACGCCTATCTGGATCTGCTGTATGCGGGGAAACTAAGGTCTATCAGTTATATACAGTATTTACCGCTTATATGCACTTCGTAATTTGCTCGACTTTTAGTGCTTATAAGCGGGAAATGCATTTACCAAAACTCGGTATTTTATATACAAAAGAAAGATTTTTCAAGTTCGGCTGCATATAAACGATAAATGCTTATAACCGGCGTGCATATAAGCGGTAAATACTGTAGTCGCTTTTGGAGATCCAATGTCTGCTGACTGCTTTCCACTTCCAATCCTTCGCTAAGCCAAAAAAAAGGTAACAATTGGACGGATGAATATCTTCTTAGAGGGTCGTGATCAGACATCTAACAGCCTCCTCTGGCTAATAGGTCTGCAGATTCATTCCAGGCGTCTCGCAATGTCCTCTGGGTCCCAACAGAGGCTTTAGTCCATCCAACTTCTCCTTACAGTTCCTCATCAACTTTGGTTTAAACAGAGTAGAATTGATGGCATTAATATACTTGTTGGTACTTTAAAAGTACTTTTTGGTGCAATAAAAGTACTTGTATTGTACTAACAAAGTACTTGTTAGTACAATCAAAGTACTTGTTGGTATAACTAAAGTACTTTTTCGTACAACCACAACTCCTATGGTGCAATTAAAGTACATGTTAGTAGAATAAAAGTACTTTTTGTATACTATAGGTACAAACATTATAATCCTGTCCAAATTTACATTTTAGAAGAAAATTTATTGATCCCGGCACGAATTGCTACCTACAATAAATTTTCTTTAGAGTTAAAGCAATACAGTTTATCGAAATATCGAGGCTTTGGAATACAAGCTTATATCCTCAAAGTGGAGGTTAAGTTCTTAGATGAGCCCATCGGTCAAAAACTACAGCCACCCCCAAAAGAAACTTTTCCTTTTTGGAGTCTCTACCCGCGATCACAGCTGTAATTAGGCAGCTATCGAGCTGGTATTTGGTATGCAAGGTTCATTCCTTCTACTGGAGGCTGATTCCTAGGATGAGAAAGATCGATCAAAAACTAATCCCACCTCCCATACAAATTGCCGCTTTTTGGGGGTCTGTTACTGCGATTACAGTCGATCTTTAAAAGCCATCGAGCTGACACTTCTTCTGTCTTTATGTGGAGATTGAGTTCTAATATGAATAAGACCGGTCGAAACCTACTCCGAGCTCTCATACAAATTGCGCCATTTTGGGGGTCTCTCCCTGTAATAACAGCCACAGTTTAAAAGGTATCGAGCTACAATTTTATATGCCAGCTTCTATCCTCTAAGAGGAGGTTAAATCCTAGGATGTGCAAGTTCGGACATAAACTACACCCATGCCCCATAAAAACTCTCATTTTTGGGGTGTCCCTCTATCTGTCCCAGTTTGAAAAATATCGAGCTGAAATTTGCTCCAGCCAACTAGATTTTTAATTCATTGCCGGCTCCCTCGATGTTGTCGACAGCAACTTCGCAGTATAAGTGTCGAGTTAATCGGCATGTCTAGTAAAAGCTTCTCAAAATAGTGACGTTCGAATTCGTCGATAAACAAGTAGGTGCAGTTAGTTGTGACTCTAAAAATAGAAAGCGTGTTAGTTCACAACAACGCGAGAAGAATCTCATACCTCATTCATTGGGTGTTAAGGGAAATTAAGCAATTGTATCAAAGCTTCGGCAAAGCCGAAGTTAATTACCTTACTAGTTATGTACACCATAAATGTATTAATTTAAACAAATCCGTTCCTTCCGCCTAATTAGTCCATAAGGGTAACATTAGAGTGGTCGTAAAATTCGATGTCGGTGCCACCCCCAAAAATTATAAGTCTCATTTTGTCATAGGTAACGCTCGTATATTTTTTTTGGACAAAAACAGTACATTTTAATGAAATTTTTTAAAAAAGCAGTACATCGATTTGGAAAAACAGTACTTTTCGCAGTACATATTTACATAGCATATATATTTTATTCAATATATAAAAAAAATTGACAATCATTTTCAGAATCAACTTTTGTGGTTGTTTTGTATTTGTCGTTTGAAGGTAATTGTATAAATCAACTCATTTTTACTTCATATTATATTTGACGGTCAGAGTCGCCTTCAATGTTTGCACATCTAATCGGGTTTTGTCTGACGTCCAAGTTTTGTTCACTGCAGAGAAGATTCGCTCCACTGATGCTGAAGTTCTTGGCAAGCATAAAATGTATTCAACGATCGTGGTCATTTCTTTGAATTCGCAATCAGCGTTATTGAGATGGATAAATATCTCATCCCCACCGATCCACATGCGAAACATTGCCTTCTCTCCATTGCATAATTTTGTCGCTTGTTTTTGATATATCTAAATTGGGTGTGCAAATATACCGCATTTTCATTGGCATTGTACAAATTGTATTGGTTTAGCTTGTTCATAACGACTTCGACTTCATTCCATTAGTATAAAAGCATTCAAATCAAAGCAGCCAAATTACCGAAAAAATCAGTGCGTAAAGCAGCAATCTCAATCGAATTGTATCCATTGTCAATAAGCTACTTTTCAGCTACTACAGGTGGGGATAAAAAATCATCCTCTAGACGCATTTTTAGTGTTTCTTCGAGCTTATTTTTGAAGTAAACAATATTATTGCATGAATTCGCTGTTCGCCATTTTTATTTCTATTATGTATCGAAAAACAGTACTTTGAGGGAGAAAAGCAGTACGCAGTTTTTGATGTCGAAAAACAGTACAGTACTGCGAAAAACAGTACAGATACGAGCCTTCTTCATAGGCCATGTGATATTACGTGTAAGTAGTAACTCTTAACACTTTTTTGCGTTTTGGATTTTTTATTGTTTTTAAAATTAAAAAATGTAATTTTTAGATCATTTTTTTTATTTTTTTTGTTATAAATTTATTTATAACTGCGAAACTGCTGATTTTGCAGAGAAACTAATTCATAAATTTCGGATTTTTGTTTCATCAAAATTGGTACAGTCGTTCTTGAGTTATGCCTCCCCAACTTGTCTGTAGGAGCTTAAAAGCTTTAAGCCCAAGGCGGCACGGGTTAACATACTCCAATCGCGGTCAAACTTTAGCTATCCTAAAATCTGCAAAGAATTATCGTTTTTAGGGGGTGGCACCGACAAAATTCTGAAAATTGTTTTTCACCATATGGCCGTGTTCGCAGTCTTTCACATTACATTTGTACACACTAATTTGAAAAAATTGGTTTGAAACTAGTTGAATGCTAATGTTTTATGCATGTAAATTATAAAGCTTAACAGTGTGCACATTTCCTTCAAAGAAATTTTTTTTCCAGGTCCTATGGTTTTCATGGTATAAGCAGTTAAAGACGGTCTTTCACATTACAAATTTTGGAAGTCACTTTTGAGGTAGACAGATACTTTCTAAAAGATCTGCTCTTATAGACAACGGGCTGTCCCCGTACTTTTGGAGATAAAAGCTGAATAATGAAGAAAGGAAATTGCATTTAAACGGTTGAAATATGTTGCTTAAAAACCTCAGTAGGACTAAAAATATCAAGTCTTTCACATTACAACGAAAGTCTTTCACATTACATTGTACAAATTTTTGCATTTAAAAACGACTTTTAGTGCTTATAAATGCTTCTTAAAGAAATTTTTTTACAACCAAGGACCAATATTAGGTCTTGGGGCTCAGGGATCGTAATAAATATCATGGTTTGGGAGGTGGAGGGATTTGTGACAGGTGGGACAAAACCATGTTTTTATCAGCTTTTTATGGGAAAAAAGAAAGGTTACAAAAAATTCGAAAACAGCATGACAATATTTAAGGGCGTGCCCACAACTGGCCGTGTTCGCGAAAATTTTTGGTGTGTATGAAATAAGAAGTGTCTAATAAATTTGGCAACACTGTTTTTTTGGTCGAAATTTGCAGCCCTAGCATGTTTTTTCTAGTAAGCTTTAAAGTTTTATGTCACCATTGTTCAATATGCCAAATAAAACTACATTCTTTTAAAAACGGTTATATTTGCGGAATTATAAAGAAAATGCAAAAACAAAGTTATTCAAATTCAATTTTTATTTTGTTTCTCTTTTGATTTTTATTTTTTATTTTTTAAGATTGATAATATCCTTCTTTGGAAGTTGAAAAAATGCGGATATTGCCGGACTCTTGTGGTATTTGATGGGCCGACGCAATATCACGAATATTTTTTGTGTTAAAAAAAAATCGGCAACATTTAATTTATTGTTTATTTTACAAAAGTCTTCATCAGTGACTTCTTCGACAGAAATGGTTGAAAGTGTAAGGTTAAATGCATTTACGTAGTCTTTGCGACGTCTTTCTACAAGATCCTTTCTTGGCACGATCCTTTCTTGGCATTTCACTTTTCTTCAGTTTACGGTTTTTTCTCAATTTATGCATAGCTTCTGCCCTCTTTCTTTTGTGTTCTTCGTATTTACCATTCTTTTTTTAGCTTTTCGATGTAATTTTTATTTTTTTCTGCAATTGTGAGTGGATCCTACCAAAAAAAAATTTAAGAATTTTTTTTTTTTTAAGTGGTCTTTCACATTACACACATTTGATGGCATTTTAAACTGAGAAACCAGCATTAATCTTTAAAAATACCACCCATTCCTGATATTAGGAACTCCTGCTCAGAAAAAAATATGTTTTCATAACAAAACACCAGCGTGCAACCACCATTACTAAACTTTTCCAATTTTAGTCTTTCACATTACACCGAAATTGCGCAGTTTTCATAGCCATCAAATGTGCATTTAAAAATTTTTTTAAAATTTTTTTTTTGTTTTCAGCACTAAAACAATTCTTTATCTATATATTGCAAAAGAAAACAATGCAATTTTCTGAGCAAAATAGGTTGTTTTTACCTTTTTCTGTGAGCTATCCATTTTGTTTTACATCTAAGTTTAAAGCTTACTAGAAAAAACATGCCAGGGTTGCCACTGTTTTGCAATTTTCGACCAAAAACAGATTTTTCCAGATTTATTAGACACTTCTTATTTCATACACACAAAATTTTTTTGTAAAAGTCACAAAAAATTTTTTTCCCTCTGGTTGACATTTTCGCGAACACGGCCATATAACTTCCGACAACCCTAGGGTAACTTATACCCATACATATTATATAGTTTTTCGAATTAAAACTATGAATTCCCAAAAATTTTCTATTGCACTACTACTTCTTAAGATGAACGAATATCGCAATTAACGTGATGTCAGTAAGAATTTCGGAAAATCTCCTCAGATAGCTCAATTACTCCGTAAAAGTAATATTCAACCCAATTGTTTTAACTATACGTTTAGCCGTTTGGTAGAACATACCACGTTTGTGGCAATTTATCGTTAAAAGTACGAATTTTGATAAATCCCATTGTACCGCATAACTACTCCATTAGATTAATGTTTCGTTTAGTCTGATAGATAGTACCAGTTTCATCCCTTTTACGGCCTTTTTACACCTAAAAATTCGGATTTCGCCCATATATATTTTCACGGTTGTAGCTTTAGCCCTTTGGTCTAGGTGATAAAACCATTTGTATCCTTTCAGCCTTTTTACCGCTATCAGTACAAATTTTTAAAAACCACTTCGTATTGACCACCTACTCTATAAGAAGAATGTACACACCAATTTGGTTCAATCGAGGTAAAGCCTGGACAGTGATCAGTCAGTCATAAGTAATGTAAAAATTCTATAGATATAGATAGTTTTAAATCTAACTACTAAATTCGTCCTGTGATCATTATCATTCCCACCCTAACCTACAGTTTAAAATATAACGAAATCTTAGCATATAATAACTATGTTTTTTACTTTACAAAAAATCAATTAAGTAGTTTGCATGTTACTTCGTTTTCCAAACCCTGTCATTTACAATAAACTCTGTTTATTATCACATTTATACATATAGTATTTATATATGTTATATATGTACTACATATATATTTGTATAATAATTTATATGTAATTAAGTTTGTTTGTGCATAAAATTTGCATTTAATTAAAATAATTTCTTACGCAAAACATTTCAACTATTGCAAACTTTTCTTCTTTGTTTACATTATTAATCTTTTATGTTATCTCTTGAAAAAAAAATCCGGCTTTTATGGCTATGATTAACGAGGTCATACATGTTTATTTTCAAAAAAATAAAATAGACATTATAAAAACAGTTATCAAAGCATATAAACCTAGGTACATTAGCATTGTACAAACTTTACGAGTATTAAAATAATACTTTTTCATTGTTTATAAACGTTTAACTTGTATGAAATAGTTAAAGTCGTTGTTGGCGATGTGTTTACTTTTCTTCTTCACTGTTGACTAGGGAACATCTGCTGGACGTCTTGTGTTTCGCTTGTACTATTTTAATCCTTTACTATGTCGTTTAATCAGCCACACCTTGTATTAACAATAGACGAGTTAGCTTTGATTGACGCTTCCACTGCTAAACATGGCTCAACGTCACTTTAAATACTTAATCAGTGTAATGGCACAAATAATTTGAAAGTGTGACAATTACAAATGCCCTACAGCATGCAGTGTGCAGTCATAGCATCTCGTAATGCATTCCATACCTTAATTATGTACAAACTTATAAAAAAATGTTTGCTTACTTGGGAAAGTAACTAACGTATTTAAAGGCAGATACATCTTATGTTAAGGGTATCAAAAAAATTGTTTAGTAAAAGACTTATATAAAAAACCGCGCGTTCTTGTGTCCAGAACACCTTTAAACGGCATAATTTAGAAAGTTTTACACTTACATCCCTACAATATTAAAATCTTATAATGAGTATAAAGTGGTAAATTGCCATACCGCAGAAATTTTTTGCCCCAGGGCTACAGAATTTTAATGGTTTTATTCCACGTTCGCGCAAATTATTAGCCAAAGACTTGTGTCAATGGTTTTTTTTTAGAATGCCCTAAAGGAAATTTAAAAATAGCAACACCTCGTTGACTTTTAAACAGTTTTTCTAAATTGGGCCAAAAATGTCCCATACGGGCGGTGCACCGAGTAATATCATTATATCAAGTTTTATCTCTCTAGGACTAAAATACAGCTTAGTGTAAAGTCGCCCATTGTTTAAAAATTCAAATTTCTACCAGTCATGCCATGTACTATTTGTGCAGCAAATTTTTAGTCTCGGCGTATCAAAATGTATCTGCCTAGGACTATAATACAGGTTGGCCACGCCCTTTTCTCCCACTGATCGAAAATAAAAATTTCGTCTGCAAATTTAAACCTGAAGTGTCGAGTACTATCTGTGTACCAAATTTTATGTCTCTAGCTCAAAAAATTCGTTTGCTACGCCCACTTCGCCCATTCAATCTAAAACTTGCAAAATATATAACCTATTATATTTATCATATGGAACATTATAAAGCGAAATCTGTAAAGAGATTAAATTTTATAAAATTTAACTATAAAAGCGTTTTATAGGAATTTTAGGCATATTACAAATGTGGGCGTAGAAATGGGCGGATGAAACTTATTTTTATAAAAACCATTCTCGAGATTTCACGAACATTATAAAAACAACTTAGTTACATCGGTTCACGCGTTTTCAAGTAAGGGCCTTACCAAGGCACAACAATTTATTATACATCACCCTTAGGGATGAGGGTATATATCATTTGATACGACCCAAATGTGTAACACGCAGAAGGAGTCACTTTAGACCCGAGGTTTCTTTGAACCAAATTCGATTCATGACTTTTTAAGCCGTTTAAGCCATGTCCGTCTGTCTGTCTGTCTGTCCGGCTGGTGCGCACGATAACATTCGAAAGACGCAACCAACTGTTTTGAAATTTTGCAAGAGTTAATATTTCCCCAAAACTACTTACGGTATTGCAAAGTTTTGGAAAAAAAATTGGAAGTCTAGCCACGCCCCTCCTGGTACCTCCAATAAATGTATCTTTCCGCCCACTTTAGATATGGAGTATTAGTATCAATAAATCCAACGCGATCGTGCCCAAATTCTGTATTTAGTACAGCTCAAGCAGGATAAAGTTTTTGAGAAAAAAACTGGAAGTCTAGCCGCGCCCCTTCTAGTACCTCCCATACAAATGTGCCACTCCGCCCACTTTAGAAATCGAGTAATAATATCAATATAATGGAAAATTGACGCTCTATGCTCCAATGGGAGTTAGAGAAACACATGTAGATATATATAATAGAAAATTTTATGTTTTACTGAATGTGAGGGTATATGTAAGTCGGGCTGAAACTTTCAAACTGGTTTTTATATTATTTAGATATAATTTTGTACCGGAAAAGGGACGTTGTATGAGAGGTGGATGTTACTTGTAAGCGATCACGTCCATTTTTTGTTAGTAATTATTTATTGCTACTGAAATACCAATTAATGAGATTGAAGTGGTTATATGAGCTCAGAATAAGTTTATGAATTTTTTAATACCAAAAAAGCGGCTGCACTCGCGGGGACAGACAGATGGATACCCCCAATAAAGGGGAGTTTGTATGGGAGGTGGAAGTAATTTGTTTCTGATCTTGCTCATTACTTAACCTCTGCTTAAAGAATAGAAGCTTACATATTAAATTTCAGCTTAATATCTCTTAAACTACTGCTGCAATCGGTGACACACTGACGGACATGCGCCAAAAAGGTGGAGTTTGTATGAGAGGTAGGAGTGGTTTATGGCCGATCTTCCTCATCGTAGAACTTAACCTCCGCTTAGAGAATAGAAGCTTGCATACAAAATTTTAGCTTGATACATTTTGAAATACGGCAGTAAACGCGGGGACACACAGACTGATACACCCAAAAAAGGGAAGTTTGTAAGAGAGGTTGCTGTAATTTTTGTCCAATCTTGCTCATCTTGGAAAATAACATCCGCTTACAGAATAGAAGCATGCATAGAAAATTTCAGCATGATATCTTTTAAATACGGGTGTTATCGCGGTGACAGACAAAAGGACACCCCCATTAAGGCGGTTTTTTTATAAGAGGTGGGAGTAGTTTTTGTCCGATTTCGCTCAACTTAGAATTTAAACTCAGATTAGAGTATAGTAGCTAGCATACCCAATTTCAGCTTGATAGCTCTTAAAATACGGCTGCAATCGTGGTGACAGACAGACGGACATGCGCAAAAAGTGGGAGTTTGTATGGAAGGTGGGTGTACTTTTTGTCTGATATCGCTCATCTCAGAACTAAACCTCCTCTTTAGAGACTATAAGCGTGCATATCATATAATTTCAGCTTGATATCTTTTAAAATACTGCTGTAAACGCGGTAAATGTCAAACGGACACACTCAAAAAGGGGGAGTTTGTTTGAGAGGTGGGCATAGATTTAGTCAGATGGCAGACAAACAGATACCCCCAAAAAAGGGGAGTTTGTAAGAGAGGAGGGAGTAGTTTTTGACCGATCTTGCCCACTTCAGAACATAACCTCCGCTTAGAAAATTAAGCTTGCAAACAATATATCAACTTGATACCTTTTAAACTATGGCTATAATCGCGGTGACATACGGGCAGAAGGACGGACTTCTTAAAATCAACTCATTACTCGAATAATATATGTATATTAGGGCGGTAGCAAAATGTATGGACAATTTTTTGCGGAAACTTCAAAATGCTCGACCGCAATATTGTGCCCTTTGATGTATAAAAATACATGACGTTCCCTTAAAGAGGTCAAAGGTCAGATTCTTAATAAATCCTATGTTTTTTACAAACGTTCGATTAAGGAATTCACGCAAATATTTTATAGTCAAATATTGGCGTATGTGAGCATCTCGACGGCCCTTTTTGCCAACATAGTTCCAAATAGCCTCAACTATACTGTGAAATTTTCAGGACGATGAAAATATTATTATTGCTGTTATAACGGGTTCTTTTAAATGGAGTGTGGCCCAGTCCACTTCCACCCTGGCTGTAATTCATAATATACCAGCTTTATAGCTTTTATAGTTCATGAGATACAGAATTTTAATGTTTCAAGTATTATACCACGCCCACTGATCCGATTTCACGCATTTTTTTGTTGGATAACGAACTTTGCTTAAACACTGGCTGCAATTCATAATTTGGCCCACAACACATACCAAATATCAGCTTTATACCACTTATAGTTCATGAGATACAGCCTTTAAAAGTTTCAAGTTTAATACCACACCCTCTGATACGATATCGCCCATTTTTTTTCAAGACGATTGAATAAACAGTCCTCCAGATATTGCGTTTTCAAAAATAGGGTCCAATGGGCGGAGCCACGCCCTTTTGATATATCAAAAATGCAAGTACCCTATTGTTAACACCCACGTACTGCTATATTCTGTGACAATTTATAAAAGATCGGCCAAGCCCTTGTCGAGTCGATACGGCCTATTGGGGCACGGCTAAAACTTGTCCGATTTTGCTCAAATTATGACCATAGCTGACACAATATTCCACAGCATTACCGAAAGTCCAATATAAAATTTACGCTGCCACTCCAATATTTTGACATACAAAACAGCATGAGCAGACTACCTCTTATAAATATGGAACTTTTCAGAAGCCTAATGAAACAATCGCTTTTAACTTTTAAATTGTTATATATCGAAAAATTTCAAATTATTATTAATTTTGCTTCATATTACCTACTACTAGAATTTCTCTACAGATCGCTTTAGTGACCGGTTCACCTCGTCGTAGGGTATCAAAATTGTCGCCCATTTCCTGTCTGACCTGACAATCACGGTTAACCACATTAAATACGTAACATCAATAAGCGAATTGTTCAAGACCCCCGTGCCCATTAATGCAAACACATATTTATAATAATAATAATAATAATGGCAATAAAACGTTTGCTAACTCATATGGAAATACAATATCACACTCGATGTATGCACTTTATGCATGAATAAACCACAATACATCAAAAGACAAATATTTTATTAAATCTCGTGCACTATTCACTCTTGGTGGGGGGAGGGGTAGTCGATGCAATAAGGGAACCTGATATCAGAAGTGCCGGAAGGGTACCTGGCAAACATTGGCAACCAGCAACAAGTTTTGAGGTTCAAGACCACTAAAACTGGAACTGCAGACAACATTTACAGTATCAGCTGTAAAGCAGCTTCTAGTTACAAGTACGATAAGCAACGGCGCATGCAATGAACTGCAACAAATCAAATGCAACGCCAACAATTGTCACAAAATTAACAATTAGAAACATCGACATGTACAAGATTCTGGACAGAATACAAATAATGTGAAAGAGAGAGAACAACAACAACAACAAAAACTGGACTCTCAACCCTCAACGAAATTGGCTGATGCAACCGATATGCATCGATATAGAACTGCATCGAAGTGATTTGTGGGGTGTAAAGAAGCCGTGGCTCAGACCAACTATATAAGCCAAAGTATAATTTCGAAAAAGTATCAAACAGTTCTCAAACCTTCTAGTGAAAACACTTGAAAGCAAACGCAAAACAAAAACCAACTCAAAATGTTCAAATACGTAAGTTGAACGCAAGGAAAAGGCTAAAGGATTACTAACTCACTCTATCTCTCTCTCTCTCTCTTCCTACAGATCGTTGTTGTCTTCTCCTTCTTGTTGGCTTTGGCTGCTGCTGCCCCTAGCCTCATTTCCCCATTGGTTGTTCCCGGTCCCGGTGTTGTCAGAGTCGTTGGCCCCGTTGTGCCCCATGTGATTTCGCCTTTGGGTCCCGTCATTGCTCCCGGTCATGTCATTGTTCATGGCTAAACATCGAAACATCAGCGACCAACAAAGATTTGCTTACAAAACGCCGTCTGCCTTTCCCTAAACGTTCAACTTTTTTGGAGATTATTTACTTATTGAGCACCCCACGTGTACCCTGTGTTGTGAAATTTTCATTTTAATTTCATTTCATTTTTAGTTTTATTTTCATCTCTACGTGTTCATTAACATTTATCGTTTCTACTTAGTTCATTTTTATCTTTTTGGTTTCATTTCTCTGCTAAACATGTAAAAAAACGAAAAAAAAAAATATTAAACAAAAAAAATATATAGTATTTTGTATGCAACTTCAAATAAATTCAGGTTAACATTGAAATTATTTTGTTGGAATTTAAAAAAAAAAGTGTCGATGTGTGGGTAGGTATAGCGGCAAGAGCCTAAAAGTATGCCAAGCATAATGAGGAGTAGCAGCTAAGCTGGCAGTTAAGCCATGAATTTGAAACAAAGTGTTATCATTTGATATATAGAATTCAAATGGTTGTAGTGCTCTTCTTCTACTACTTGTTGGAGTACAATATGACATTGACAACTACATGTAACTTTAAAGCCAAAGGGGAAAAAATGAGCTGATATGCTATAACATATTTCAAAAACTAACCTGGTCTTCAGCTTGAACCAATCTTAAATCAATGTTCTTTAAAACAGACCCAACAAATTAAAACATAATAATTAACAAATAAGTATTAATTTTGTCTAAAAATATTAGTTTGAATATCAAATCCTTTCCTTGTCCTTTGGGGATTTAGAACAAGTTGGCATACGATGATATATCTGAGATAAGTGGATGTCTATTAAATTGCTACATAAAAAGCTAATCGGCTTCCTGTAAAATTATAAAAATTGGACATATCAACTTTAACCATAATTGATATACAAATTACACTCATACCTCTATATACGGCCCCGCTTTTTACGGCATTTCGCTATAACGGCCTTTTTCAATTCTGGAACACCTTCGCTTTACGGCGCACATTACCTCGTTTTTCTACGAAGAGTGAGAGACTAACAAAAGCATTCACTCACAAGCGCAGCGAGTGTTGATGCAGCAGTCTCTTGCTTGTGCTGATCGTAAGTAGTAGTAATTTTTCCGTTCTTGAGTAATAATAAGTAGGTATGTATGTAAATATAAGTAGGTATGAAATTTGTTACCTCGCTTTGCGGCGTTTCGCTTTACGGCCAACATTTTGGGAACGTATCTAAGCCGTATATCGAGGTATGGGTGTAGTTGCAAGAATGGCAGAAAATGTTTAAAGGTGTTCATCTAATCGGCATGCTACCACCGATGCGTCTTAGGAAGTAGATAACAGAAGTTATTGAAGCTCAACACAGAGACTCTCTTAGTGGCTTTGACAGCCCCAAGAAACTAGGATCGGGCGCGGTGGCCATTAAGCCACTCCCCTTAAGCAACACAATTATTATGAAAACACGAAGAAAAGAAAAACAATAACCCCCCCACACAACATGATGACGATCCCAGCAAACTTTATCAGGACTACGATATAAGGATATGCACCTGGAATGTCTGAACTCTCAACAGAGATGGTATCTGTATCCAACTGGCGGATGTCCTCGACAAATACAAGGCTGACATCACCGCCATACGGGAAAAAAGATGGAAAGAAACATGCTTGTGAGTGGAACCAGATTCCCGCATAAAGATACCACAAGGCAATCTGGATATCTTTCGATCAAAATACAAGAAACCAGATTGATCAAGTGGTAATTGATGGAAGGCATTTCTCAAGCGTTATGGACGTGCGTGTGATGCGCGTTGCAACTATCGACTAGGATCACTACCTAGTTGCAGCCAAGGTTAAAGTAGTGCACACGATTAAGTAGTGCTAAAAACACTCGTAATCAAACGCAAAGAAAGCTAGACATCACAAAGCTGATACAACCGAGATAGCCAATGCCTACTCCAACCAACTCTCTCAATACCTCCAAACAAACCCCCCTAGTTCTGATGTTCCCGACGTACAGTGGCAGCATATTGCGAATTCTATGACCACTGCCGCAACGACCGTATTGGGTTATGAAGAACCAAGCTCAGGCAAGCCCTGGTACGACGATGATTATCGCGAAATGTCTGAGGAAATGGATTCTGCATAAAAGGTAAAACTGCAGTCAATGAAACGTCTGTTCAGTCGGAAAAAGAGTCTGTGGAAGAAAAGAAAGAGACCCAGGATATCGAAAACTACAGGGATAGAGGTGAGGCCAGAAAGATCCACCAAAGGGTTGAAAGCAAAGGTTTTGGAACACGGATCCCTACCTGTAAGGACAGAGACGGAAATCTGGTCACGAACACTCAGAGTGTGCTGCAAATATGGAGGGAACACTTTCGGTCTCTACTCGTTTCCGAAGGCAGCATAAGTGACGCAATCACACCAATCATCGACGATGGAGTAGACTCTCCAACATCGAGCCAAAACGAGATTAGCACGGCAATTGCACGGCTTAAAAATAACAAAGCTGCGGAAGCCGGCAGAGCTTTTTAAAGCCGGCGGCGATAAGCTGATAACATGCATGCACCAGCTCACAAACACGATTTGACTCAGGGAGTGCATGTCCGATGATTGGAATCTGAGTGTTCTAAGTCCTGTGCTGTAACAATTATCGCGGCATCAGCCTTTTACCTATCGCATACAAGATCCTGTCTAGTGTGTTATGTAAAGGACTGAAACCCATTTTAGCGAACCTGATTGGACCTTATCAGTGTGACTTTAGACCTGGTTAATCCACGACCGACCAGATATTCACATTACGACAAATCCTGGAGAAGACTCAAGAAATGCATATCTACACCTACCGTCTGTTCATCGATTACAAAACTGCATTCGACAGTCAGATACGACAGAAATTGTTGGATGGCTGAGTTTGGTATTCCCGCGAAGCTAATACGACTTTACGGGATGACACTGACTGACAAGAAGTCTTCAGTTAAAATTGGCAAAAACCTGAGTCATTTTGTACCAAGCGAGGCTTTAGACAAGGCGATAGTCTGTTCTGCAATCTCTTTAATATCTTAATGGTGATGATCATGCGGAAGACAGCAATAAACACGGCTGGCACTATCTTTAACAAAAGCCACACGCCGCGTATGCCGATGATATAGCTATCAATGGCCGTGGATTGTGGGATGTTACTGCGGCCTTTTCGAGCATTGAAAAGCAGTCGGTGGAAGTGGGTCTGGTGATAAATGAGGACAAATCCAAGTAAATTGTTTCAACAAACAAAGAGTCCACTCGTCTGGGACGCTGCTTTAACGTTTACAACTATAACTTTGAAATGGTAGATTATTTTGTCTAAACAAAAATAATAATGTCAGCCTGGAAATTCAAAGACGAGTATTGATCGAAAACTGGGGCTACTATGCGCTAAGCTAGCGATTTAATGACAAAGCGCTCTCTCGAAGAACAAAGATCCAACTCTACCAGACTCTGATGCTCTGCTAAACAGCGCAGAATCCTGGGTAATTATTCAAGCGGTTCAATCTATGCTGGGAGTCTTCGAGAGAAATATACTTCGCAAAATATTTGGACCCATCATCGTTAACGGCGAGTATCGTCGTCGAATGAACCACGAGCTGTATGACCTGTACAACGATATCGACGTAGTTAGGCGCGTTGACGCGTCGACAGAATGCGCTGGCTTGGACACGTTGTACGAATGGATAAAAATGTTCCAGTTCGAAAGGTTTTCGTCAATAAACTCGATGGGGGGGCGCAGGAGGGGGCGACCAAAACTTCGTTGGATGGACCAGGTGAAAGAGCTGTTATCTACACTTGGTGTGACTAACTATCTACGGAGCGCAGAAGACCGAAGTGCTTGGAATTCTTTTCTACGTGCGGCTACTGATCGATGAATTTCTGTTGCTGCTGCCAGTTTAGAAGAAGATATGACCACGAGCTTGATTTTAAAAAAAGGGAATTAATGTGGATATTACCATTAAAAATTAATTTGGATAGGTTGGGCCATTTAATATTTTAAATTTGAACTACCGATTACTTTGACTGAGACTTAAGTCCTTTGGATTATTTATTGTATGGAGCCATTAAGGATAAATGTAACGCAAAGTCTTCAAACATGAAATCGAAGTTTCCATGGAAGAGATTTTTACCATACTTCCCTAATGCCAATAAATAAATTTGTTTCATTAAATTTTAATATTTATTTAACAATCAGTAACTAATATTCAAAATCTACTAAGTATTCGCCAATGTTTATGTTTAGTGATGATGATGGACAGAGTAGACGGGAGCAGAGTGCACCAAATGAGCTGAGGAGTGCACCAAAGGAGCAGAGTGCACCAAATGAGTGGAAGAGTGAACCACTGGAGCAGCATGAACAACGGGAGCAGCATGATGATAGGTGGTGTGGACAACTGGGGCATGAACAGTCTTGACAACGGGGGCAGCATGGTGAACAGTGGTCTTTACCACAGGAGCCAACACAGGTTCGACGGCAACAGCTTTGCTGTGGACCTGGGTAATGCTCTGATGAGACACTGCAGAGGGAGCAGAGTGGACAACATGGCCTACTTTGGCGACCACAGGTTCATGGACAACATGATGGGTTTCGATGAGACCAGCAGAGACGGCGGAAGCCAAGCAGAGAGTGGCGAAAATGGCAGCCTAAGGAATGATAAGGTAAAAAAATTATTATAGAATATTGGAGAATCTCCTTCTTTTGCTATAAAACTTACGAATTTGAACATTTTGTTTGAGTTTAGTGGATTTGTGTTGTTGATGTGGCAAACGATTTGCAACTGATACTATGTCGATCATGCCTAAAAGGTATTTATACAAATTCTCGCACATTACCAAAATTATGCTGAGTATCTGATTGCATTTCACACAAAGTTTTTGGCCAAGTCCATCGGCAAAACGTTGTCCACCTTGAATGCAGTCACAATTACATTACATACTTGTTGTCTTGTTGTGGTGTTTGTAAACCCTTTTGAGTTATCAACTCTTGGCAATTGAAAACATTTCGCTTAATTGAATGACGGTGTTAACAATAAATCATAATATTACCCGGCCTAAAGTCTCCAAATCGAAATGTGTCAGTAGTGCCATATGAGTGTGAATCACCACCACCATTACGTTTAGCACTCAACTTGTTGGCTGTCTGTCCAAATGTGATGTTAAAGTGACGTCGCAGTATTGAAGTTCGAGTCGTAGGTAATGAAGGTCATCGACGTTAATATAGCAGCTACTGTTGGTTTAAAGTTGTTTTGTTTTGTGTGTTATTATTATATTTATTGTATTTTGTCTGTTGGTGTCTACTGAGATATTGTGAGTAGTACATTTTGGTTATTCTTCCTCATGTGGTGTTTGTTGTGTTTTATCAATTTTGATAAATTAACTTTTGCATACGAATATTATACTCAAGTTCTCACAATGACTGATGGATTTTCAAAATTACTTTCAGCAACAACCTGATAATTTAGAGGCGTAACATAATTGCCTGAAAAGATATTAACGCCAATTTGGTATATAAACTCTTCTTCTGGAGTTCTAAAGCATCAGTTACCAACTACCTGTTAACCATACAAGAAGTTAATCACTAAACTATTTCAAACAAAATGTTCAAATTCGTAAGTATTTTGAATAAACTTCAAATTTCTTGTGTAGGCGCTAATCAATTTCCTCTATTATCCTTTGTAGGCTGCTATTTTCGCCACTCTCTGCTTGGCTTCCGCCGTCTCTGCTGGTCTCATTGAAACCCATCATGTGGTCCATGAACCTGTGGTCGCCAAAGTAGGCCATGTTGTACACTCTGCTCCCTCTGCAGTATCTCATCAGAGCATTACCCAGGTCCACAGCAAAGCTGTTGCCGTCGAACCTGTGTTGGCTCCTGTGGTAAAGACCACTGTCCACCATGCTGCCCCCGTTGTCAAGACTGTTCATGCCCCAGTTGTCCACACCACCTATCATCATGCTGCTCCCGTTGTTCATGCTGCTCCAGTCGTTCACTCTTCCACTCACTTGGTGCACTCTGCTCCTTTGGTGCACTCCTCAGCTCATTTGGTGCACTCTGCTCCCGTTTACTCTGTCCATCATCATCACTAAACATAAACATTGGCGAATTCTTAGTAGATTTTGAATATTAGTTACTGATTGTTAAATAAATATTAAAAGATAATGAAACATAAGTTTTATTGGGATGAGAAAGTGTTGAAACTTCTTAAAAACAGTTTGGAAGGTATTAAAATTTCTATATGCCAGGCTACATACCCATCTTGAAACAAAATCAGAGATAATTCTTGAAACTGGACTTTAGGAATTTTTGTAATATTCGAATTCAACATAATGCAGGATCAATATAAATCTTTACTTACTAAATTTAGAACACCAATAAAAAGTAATTTTTGTTATTGGCATCTTTTACCGAAAATCTAGATTAAAATTCCTACAAAACGCTTTAAATATGTAATTTCTTTACATATTTCGCTCTATAACGTTCGGTAAGGAATATATAATAGTTTATATATTTATTAAATTTTGGTTTAAATGAGCGGAGTAGGCGTGGCACAACATTTTTTTGAGCTAGAGAGATAACATTTGGTACACAGGTAGTACTCCACACTTTAGGGTCAAATTTTTAGACGAAATCTGTAATTTCGATCAGTGGGCGGAAAGGGCATGGCCAACCTGTATTTAAGTTCTAGAGAGATACAATTTAATATCCTGATAGTACTCTACATCAAAATTATGAATATACAGATGAAATTTTAATTTTCGATGAGTGGGCGATGGCAAAACTATTTTTTTTTAGCCCTAGAGAGATATAAAATTTGGTACACAGATAGTACTCGGCAGGGCTGATTGAAATTTGCAGACGGAGGGGGTGTGGCATAACTGTATTTGTGTCCTAAAGAAATAGAATAAATAACAAATAGAATAAATTCGATCAGCGGCGAAGTGGGCGTGGTCAAACTGTATTTTAGGTCTAGAATGGTACAAGTTGGTACGAGTATATAGATATTATTCGGCATTACAGGTTCAATTTTCAGAATGAGCGTGGCGAAAATGTTTTTTTATCCCCAGAGAGATGAAATTTAGTACTCATATAGCGCTCGGCACAACAGCTATGAATATATAGACGAAATTTTCATTATCGGTTGGGGCGTGAGAAAATTGTTTTCTTTTTGTGTTACAGCGATAAAATTTGAATTGCAGATAATATGTAACACAACAGATATAAAAATGTAGACGTAATGTTTTTTTTTTGAGATCAGTGGGCGGAAGGGGTGTGGCAAAATTGTTTTAGAACTAAGGCAGTTCTTAAGCTATTCGGTTCGATTCGATACACAGAAAGCAGTATGCAACAATTTGAGGGTTATTGTCGGGAGGGTGGACGAAACCGAAGAAATGTTCCCTGGAAAATTTAATATAGATCTCCGAAGACATGAACTTTCCTATTGTTTGACTTTTCTTATGATTCCACTTTTGACAAAAAATATCAAATTTCAAACTAGTTTAAAAAAAAGTTGTGACGTAGTGGAGCAAATTGGAGTTTAAGGCTTTGTAATTGAGGTCAAATGTTATCGTTTTCTATTGGCTTGGTTCACTCCCGAAAAAGTGTGTTGCATTGTGAAGTATTTTTTTTTTTTGGCGAAAGGGGATATTTGTGTACAGATAGTACTCGGCAGAATAGATATCTGCAGACAGATTTTTAAATTTCGGTAAATGAGCGGAAGGTGTTATCGAGCTTAGGAAGCGTGTTTAAAATTTCCGTCAACTGTGCAATACCGAAGCATTGCCGGCCTCACTAGTATATAAAACATTTATGGTACTAACAAGTACAATTTATTACACCAAAAAGTACAATTTAGGGTCTGGCAATACAGCACCAACCAAATCTCATCATCATACCTCTGATAGGTAATGAGATATAGCCCTTTTAGCTTTCAAGTTGTATGGGCGGTACCACGCCACTTTATCCAATCAGTATACCCAAGGACTATCAACAGGTCATCAGTACCACAAACCAGAGCGATTTGTGGAAAGGGGGTGTGGAACCGCTCACTTCCACCCTGGCTGTAATTCTAACTGAACGAACAATATATATAGCAAATCTCTTCTTCATACCTCTGATAGTTCATGAGATACAGCCGTTTAAAGTTTCTAGATGTAAGCCACGCTCACTGATCCGATCCCGGCCATTTTTTTGTTGAAGCACGAATGCATCGACACAAATTTTCAAGGCGATTGGTAAGATAGTCCTCCAGATATTGCGTTTTTAAAACTGGGTCGAATGGGCGGAGCTACGCCCACTTGAATCAGCCTATTTTCACTACTGAGCACAAAGGTTCAGTTAATCTTTAAAAAAAATCGGTCCAGCCGTTCTCGAGTCTGTACGGTTCATAAAAAATGCAAAAAAACAAACACAAACTCATTTTTACATTTAAGTATATAGATAAGGGAAAAAAAATTACTCAAGTGACAAGGATAATCGTATTCTAGGGATCAAAATCAGAAACTTTGTCCAAGGAACCATACCTCTAAAACGAATTCTGATGTTCCAACTTTTGACCCGCAGGGTAAAATTTTGAAAAATCCCACATAATTAGGCCCCGCCACCATATAACAATATAACAAGAGAGCCTAAAACGTGACAAAAAATTTGATCCTACGGGATATCACAATTCATTTTAGAGGTATGGTTCCTCGGGCAAAGTTTCTTATTTTGAGCGATTTGTTTTCCTCCCTACAAATTTACCCGAACTTATATAGATAGATGAACCGATAGGGCAGGGCTGGGTATCTGACTTAAAGTTTTAAATCAGCACTAAGAAAAAAGTAGGATATACAGAATATATGGAAGGCAACGAAAGGAACATGGTCCCAACCATCAATCCACTGGTAGCTTTAAGTTGATTCGGGAAATATTTTAGATATCGTTTTAACCAACTATCCAGCCAAGCAGACTGGACCTAAAATGAATTTCGTCTTCAAAAGCTTAGGATCTAACTTGTCTCTTGTCATGCGTTACACTTTATTTCTGTGCCAAGTGAAATATATACCTTATCCCTTTAGGTAAGGGTATGCAAAGTAGATCAAAACACGACGCAACATCAGGTGTAACCCGTTATACATTATTCGCTATTAGCGTATTGCACTATATTATCTATAGCACACTTTAGGTGGAACACCCAGTAAGTTAAGCGTTTCTTAGTAATTTGCTACCTGAATTCACTTAAAGACTACAGCTATGGAAAAAACGAACGTTTCGTGGCTTAATAACTAGCAAACATTAACCAAGCGCCACATATGCCAACTAACATGTTTTACTAATCACAACCGTAAACAACATTATTCCCAACATACTTGAAAAACACTAAAAATCCTTTGGAAACTTTAAAATCATAACACCAAAAGACAATCTTTTAAACAATTCACAAAAAGTCTCGTGATTCTCATGACCCACATTTCCCAGACATTAAGCACATAGTAGTCTTCATTAATACCGTTGATTGGACAGTTAATCTGCCCCCAACCCTATATGTCCTTAGTCCAAATGATGGTAGTGCATATTATGTCAGGCCTTCAACACTTTTAAATCATGTTTATTATTGTAGCCTTAAACAATTTACTGCTTGTTAGGTTTTACTGGCGTCAACCATTTTTACTCCTTAAACTTTAAATCTTTATGATAATCATAGCGACAGTAAAAAACAACATACTAATCTTTACACACATCGCAATTTACAATCTCGAGCATATTCAACTTTAATGACCGGTGGTGGAGAGCACTTAAGTGGCACTTGTTCACAATAAACCCACAAAACTGTAGATTTATTAAAAATAAAGCAAAACCAAAAATATAAAACCGAAAATTGTTCAAAACAAAACTGCAGATTTGAACACTTCAAAAGTGGGCTAAAACACAAGATTGTGGCATCATTCATTCAATAGGGATGGATGTTATCAACCATAACCAACACCATCAACCACAATTGGATAGGGAGGCATAGCACTTCAGACATCATGACAGACAAACGCTTTAGCGTGCGAGCTTTAGGAGTTGCTGTGTCAGTTAGCAACATAATTGATTTGTAAACGGAGAATATAAAAAAAAACATAGTTACAAATGTCAATTAATGTAATGTAGTTAAGGTAAAGTAAATAAACTTTGTTGGTTGTGGATTAAAGGAGAAGACGACTGTTATGGGCGGTACTATGGAGACTTTTGGGGAAATGTGTATATTTAAAGATAGCACAGTGTAAAATAAGTTGTGGCGCTAGATGAGCTCTCCATAACTGGGCGAGTATAAACAAACCTGTAGTCCTTTAAATAGCAATAATTAAAATATTTCAAAAATCGCATTTACTTTGCCTACCGCTTGTAGAGTACCCCCCATTCACACATTCCTTCTCACACACGCTTATACATACTTCAGCTCCAGATAATTATTACAACAATAAAAAGTGCATAGCTTTTAATTTTGATTTATTTCTGAGATTTACATTTAATAGCAATTGTGGCCCTTACCTTGACATAGGGTCTTTTTTTTAATGCCGTTTACAATCAATGTGGGTTTTTCTCGCGGCCAGTCGACAAAGAATGTAATCGTCAGGTAATTATTTTGATATCAAATTGAATTTTACATGAATCTTAGCGACCGACCAGTGGTACTGCGTGGGGTTGGGTTTATTAATAAAAACGAGTGTAATTTGTATTGTTGTCTGACGTAATGTAGAATATATGTAGTAAATTTTAAAGTTTTTTTTTGTTTAGTCTCTACAAACAACCTTCAGATTCTGAATTACAAGAATTGATAGTCATCATTAGAGTTGTACATGCGAGGGGGATAAATTGTAAAAGTTTACGAGTATAGGCTTAGTTTTGAAGTGGTGGGCAGATAGCGCTTAGACTGCAGTGGATGATAGTTGTATTGTGATTAGTATAGTATTCAATCACAGCAGTATACGAATATCATTGAAGGTAATGCAAACAAAATTGACAAGTAGTATGAAGATTTATAGACAATTGTTTCAATATAATAATAAGCTGGTATGGAAATTGCTAATTGGCTAATTGATTATCACTTGAGACTTGTTTAAACTTAATGAGCAAAAATAAGTGTGCCTGTAACAATAAGAGGGTCATACTAAAAAAAAATTAAAAAAATAGTTAAAACAAAAATCTGAAATGAAATGTGTTCGGAATTACTAGCCCAAGACTTTATTGTGCGTAAGTTTAATAAAATTTATAGATAATTATAGGTTGCGAAATAAGCTGGGCTTACCGTTTGAGGTATCATAATTTAGGTACATACCTGAAAATATAAAAAGTATTCATAAATTAGATGCAAGTCTACTTAGATTTATGTGTTATTTATAAATACAATTAATATCATTTAGATGGAGCTATAACCCACATAGCATTAGTAACACATTGACTTTTTCTAAACACAACATTATCATCAGTTGTGCAGAGGTGTCCCAAATTATATAAATGTTACATAATACTTATGAAACAACATAAAAGCGATAACAATAAAGTCTATAATGAACATTAATAAAAATGTTCATTAACAAAGGGAATTTTTCATTAATAGTGAACACAGAAAATAGATAAATTACACACTGCTGCAGAATGGAAAACATTTAAGGAACTTGTTGAATGACCTAGTACATGGTGTAGGTCTGGTCGAGTACAACATTAATCTGTTTACCAAAGTTTTCCAACACTTTTCTCACTTATGAGGTATCAACCTAGTCAGTTCTGAATCAATTTGATTTATTAACAGGAAAGAAGACTTTCAGCTAGTGTTTTTGAACCGGTCAATTTTTTGTCCCGGAATCCCGGGAATGCGACCGGGATTTCCCGGGATTTCATTATGCTTATTTTATCTGTCAATATCAAAATATTTAATAAGTTAAAATCCACTAAAAACATAAATTATTTTGTGTTCCAAATTTTCCTATAAAATTACCAATTGGTGACTATTTTCTTGACCATCACTATGGTCTTTCGTCTCTCGAAGTGTTGTTTATCTTTCAAATGTGCTTTAATATGTAGATGAAAATTCGAACGTATTAAATTACTAAAATGGATCAGCAATACCATGTCCATAAGTTGATGGGTACTTACTTATTCATAGGCATGCTCTAAAGCAATATTTTTAAGCCAATTGACTGATATATAACTTTCTATGTTGGTGTACTGGGTGATTGTTTAGGTGTTTGGTCTAAGCGATGATAACACGTTTTAACTCTTTATCCCAAGGAGTACGAATCTTAAAAAATCCCTTCATATTGCACAATTACCGTATAAAATAAGTGTTAAATCTTATTGTCGCGATTCCACCTTTAGCCGTTTGGTCTGGGTGATGGTAACAGTTTCATCCCATTTTCGGGATTGTCCTGCTAAAAGTTCGAAATTCTTTTATATCGCGGAATTGCTCCATAAAATAAATATTCGCACCAATGCCCGCACTTATAACTTTAGGGTGATGATACCAATTTGATATGAATTCACAGCGCACAACTACTTACTAAAATTAATACTCCGTCCCTTATTTGCTATTCTACCTTAAACCGTTTGGTCTTGGTTTGGTTAGGTTTTTCTCCTCATGTAGATCTCTAATTTTTGCGATGCTACCTTTAGCCGCTGGTCTGGGTGATTGTAAAAGTTTTACCCCTTTTGGGGCATTTTTAGCATCTAAGGACGAATTTGAAAAATGCCTTCGGATTATAGATTTAGTCGTTTGCATTTGGTCATTTTTTACTCCTAAATAGACGAATTTCGAAAAATCACTTCGTACAGCTCTCTAATTCTATAAGGATATTTAATATCACTAGCAGCCCTACTGTTCTTTAATAAGATTGCTCATACACATTTCCACGATAATAGCCTTTGCCGTTTGGCTTGGATAATGTTACCAGTTTTCTCCCTCGTTACAACTTTTCTCCCCCTAAAAGTACGAATTTTAAAAAAATTCCTTGGTGCACTACTCTAAGTCTATAAGGAGATTGCTCATGTAAAGGTTTCACTATGATAGCTTGTCTAAATATTACAAAATTTTTGGATAAATCATAACACGAGATTTTTAGAATTATTTTTATGTTTCGTTTCATATTCGTTTGGGATATGGGAAAATGATATAAGAATCCCGTATTCCCGGGAAATGAAAAATGCCGGGAAATCAAAAACACTACTTTCAGCCCTTTCTAACAGTATATACAGTTCTATTAGTTATTTGTCACATCTGTATGTTTTTGCTTCGAAATCGTATACTTTTTATATTTTTTTAAACTATTTGTTAAGTTTCAAGAATTGTTTAGCCACTTTTTTATTAAGATAACCTAAACTTTTTTATTTTATTCTGCCTGGTATTACGAGTAAAACGCATATATGCTTGTAAAATTTAGTTAACCAATGGTAAAATAATACCATTTTTTCGAGGTACGAAATTTTCATATTTTTATTGTTTACAATATAAATGTACTTTTATTTATTTATTTATTTGGTTCAGCCCATACAAAAGAAATGAATTCTTATACAAAGCATGAGGGATTAAATTTGTTACAAAACTGCACGGAGGAATTTCTGCAACTAATTACTGGATTCCAAATACCAAAAGATGGAATGCCAGTGGGGACGGCTCCAAATACCAAAGATGGAGCGCGTAGCTATACGTCAAAATGTGGAACTTAAAGTTAATTCTTCTTTGACTTCAAAATCTTAACTTAACTTATTGACTATTTAAGGTCCGCTAAACGGGAAAACGGTTTCTATATACAGTGAAAAAAGGAGAATTGATAAATAAGCTCTTCGTGAGAGTTATGTACTTCATGTACAAGAAATAAAATAACTTAAATTATAAACTATAGACATATTGGTTTGTGCCGCACAGTGGGGAAAAATAAGTTTTTTGGACATTTGAAATTTTAGGCCGCAATTCTTGACCGCTTTCCTTATTTTGACAGATGATGTAACATTTAAGGGTATTGGTTTTTTTGAATGGAAAGCACACCACTTAGGATAGTTGTAATCACAAAATTTTATTTTATTGGAATTTTAAAACTGCATAATTTTGGTACATATGCAAAAAAAATTGCATGGTGACCTTCACCGATTAGGCTTATTTTTTACAGTTGACTATCTTAAAACTTTTCCAGGTTGTAAATTAAGTTTTATTTTAATCGGATAATAATTATAAGCAGGACACCGAGTTAAAGAGTGAAAATAGTGCCTCCACACATTTACTTGCATTTGAGCCAAAATTTAATTCGTAACATATGTTCATATTAATGAGGTCAGTTCGAAATTTTTAGGACACGTATTCCAAAAAATATTTGACATTAAAGTTTTTTCTTCGACTTTGAAAAATTTTAAAAAAAATTACGGTAAGGAATTCAGAATAAAAAAAAACGTACATTCTGTGCACAATTTTTTTTTCAATAATACAAAAAAAGAATTTTGAAAATCCGTCAAGAATTGCTGAATTGTTGATCTGCAATGAATTATGATATTGTCATAATTCGGTTTAAGATTAATAAATAATTGCCAATAGGTTTTTTGTTCAAGAGTGCAAAATGTACCGTTGGGAAAAGTTCTCATTAACTTTGAGATGCTTTCTTCCCTTAAGGTTTGTGATGATAGAGGAGAAGGCACAGCAAAGGGCGCTGACGAGACATTGTGGTTAATGTCGAAATGACGTCATACGCCTAACCTGCTGTCAACATAATACATTTCACACTCTTGAACAAAAAACCTATTGGAAATAATAAATAATTGCCAATAGAAATGATCTTAAACCGAACTATGACAATATCATAATTCATTGCAGATCAACAAAAAACAAAATCAAGTATACTGTTGCAATTTAGTTTATTATCTTGAAATAGTAGACAAACTCAAAGAAAACTGAAACCTTTGCCACACCCCTTCTGGTACCTCCTATACAAATGACCGAATTTACCCCTATAGTTTTACATATATATCCTTTTTGTAAGTACACTAAATTCAGTCAAATTTTGCATAAGATGACCGTTATAAAAATTTAACTCAGGAATGAATATGGTCTATAACGGTTGACCCTTTCTAGTACCTCCCATACAAAATTGCAAATTTTTGGAATATTAATATTTCTTCCATAACTTCCAAAATGACACCTAGGGGATAATGAAATTTGGTCAGTGAAATTATCTTGTAATAGGAGGCGAAATCTAAGAAAATCTAACTATTTGACACACGCCTTTTGGTACCTCCCATACAAATGACCGAATTCGCTCTCATAGTTTACATAATACATACACATCTTTTATGTAAGTACACTGAATTCAGTTAAATTTAGCATAAGAAATTTGAAAATTTGACTCAGGAATGAATATGGACTATAACGGTTTACCCCTTCTGGAACCTCCCATACAAAGTGACTTATTTTTGGAAAATGTATATTTCTCCAATAATTTCCAACCAGGCACCTCAGGGATATTGAAATTTGGTCAGTTGGTTATCAGTCAGTGTGCCCGACTGACATTTCTGTACTGGTTTAGTTTTGCTTGTATATTGTCAATGCACTTGTTGTATAAATTTTTTTAATGTTTAGTTCGACGGACTGTTTCGTATGGCACTTGGTAGTCCGTGTATTCCTAAGAACACTACTTGTATTTTAGTTTCTCATTTTGCAAAGTGGGATGTTCGGAGACACAAAAGCTCGCCACAATTTTTTCCAGAAAATCATGCTGTTTTGAGAGTCTACCGGAACATTTTGGCAAAAACAATTGTTTTGTCTGCTTATTGTCTGAGGTGAAAACCTCTATGACTTAGTTGAATATGTTTGCCGTTTTCCAAATGCTGCTTCACTTGAAATCTGCAATCTGCTGCAATAACTTTAAAAAATTTGGCTGTTACATTTGAAAAAAGCTAAATTGCAAAGACTCCCTTGGTTTTACGAACGACAAATTAATGTGAAAAACGAAAAGTATGCTTCATGAGAAAAGCTAAGATGTTTTTTTTTATAAAAATATGCTCTTATAACCAAAATATGTTGAAATATGACTTTATGGGTAGAATATGCTAAAATATGCTAAAATATGCTCAAACAATTAGGTCTCAAAACATGTAAATACCTTATTTGTTAATATCTCGTTCTAAAAAAAACATGCATTTGCATATTTCCGATTGCCCTGGTCATTACCCAGGATTCTGCGCTGTAGAGCAAGACAGGTAGAATCAATGTATGTCAGAAATGGTCCTTTGTTTTTCAAGAAAAGGCTTTGTCATTAAAACGCTTGATAAGCCCATAGTAGCTGCTATGATTTCTCATCGGCATAAGCGAGCAGTATGTGACTTTCGTTAATGTTGGTGGAAGTCTAGTTTACTTCAGCTTTCCGCACGCATTACAAACTTTCGCCCTGTCCGAAGCCCAGCTTGATAGAAAACTAATGTAAAATATGATAAGAGTGGATCCTTGTGTCTTCTCCAGGATTTGTCGTAGTGTTAATATCTGGTTGGTCCTGATTTTTATCATGTCCAAAGCCATACCCTAATCATGTTGGGTATCGAAAACATCAAAGATCCGATCTGCTCTCTAATATACATCACATCTTCAGTCCATGCAAGTGACAATTGCTTGAAAATTTATACACACAGCTTATTTAAATCTATCATATTCCCTTCACTTCAAGATGAATAAAAATTAATAACCGGAAATCCATAATTTGAATTAAAACGCTTATTAGTCGTCACCTTTTACTTTGTTCAAAGAAATAAAAGCTATTGTCAACTTTACACTGAATATTTATTGACAACAAAACTAGTTTGTAAAATTTCTTGCATATTTTATATTTTGGTTTTTTTTTTGGTTTATTATAACCATTCATAGTTCAATTCATTGGTTATTTACACTAGTATGGCCTAAATATTCAAATTTACTTCCGAAAAGAAAAAAATACAAATCATTCATGTGCAAATTTATGCCATGGGTTGAGTATAATTAACTAAACGAAAATAAAGCACATAGTAGATCATAATGAATGTAAGCTGTTAGGCCTACAGCAGAGGTGGGCTAACTTTAAATGTTGGGTAGGGAATACAATTTTGAAAATATCTTTACTCGGAAAACTGTTAGTTAGTGCTTTATTATAAATTATCAGGTTATATGAAGGTAGGATACCTCTGCCTATAAAAAATGCACTGACATCAGATTTTTGAAAAGCTTTAACTTTACTAAACAGATTCGATTACTAGGAAGTTACTGTCTACACCATAGAGCTGGTGACAAACGATCAGAGAAATATTGATGACTATTACAGGGACCGGTCCCTGATATCTCTGTACAAGGCTCGAACTCAGGTTACCCACATGATAGCCGTGTGTTCTAACTATCTTGCCACGGTATCGGTATCTACTTTGAAATAAAGAGTTCTGATTACAACATTTTATTTTGAAACAACAAACCACAACCCGCTTTTATCCACAAATTAACTCATTTCGACGTAATATTAAAAATGAATTACTAAAAAAAAAAACTAAAAATATTAAAGTACCCTAATATATTCGTTAGCAAACTTGTGATGTTTTCAGAAAAGAATTTTTAAAATCGTCTCATTTATTATTGAGTTAAACCGTGACAAACTTTTACATATCAACAATTTCATAAGTAGTTATTATAGAAAAGCCAAAGAAGTCAACGGCTTCTAACATTAATATATTAACTCCTTATCCGAAAGAGGAATTACTGCAGTCCTAGCCACAACGGGAATAGAAGAAGAATCAACTGCTTCCACAGTAGTATCAGCAGCAAGGGTTCCTGCTTCCTTATCAAAAAAAAAAAAAAACTTTTTATTACGATTTTGAAAAAAAAAATTTATATTAAAGTACCCTAGTATATTTGTTAGCAAAATTGTGATGTTTTAAGAATTATTAAAATCGTCTCATTTATTATTGAGTTAACCCGTGACAAACTTTTTCATATAACCAATTTTATAAATAATAAAGCAAAGCCAAAGAACCAATGACTTCTAACTAAATTATATCAACTCTGTATGTATAAAGGCGCTATGACATTAGGCCCCACGAAAATACACCCCAAAGCGAAAATGAAATTAGGCCCCAAATTTGGGGTCTAATTTCATTATGAAAATAGACCCCACGAAATTATACCCCAAACATAAAATGAAAATAGGCCCCAAAATTTATGTATTGGGGCCTAATTTCGTAGTTGTTATTTGAAAGTATGCAAATACACCCCAAAAAAATGCAAATATGCCCCAAAATATAGTGTTGTTGTTTTCTGAATAAAATTGGGGTATATTTTCATATTTGTGTTTAGGGTCTAATTTTCAAATAAATATCGCAGTTCGTATATAAAACACAACACGCAAATAGGCCCCAAAACGGCATTAGAAAATAGAAAATGAAAAGTTGCCTAGAATAAAAAATAAAAATTAACCTAAACCAATTATGAAAATTGCCCAAAAAAAAATTATTTTTTCATATGAAAAATCAACACACAAAATATATAATTCCAATTATAAGTAGTTTCTTCAATTGCTAATCATTGCATATTAGCTAAACTATACTGACCGTAATGTCTTCGTTCTTATTTTTTTTATATTTTTATATTCATTTGTATGGCAAGAAGTTAAGAATATATACGAATATATAGCGTAATATAAATTGTTAAATCAGGGGGAAGCACCGTAGGCGAAAAATTCTTTAGAACATGTAAAAAAAATGTAGTTTCTAAAATGACATTTTATATTTTTGCTGTTTTGTATGGGTTTAAAATAGTAGTTGCATAACGTAATATTTATTGAGTAGTAAACACAGCAGGCAGCACAAAACTTTCCAAAAAAAAAATGAGCGAATTTATAGAAAAGGTTCGAATTTGTGGGTGCAATTTTTACGTTGCCTATATTTATTTGAAAATAAGCGGAAAAGATTTGAGCATAATTGTAAATAGTCTGTTCTGTGAAATGCGCCGCGACGAAAAATTATTTAAAAAAATCGCGCGATTTTGTTAAAATAATTTTTCATGATTTTAGTTTTTTGAAGAAAATTTTAATTTTTCATGTTTTTATATTTTAAAGAAAATGGTCACAGACGAAAAATTATTTTATATAAATCACGCAATTTTTTTAATACATATGGTAAATTGTCTGTTTCGTAAAAGGCGCCGCAGTCGAAAAATTATTTAAAAAAAATCGCGCGATTTTTTTAAAATAATTTTTCATGTTTTTAGTTTTTAAAGAAAAGGGCCACAGACCAAAAATTATTTTATAAAAATCGCTTTCTTTTTTTATTGCATATGGTAAATTGTCTGTTCCGTAAAAAGCACCGCAGGCGAAAAATTATTTAAAAAAAATCGCGCGATTTTTTTTAAAATAATTTTTCATGTTTTTAGTTTTTTAAAGAAAATTTAAATTTTTCATGTTTTTAGTTTTTAAAGAAAAGGGCCACATACGAAAAATTATTTTTTAAAAATCACGGGGTTTTGTTTTATTGCATATGGTAAATTGTCTGTTGCGTGAAAAGCTCTGCAGGCGAAAAATTATTTAAAAAAATTTTTCGATTTTTTTTTTCAAAGAAAGAAAATTTGAATTTTACAGTTTTTTTTCCAAAAAGAAAATTTGAATTTTTCATGCCTGCTTTTAGGTTGTGTGAGTTACTTGTACGTTTTCTTTATTTCCTTATTAATATGTATGCCAAAACAGCTGAGATGAAACAGCGAGTCTGTAGTCGTTGAAGCGTTGTGTTGTTAGAAGAGGCGAAGATAACGGTTGCAAAAATTCTTGAGAGGACGATGGATGGTTTTTTCTCCGTGCAAGATGTAATACAAGTTTACAAATTAGTTTAAAAGTAATAAACTGTATTATTTTCAATAAAAAACCAAGGCTTTTTTTATTTTGCCGAAGGAAATTAGACCCCAAAAATATTAAGCCTGACCCTAAAATGAAATTAAACCCCAAAAAAGCGAAAATAGGCCCCACAATTTTATGAAATTATGCCCCAAAAAAAATTTTTGGGGTCTATTGTCACACAGACATTTGGGGTCTAATTGCATTATGCAAATATACCCCAATAAAAATATGAAATTAGGCCCCAAAAAATCATAAAATTTCGTGTTGTTGTTTTCCATATATTTTTTTGGGGCCTAATTTCATTTTCACTTTGGGGTGTATTTTCGTGGGGCCTAATGGCATACCGCCATGTATAAAACACAACCAACAACTTATTAACAAGTGCAATAGACTTTATTTCACCAATATTTCCTTTCAATGTACAACAACCGTGGGGGCATCCAAATATGTTTGGAAAGTAGCGGCAGCTGCCAAGCTCCTAAGCAAAGGAACACCATGGAATGAAACTTCCGAAAGAGGAATCACTGCAGTCCTAGCCACAACGGAACTCAAAGAAGAAGGAGCTGCTACAACAGCAGTATCCGCAACAACCTCAGGAGCCGCCACTGTAACTTCACTATTGTCAACCACAACCGATTCAGATGAAACCTCTTTCTCTATAGTGGCCACAACGGGAGCAACAATATCACTAGCCACAGTAGAGTGAGCATGAACCACGGATTGACTGTGATGACTGAGGGCAGAAGGTAAAGCTTGGACAACATCGGCTACTTTTGCTAGACCAACGTCCTGTATCACCAAACCTGGATATCCGTGGGCGAAGGCCACCAAAAAAACCAATAAGATTGTCTGTAAATACAAGTATGTGAGCATACTTTGTTTTATTTATCATTATGACAACACGAGTTTCATCTTACCAATTTGTACATTTTTAGTTTTTGTTTGTTACCCAAAAATTTCTTAATTTGAATTTACGCAATGAAATTCCAATAAGAACTAATGACATAACAACTAGTATTTGACTCTATTTATAGTTTCAGAAATATTTAAGGAATGGGAATAAAAAAGAAACCTGTAAAATTATCAATGTATTTACTGTGTTTAACGCTTGTCATTTTGAATGTGTGGGGAATGAAATGTTATGAAATTTGTCACAGAATTCGGATTATACAATAGTAAATATACGTAATTATATCATTGTGTTTATTTTTAGATAGGATATGATTCGATACATATTTTGTTTTTATATGTAGAACACATTTTGGGTTGCGGAGTGGGAAGTAGTGTAAACAATTGCGTTTCTTAGCATAAAATAAAATATTAAGGCTGTATAGTATTATACTAGTTTTACAATTTAGAGAAATTTATTAAGGATAATTTCGGTAGTCAGGTTTGAAAGTTTTCTTCTATAGAGTAAAACCGGTTGAAATTACAAGGGGGATTAATAGTATAGAGATTAATAGCACAGTACTACACATGATTTTGGGATTCAATTTTGAAAACTGCACGTGATAGTAGTCCCAAAAAGAAGAAGTTCTGCATCATTTGTTTTGTCAAGTTACATGCCATAATAATTTAATATCGATTTGAAGTAAGTTAGTATCGTATAGGGGAATTTTTCACGTTTTAGGCTTATTTGTTATATTGTTATATGGTGGCGTATGATTATCATAAGGAATATTCCACGTAAATCATACGCCACGGAGTACAACAGTTTTATTGTAACTGCTACAATGGAAAAGTGAAACTGTTGCGTATGTAGGGAAACGTTATATAAACAGATTAAAGGAATTGTAATTCTTATTTTTTTTTTAAATTTGTTTCAGCTAAATCGGACCAGTGGTTCTCGAGTTATGTCAAACAAAAGAGTCTTAAACGTGAAAAATTCTCCTATACGATACTTACTAACTTTAAATCGATATTTATTATAGCATTTTATTATAGCATGTAACTTGACAAAACGAATGACGCAGAACTTCTACCAGCACGTGCAGTTCTCAGAATTGAGTCCCAAATCAATGAGCCGAAAAATTTGGTACTGTGTAGTACACAGGTTCTGACAGCCGATTCGGTAGAGCGGGTCAAAAAATAATGGAATATAAAATAAGTTTATTGCCGAAGACCTTTCGGCTGAAGCATTTTCATCCATTCTTACAAAGTGTCCAAGCAATCAGACTATTTCAACGCTCTTGACTACGTCATAGTCATTGTACAGCTAATACAACTCACGCTTCATTCGCTCACGATTTCATTCGATTCATTCAAATTTCAAATTCAAATTTACTTTTCAAATACGTTCGAGTTCTCCAGCCAACAAAACTCATCCGAGAAGCTTACACTACAAATATCTAGATTGCGCAAGGACTAAGGAAAAACGCAATGATTTATCAACATCGCAAAATAAATCAACAAAACCAGCTGATGCCATCTTTGGAGGAATTTTTCGGTTAAAACTCACAACATCAACAACACATAACGATTCCTTGACATGAACCTTGTTATCTACTAAGGAACGAAACTGAGTTGCCAACAATGATCGTATGATAATCGTATTACATGTCCGATAGTGTTGCGATAATTTGAAAATCGGTATAACGAATTATAACCCCTGATATCTCCTCCAGCTGTTACAACAACCAATACTCGTCTATGGATTTCCAGACTGACATTACTATTTTTGTTTACGACGGAACCAAGGCAGACTCAATCATCTACCAAAATTATAGTTCTCAACGTTCATTTTTCGTTAAAACAAACAACTTGGTTTTGTCCTAACATACACCCACTTCTGCCGTCTGTTTCCCAAGGCTCGTAAAGACCGCAATCCTCGGTCAATGAAATTTATGTCATCGTTATACGCCAGCAATATGTGACTACTGTTAAAGATGATACCAGTCCTGTTTACTGCAGCCTTCCGCATTATCATCTCTCTTCCCAGCAAAACAAAAGCTCCGAAATTAGCTAATATCCCACAAGTCTGCACATTGTCTCTATTCTTCTCACCGATTTCGTATAGAATTCGGTACAACGCGTTGAAGGGAAATTTTATTTATTTAACTTCGACATATCTCCGACATGAGTTCGCAGCGATTTCGGAACTCTGTGTTGGAGTAAACAACGAACCGTTATT
The DNA here is from genome assembly GCA_964034835.1 of Muscina levida. Lineage (NCBI taxonomy): Eukaryota > Metazoa > Arthropoda > Insecta > Diptera > Muscidae > Muscina > Muscina levida. The sequence continues at coordinate 11,877,401 of OZ035883.1, forward strand.
GAAGAAACACCGAATTTCCCTTTAGATTTACATTCGGACATCGGTACGACATGTCGTACATCAGATTTCCCTCAGCTGTCGACCACTTCATTCGTTTTTAGAAACGATTTCGGTGTCAACCCCTCCGTACGTTCTTAGCAACGACTTCGGATCCGACATCGAAAGATTTTGCCGACTGTCGTACCGATTTGTGAACGATTACTGAGCATTTTGTTTGCTGGGTTAAGATGATAAAGAGATCGCATGACAGACTATCTCCTTGTCTAAAGCCTCGCTTGGTAGAAAATGACTGATTTAGAATTTTGCCTATTTTTACTGAAGACTTCTTGTCAGTCAGTGTCATCCCGCAAAGTCGAGGGGTCACTAAACTCTGCCGACTTTTCCACGACTTCTATTAGTGTTATCTGGTTGGTCGTGGATTACCAGATCTAAAGCCACACTGATGAGGTCCAATCAGGTTCGTAAGAATTGGCTATAGACTTTCACATAACAAACTAGACATGACATCGTAAGCGATTGGTAAATGGCTGATCCCGCGATAGTAGGCATCGGCTTTCTTAAACACAATACATAGACCACTCTGATTCCAATCATCGGGCAAGCATTCCTTGAGCCAAATCGCGTTTATGAGCTGGGTCATGCACGTCACCAGATCATCGCTGCCTCCTTTAAAAAGCTCTGCCGGCAGTCCATCGGCTCCAGATTTTTTTGCTGATCTCGGTTTGGCTCGATGGTGGACAACCTACTCCATCGTCTGTGATTGGCGTAAAGTCATTACTTATGCTGCCTACGAGAACGAAAGTCTTCCCTCCATATTTGCAGCACACTCTGGGTATCTGTGACCAGATTTCCGTCTCTATCCTTACATCCCCTATCCCTGTTCCAAAACCTTTTCTTTTCCTCTTTGGTAAAATTGTCGGGCTTCACCTCTATCCCTGTAATTTTCGATATACAGGCTCTCTGTTTTCTTCAATTGACGCTTTTTTCGCCTAAAGAGTTGTGTTATCTCTCTTATATTCTCATTATAATTCTCCGTCCCTGCAGGCGTTGCCATTGGCTGCAGTTTTGCCCTGTATGCAGCATCCTTTTCTTCCGACAATACGCGACATTCCTCATCGTACCAGGGCTTGTCTAACCCAGTACGGCCGTTGCGGCAGTGGTCATAGAATTCGAAATATGCTGCCATTGGGTGTCGGGAACATCAGAATTTGAATTAATTGAGAAAGTTGGTTGGAGTAGGCATTGGCTATTTCGGTGGTATGCAGCTTTGTGATGTCTAGCTTCCCTTGCGTTTGGTTAGGAGTGTTTTTAGCACTGCTTAATCGCGTGCTTACCATGACTGCAACTAGATGGGGATCCGAGTCAATATTTGCACCGCGCATCACACGAACTTCCATAACGCTGGAGACATGCCTTTCATCAGCAAACCATCTGGTTTGTTGTCTATTGATCAGGGGATATCCAAGTTGCCTTGTAGATATCTTTATGCGGGAATCTGGTTCCACTCACTTATATGTTTCGTGCCAACGTGAGGCTAACTAGTCTGAATCCGTTATCGGAGGTGTTATTAACATTAAAATATTAATGTCATGTGCAGGGCAGCGGTCATATATATTTCATCTAGGCGCTTATAGAATGCATCTTAAATGTCCTCATCTTTGTCTTCCGTCAGGACGTGTACACAAATCAGTGTAATGTAAAAATATTTCGCGCTGATGCGGATAGTGGTTATTCGGTCACTTACAGGGTTAAACTGTGGGACCAGATGTCGAAGTCTCTTGCCGAAGATGTGACTTCACATCTAAATTCGTGTCTTTCTGCATGGCAGCTATAAAAGATGTTACAGTTCATCACATTCCGTCCATCGCATTTCCTGTATGGCGGTGATGTCAGTCTTGTATTTGTCGAGGGCATCGGACAGTTAGATAGAGGCACCTTCTCTGTAGAGAGGTTGGACATTCCAGGTACATATCCGTAAATCATGGTCCTTATAACGTTTGCGGGGGTCACTTGTCATTTAAAACAAGCGCCTGATCCTAATTCCTGGTTATCTTAAAAGAGGTAAATAGGAGTTACCAGAAGGTATGGGGCTATTCTGTCCATTAACAATGCTATAACTTCGTTTTTGAAATTATTAGTATGTACAGATAAATTTTTATTAAGGTTAGTTAAGGTGTACTCGTGTAATCCTGCCCGCCAGCCAGACAGACGGATATGTCTGAATCGTCTTAAAAAGTCCTGAAAAGTATCTGGTCTTAAGATATTTGGAGTCTAATTCGTCTCCTTTAATGCGTTACACTTATCAAATGATGTATAGAATAGAATACAATACTGATGTTTTATTTTGGTATTGCATAGCGTTAATAATAAAGTTATAGCCTTGCACGTACACCAGACACAGAAACGGAAGCAGTATTTTTGTAAATTGTAAAGTATGTATCCTGTAGAAATTTCGATTTACTTCATTGAAACTCACGATTAGCAAAATACATTGACCTAGTACCACGTTCTGATTTTGTTAATACGGATCTTCCGGATTTCCTGCCATGAGTTGTTAATTTCAAACAACTTTTATTGAAATATGTGTGTTTACTACAGCATTTGCAACAATGGTTGGCAAACGACAGCATATCAATAACATTTCCTATGTATCAACCAGCGTAAGTCAGTACACGACAATTATTCTGCATGTCATTTCAATTTAATAAAACAAAAACATCCACAATGTATCACAAGAACCACTGAAAAAAGTAAGTAGCCAAAAACAAGAAAAAGTGCTCTTATTGCCCACCGGCAACTGAAACCGGTTAAAGGTTTTAGTTAATTCCTATGAAACGCATTTACTCATGTACTCAAAATTGCTCAGTAATGACCAGCAATGTATGAGCAAGTAGTTTTCAATACTACAGGAATTTTCTTACACCAGCATTTTGGTATAAATGCCATATCAATGTGTTTTTAAGACATCAGTCACTTCGATTCTTATTGTGAAACCATCCACAAAATATACAACATGTTCAAATTCATTGCTGTCTTTGCTTTTGTAGCCGCTGCCTCTGCTGCTCCTGGTTTGATTGCTGAGACTCATTCCATTGTTCAACCAGCTGTGTTGGCCAAGACAGCCGTAGTTGATACTAGTGCCTCCTCCGCCATAACTCATCAAAGTTTCACCAATTTGTTGAGAAAGGTGCCGGTTGCTCCTGTGGTCCATACTTATGCTGCTTCTCCTGTTGTTAAGACTGTTGCTGCTGCTCCTGTAGTACATACCTATGCTGCTGCTCCAGTGGTTCACACTTATGCTGCTGCTCCTGTCGTCAAAACTGTAGCTGCCCCCGTTGTACATACTTATGCTGCAGCTCCAGTAGTCCACAGCTATGCTGCCGCTCCAGTTGTGCACTCTGCTCCAGTTGCCTACACCCATTTCCATTAAGTTAGAAGAAATTGTGATATTGTTGATTGAAATAAATGTTTTAAGTGATTAGTTTGAATTTACCTGAACTAAAATTTTTATTTTTTTTTAATATTGGAGAAGGTTTTACAAAAATTGTGGTTTCTTTACCGTGTAAGAAGGTTTAGACCTGTGTCAGGCATAACCGAACGTCCGCACACATAAATGATATGTGTTTTCCCAGCAAATAAAATGTTCAGAAATCCGTACGACAGTCGGCATTATCTTTCGATATCGGATCCGAAATCGGACCGAAGTCGTTACTAAACACGCATGGAGTGGTAGACACGAAGTCTGACCGATGTATGTACGACATAACATACCGACGTCTGAACGATTTCTAAATGTAAATCGAAGGAAAATTCGATGCGTTGTTACGAATTCTGCCCGATATCTTACCATCTATCTAAAGTAATTCGGATGTTCTTGATGACGCGTCGTACCGATATCTGCCCAAAGTCTTTAGGAAGATATCTTCCGAAATCGGAAACCGAAGTCGTTAATAACAGCGTTTGGAATGGTTGACACAAAGTCTGACCAACGCAACTGAGTGAAATCTGATGTACGACGAGTCGTACCGTTGTTTTGAAGATTTCTGAGTGTAAATCGTAGGAAAATCTGAAGAGAAAGTCGTTGATTCTTCGATAACAATTTGTTGTTTACTTCGACACAGAGTTACGAAATCGCTGCGAACTCGATCAAATATGTCGGAGCAAAATAAATAAAAATTTTCTTTAATGAGTTGTACAGATGTCTGTACGATATCGGTATGAAGAGTTCAGACAATGTGCAGGCGTGTCGGATATCAGCCAATGTCAGAGATTTTGGTTTGCTGGGTTTTTATGGGAATGTAAAGCTAGCGTGGGTGGTGATGTTTTCGAAACACTCAAGCAGAGACTTTCGAAACACTTATAGACTGACTGCTTTAAATAAAACACAGCTTCGCGTGCGTGTGAATTAGCAATCGCGTCTGTGTGAAAAATACGATTATTTCCAGCCTCGCGAGGCTATGGGATGCCTAACACTAGACTATACGAGTTTACCTTTAATAGTAACATCAAAGAATATATCAATTAGAATAGTTTTAAAACTCTGTTTGTACATATTGTAGGTTTATAATACACTGTAATATTTCTATTCTTTGAGAGAAAAAGGTAATAAGTTAGTTAAAATATTTGCTAAATTTTCCTATAAATTTCCCAATCTTACAGTTCCAAAAACACTATTGCAGTGTGTTAATATTTTTAAAAATAATCTCAGGCTGAATTTCAGATAATATTAATATATTGTCATATACCAATATGTTCAGAGTTCAAAAGTATAGTTTGATTCATTCAGAGGTTCTTTTGCAATTGATTTGAGAATAACAGTCAGCAAAAGGCTGGCCTCAAGCTATCACCTTAATTAAATTTAGTAATATTTGACAATTCTTCATGGCAACACTCCCACCGCAACAATTTTTTTAAACTATTAAACTGTATTACACAAATCAGCTTACTCAAGGCTATCGATTTTAAGATATTTCTTATGCTTTCCTATTTCTCTCCTACTTTACGACCATTCAAAATAGTATAGCAGTATATAATCCACTTTAAAACTAATATTTTGCTGAATTTCAGATAAAATGAATATGTTGTCATATACAAATATGCTCGGAGTTATAAAATATAGTGTGATTCATTAAGAGATTTGTTTTCTAAATTTTTTTTTTTTTGCAGATAACGGAGAAGTGTCTCGAAGCTGTCTTCTTATTTGAATTCAGTATTGTTTGGCAAATTATCATTGAAAGACTTCCATCGCAACAATGTCTGTAAATTATTTTGCCGTAATACGAAAGTCAGTTTTAAAATTTTTTTTAGGTTTTTCGATATATCTCTCCTCCTTTACGAGTTTTCAAAAATAGTATTGCAGTATACAATAATTGTGTTAAAACTATGAATATGAGATAAAATTAATAAGTTGTCCTAAACAATTATGATACGAGTTTAAAAGTGTGATTCATTTAGAGGTTTGTTTTTCAATTTGTTTTTTTTTTACATATCAAGGAGAAGCGGCTTTAAGTAGTCCTCTTATTTTAATTCTGTATTGTTTGACAAGAGAATTGAAAAGAGTCTCACTGCAACAGCGTCGGAAAATTGTTTAGTTGTACTATGAAAATCAGCTTCCTCAAGGATATCGGTTTTAAAATATTTGTTATGTTTTCTATATCTTTTCTACCTTAGAAGTTATCAAAATAGTATTGCAGTATACAATACTTTTATTAAAAATGATGTTGGGTTGAATTTCAGATAAAATTAATTTATTCTACCTATCAGATATCTTCAGAGTTCAAAAATACAGTGTGATTCATTAAGAGGTTTGTTTTTAAATTTGTTTTTTTTTGACGGGGATGTGGCCTTAATCTGTCGTCTTATTTTTATTCAGTATTGTTTGACAACTCATTATGAAAAGAATCATATCGCAACATTGTTTCTAAACTATTCGAATGTTTGATGAAATTCAGAGTTCTGTAAAAAATAAGTTTTTCATGCACTTCGCATAATATTCGATGTGCATAATCGGCTTTCCGAGCCCACTTTTGCCAATATTGTCTACAAATTTGAGTCTCAGAGTATGTCATTGGATAATACGAGATCTAAAAAACACATCTAGAGAGGAAAATATTGTGGCTGTAGTGGAGAGTGTGGCAAAGGACCGTGACCAAGCGATTCGACGCCGAGCGTAGTATTTTAGCCTGTGAATGCAAAAACTTTGAAAAATTGGTGGATTTTAATTCAGTATTGTTTGACAACTCATCATGAAAAGAATCCCACAATAACAATGTTTCTAAATTATTCAAATGTTTGATAAGATTCAGAGATCTGTTAAAAAAAAGTTTCTCATGCACCGCATAACATTTAGTAGGCATAACCGACTTTCCCAACATACCACTGACAATACCAATACCATCCTCAGATTTGAGTCTTAGTATACGTTCTTGATGATACGCGATCCAAAAGACAACGTCTAGCATATACTAAGCAGCATATTGTGGCTGCAGCGGGGAGAGTGTGGCAGAAAACCATGACCAATCGATTTGACGCTGTGAGCAACATTTTGGCCTCTAGTTTCCAACATTTTGGTTGGTTTTTCTCAAGGGTCTTGTTAAAAGCCTTACAACATCGTGCAAGGCTTAAAGAATCTAGATTTGTATTTACACTTTAATTTTGGGCAATGAGTTCCGAAACAGCAAATGATTTGCGCCAAAGTTTTTTCTGTCAAGAGACAGATTTCTGGAATATCTAAATTTTTTGTTAGGAGTGCTAGATGATGTCAAAAGTCTTCGCCGATAAGCCAGCTACGATTAAAGACTTGGAAGCTCATATTACTCCCGTAAATTGCGAGCTGACGGCCGCACTGCCGCAAAGAGTGTTCAAAAGTTTAATATTCCAAATTTACCATTTATGGCGTAGAAGCGGCCAATATTTTATAGATGTGTCCTTTATAATGTAAATGCCAGAGACTGTTCTTTCGGATTATAGTAAAGATTCAAAAATCCAATTGTTTTTTAACTATTTTGTGTAAAATTAAAAAAAAGCCTCTAAATGAATCGTCCTCTATCAGTTTTACTAACAACAATGCAGTACATCTCGTAAAGAAGGAAAATGTAACAAAACATGTGAGATCTTTGAAAATCGATTTAAATTTCGGTAATTACATAAAACATTTATTTCAATCAACAATATCACAAATTTCTTCCAACTTAATGGAAATGAGTGTAGGCAACGGGAGCAGAGTGTACCACTGGAGCGGCAGCATAGGTGTGAACAACTGGTGCAGCTGCATAGCTGTGAACAACTGGAGTAGCTATAGTTTTGACGACAGGAGCAGCAGCATAAGTGTGAACAACTGGTGCGGCGGCAATAGTCTTAACAACAGGAGCAGCAGCATAGGTGTGTACAACGGGAGCAGCAGCAACAGTCTTGACAACAGTGGGGGCAGCAGCATAAGTATGAACGACAGGAGCCAAATTGGTGAAACTTTGATGGGTAATGGCCGAAGAGGCTCGAGTATCCACAACGGCTGTTTTGGCCAACACAGCTGGTTGGACAATTGAATGCGTTTGGGCAATCAAACCAGGAGCAGCAGAGGCAACGGCTACAAAAGCAAAGACAGCAATGAATTTGAACATGTTGAGAATTGAATGATTTCACAATAAGAATCAAAGTGAACTGATGGCTTGAAATCAAATTGATATGGATTTTATACCAAAAATTTAGGTGGAAGAAAATTGTCAATAAGCTCAAAAATAATTACGCGTACTTTGTTTAACATATCTGTGCAATTATGTGTATGAGTACAAGCCTACATTGCCGTGTGTTTCATTGGAAGTTAAATTAAACCTCTAACCGGTTGTGTTGGCTGGTTGGCACTAAGTACTTGTAATTGTACTTCGTTTTTGTTGTTTTTTCGTTTCTTATGATTTTTCTTAGCATAGTGACTGATGTGTTTGGCGTTTACTGATCTATGTCTGGTAGACTGCCATGATTTTGCTTTTTATTGGCATGTAAGGGTTTAAGGAATGGATTATGTTTTCTACAAATAAATACTGTAGCAGAACCGTGATTGTATAGTTTTGGAATATCTACATAAATAACCGGAACTTTAACTAGAATTTTAGAAATATAAAGAAATTGAAAACTTGTCTGATACGGTTTAACCTGGCGGAAAAAATGATAAACGACAAAAGTGATTGATATGTGCGATTTAAGATTTGGAATAAGTTAAAGTCACAGCCAGTTCATACAACAACAATAAAGGCTCTGTCACACATCTTAAATCGTAAATAAAAATGAGCAAAATTATGTGATTGAAACGTATTTTTTCAAATTCGAATTTTCATTAAGGTAAAGGGGTGATATTCTAGTGAAAATATATGCAAATATCTGTTGCACAACATCAAATTTCAATAATTGCATTTGAAATGTTATCTTCCACAGTACAACACATGATTTTGGGACTTAATTCTGAGAACTGCACGTAAAAGTAGCCCCAAAATTTAAAACTTCTGCATCATTAGTTTTGTCAAGTTGGCTGCATTAATAAAACAGTACAACATTTGTCAGATCATTGATTTGGGACTCAATTCTTAGAACTGCACGTGAAAGTAGCCCCAAAAAGAAGAAGTTTCGTATAATTCGTTTTGTCAAGTTACATGTAGAGCTGAAAAATGTTGTACTATGTTATGCACAAGATACTGACTGAGACCTAACCCCTAAATACCGCAATTTAAATAACAAAACCCAACAATTTAGGATTTTACAAAGACATCAAGTCAAGAGTTCACAGACGTCCTTCGGATATCAAAGGACATCTAAAGAACATCATAACATCAATGTTTAATCATTAACTTTATTTCGTTTTTTCATATAATAGTCGTAGCTCGATCCTTACTTCTTGTGAGCGAAAGGAGTAGAGTAGACAACAGGGGAGGAAGCAGAGTAGGTTGGGTAGGAAGCGGCGTAGGTTTGGACAGGGGCAGCGTAGGTTTGGACGGGGGCGGCATAGGTTTGGACTGGAGCAGCGGCATAAGTTTGAACTGGAGCAGTGGCATAAGTGTGGACAACAGGGGAGGCAACAGTCTTAACGATACGAGTGTGGACAACAGGACTGGAAACAGTTTTGATTACTGGAGCAGCGGCAGCATAGGTGTGGTGGACAGTTTTAACAACGGGAGCAGGAGAGTAAGTGTGGACAGTTTTTACAACAGGAGCGGGGGCAGCATAAGTATGGACGACGTTTCTCACAACAGGAGCAGCGGCATAGGTGTGAACAACTGGGGCGCTGGCATAAGTTTGCACCAAAGGAGCAGCGCCATAAGATCCAGCAACATAAGATGGTTGCACAAAGGTTTGACCTACCAAGTTATGGCCATGACCAACCAAACCGGGAGCAGCAGAGGCAACAGCCAGCAAAGCGAACAAGGGAACCTGCAAAAGATGACCAATCAATGAATTAATGCCTACCAATCTTAGGACTTCGGGTAAACTTACGAATTTGAACATTTTGTTAATAGGTTACTAGTTAGTGGTGATATTGCTTCAAATGTTTGCAAAAAACTGGTGATGTCTGAAGAATATCTTGGAGTTTTTATATGATACACATGAAGTTCATAAAAGTGCCATCAGCCGGCACATTTCACTTGGCCTCTATGGGAATTGAATGACCGGTTTATGTTTTATTTGTTAGATAATTTATTCATAGAGATCTACATTACAATACGGGGCGGCTACAGTGAAGTGATGATGAACGTTGTGAGTTTTTTCTCCTCAACACAGTAACAGTCTTAGGATGCTGAGGTTAGTGACCGTTCAGAGTGCGAAAATTTTGCAAGGAATTACCATTTGAGAGAAAGTATAAAATGTAGAGCTACTAACACGTGTGCATATATAACTTCTGTTCTACGTCAGAGTGGATTCGATGGTTAGCTACAATTAATACCAAATGAATAGTGATCGAGGCTACAATGTTGATGGATTATGTGTTTTAGTGATGATGAGGTGTTCAACGGTTATAAGATCAGTATCTTTCTAATTTAAACAAATACATAATTTTGAGTTTATTCAGTAGCATGTTTGCAATGTGACTGCAAGACGACCAACAGGTATGTCAAACCGAAGGCCCTTATTACAAATGTTCCCCAACAATCTTGAGTTCTTTTTACATTTTAAATATAAAGTCCAATTATTTAAATAAAAAATATGAAAAATCATAAATTTTCCTAAATGAACAGAAACTAAACTACAAATAAAAACAAAATAAATCAAATATAACTGTGCACCCCATGAATATTTTAGGTCAATCATGGGTTTGGTAGGGATTTTTTAATTTTTTGCATTGATTTCAAAATATAACATCAAAGCTTGAACTAGACTGAATTATTAAATATATAAAAAAATTAAAAATTAAAAAGTAATCATTAAAAATTAAAAATTAAAAATTAAAAATTCAAAATTAAAAATTAAAAATTAAAAATTAAAAATTAAAAATTAAAAATTAAAAATTAAAAATTAAAAATTAAAAATTAAAAATTAAAAATTAATAATTAAAAATTAAAAATTAAAAATTAAAAATTAAAAATTAAAAATTAAAAATTAAAAATTAAAAATTAAAAATTAAAAATTAAAAATTAAAAATTAAAAATTAAAAATTAAAAATTAAAAATTAAAAATTAAAAATTAAAAATTAAAAATTAAAAATTAAAAATTAAAAATTAAAAATTAAAAATTAAAAATTAAAAATTAAAAATTAAAAATTAAAAATTAAAAATTAAAAATTAAAAATTAAAAATTAAAAATTAAAAATTAAAAATTAAAAATTAAAAATTAAATATAAAAATTAAAAAAATAAATATAATCTATAAAAAAAAATAGAAGAAAAAAAAGGTGATACAAATATACCAAATTCCAAAAAAAAAATTTATTTTAAATGTACCAAAATTACTTATGGAAACGCCTGTTGGCGGCCAATTCGAGCGGCGACTCTACTTGAGGAGAGTCTCAAAGGTTAATTTTCCCCCAGCAGCAATGACACTATAAATTCCTAGTTGCCTATAATTGTTGTAGTGAAATGGGGAGCTTCTGGTGCCACCAAATAACCAGCAAATTTACTGAACCCTAAACATCGTATCGTCAACCCGAATAGGAACGTACAAACATTATATGATACCGTTAAATTATACCAACTAGTACTTGAGTTTCAAAGGTTTAACTTTGATATACTTGGCGTTAGTGAAGGCAGGTGAACTGAAAACGGTAAACACAAAGGTGCAACGACTGGAAGCCAGTCTCATCCAGAATCTTGCTAGCGCGTTTCAACTCGCCCGTTCGCAAGGTATCAGTAGTACAGGTGTATGCACCGAAAGAGCCAAGTGACATTAACAATAGAGGTGGTTTTTCCAACCCCTTAAACACCACACTAGCTTCATTTAAAAACAGGATATTGTTATTCTCATTGGTTATCTAAACGCACAAATCGGCTCGGATAACAATAGACTGGACCCCTTGATGTCCGAACTTTTAGGAGCGCAGATGTCGCCTACGACCATTTCCTGGCCATAGAGAGAAACCGCATGCGGGTATTTGCGATACTCAAACAATCCCAAAAGACTAAGGCCCGATTTAATGCCGACGCATTTAAGAACACAAGCGTCCTTACAAGTTTTATGTCCCACGTGAGAGAGAATCTGCCCTTTGCCCCGAAACTCAGCTCTGATGTTAACGAGATTTGGTACACATCAAAGCACGAATTCACTGAGGCATGCAACATGTAGCTTAAACCACTGGCCTAAGCGAGGTCGCCCTGGATTTGTGAAACGAAAATCACATATCAGTGAAAATTGCCAGACTCAGAATCTTTCGGGAATTTCTAGAACTCTCTGCACAGCGGTCAAACACGGAATTGGTCCCCATCTCTCGCAAACCAAGCCGAAGACGCCGCTAGGGTTAATAACCTCAGAGACTTCTATGACATTACTTCCAAACTTGCAGGCAAGAACAGAAACCGTACACGTCCAATACGGGATAAAATGGGTCATCTAATTACATCCAAAAATGGCATGAACACTTTTCGGAGATTCTTAACTGCTCTTCTATTCGAACAAATAACCTCGACGACTGTATTTACAACAGATGCAGTTTTTAACTTATCGCCCCCCAGCAACGATGAGATCTTCTAAGCCGTAGAACAATTAAAGCAGGGTAAAGCCACGGGAAATGACTACAACCCCGTCAAACCTTTAACGGCTGACTCCAGAGTAACTGCGTTATACCTTCACCCTCTTTTTGAAGCTATCTGGAAGAAAGAAAAAATTCGAGAGGTTTGGTTGGTTGGGACCCTATTCAAAGAATTCCAGCGCCATTACGCTACTAAGCTCTCCTTTCGCAGTTTGTATGTGAGGTGGAGAGTTAAGTAGAAGTCCAAGCTGATATATCTTTACATCTTTATGAGGTTTCAAAATTGGCCAAAAACTATCGCAGTGTAATTTATGACATGTGCAACAGAGTTAGCTGGGTCATGTTATGCGAAAGGATGCAAATGCTCCAGCAGGAAACATCCTTCAAAAGTTAACCCAAAGATATATTTTAATAAAATCTATCTATCATCGTATTAACACTAATTTTAAATAAAACTCATTTACTTTCCTAATATCTATCAGTTGTCTTTATTGAATATCCCTATCACAGCCTATAACAGCATTTTTACTTCTTGTGGGCCAAGATGGTGTTAATAATGGATGGAACAACTGAAGTGGCAGAGTACACCACGGGAGAGGCGGCATAGGTTTGGTAAACAGGAGTAGAAACGGTTCTTACAACTGGGGCAGCAGCATAAGTGTGGACAACTCGAGTGGCAGCAGTCCTCAGCACAACAGGGGTAGAGATTGTCTTGACCACTGGAGCAGAAACATAGGTGTGGACAACGGGAGCGGCAGCGACAGTTCTGATAACTGGAGATGTGGCATAGGCAACGGGAGCAGCAGCATAAGTTTGTACCAAAGGAGCGGTAGCATAAGTGTTAGTCAGCACTGTGGGTTGTCCAATAAATCCAGCAGAGGCATAGGCCAACAAAGCGAAAAAAGAAACCTATACACAACAAAATGAAAATAATACGCCTTTTATGCCATTGTTCGGCTCTAATCCTCTTAAAAATTAACTTACGAATTTGAACATATTGTTAAACGTTTTCTTGATTGTTTTCCTTCAAAAATTAGAAAAAAACTGATAATAACTAAAGAATAACAATGAGTTTTTATATGTTATGGATTAGGTTCTTAATAGAAGGCTTCTTTACTATTACTGACATTAGTACTGGCTGCTATTGAAAACTAACTAAATGACCGGTTAATCTACAATTTTTGCATAATATATTCCGCAGTAGCGATATTATCAAGTGATACGATTTTTGAAATTCGCCAAAATACAATCGTCGACGACGAGTTTATTGACCGATTGTGGCAATTTTTTGCCACAACTGTTATCGAAATGGGTGCGTTATCATTCCGTTGCGATGATGACGCAGTGATCGGAACGAAAAATAATATATAAAAAAAACAACCTATCAAAACAAAATAAAAACTATAACACAATAGCCACTCTAATATAGCTTAGCCGGTTTGCTTGGCCGGAACATCTTCATTATCAACTATAAATTTTCATACACTTAATTGTGACTAAAATGCGACAAAATAAGAGCAAGTCTGGGGGCAACATTCACCGCAGACGAGTGGTCTAAGTCAGCGTCAATAGATTAACTTAATTTATAGGCCTTTTAGCAATGACATTGCTAAAATTTTTAACTAGAAAATTTTTTTTTTTGAATGATGCTAAAAACTCTAGTTTTAATGATTCATTGGGCGATTTTACATGATGTTAACTTTGATAAAATAGATTTAATAAAAAAAAAAACAATTTAAAGTGTATGGCTGGACTCGCGGGATCTACCCTAAAACAGTACAAAAATTTTAAGCTCATTGATTTCGGACTCAATTTTGAGAACTGCATTTAAAATAAGAAGTTCTCCATCATTCGTTTTGTCAAGTTACATGCCATAATGATTTACAATCGATTTGAAGTTAGTAAGTATCGTATATGGGAATTTGTCACGCTTTAGGCTCAAGTGTTGTACTGAGTAATTAGGGCACGGGGAACCGAAATATTACTATCGTCTATTTCACTCTCTCCATTACTTTCGTTCGTTACCTTGCGTCCGGGTAATCGGCGGTTCTACCCTAATTACGGCCATGTATTTATTTTAACTACCACAGTGTTATTTTATGTTCACAAACAAGATGTATGTTAATCTTTCAGAGTTTCCGAAATATTCTTTGAAAAAAAATTACAATTCTTTGAATAATCTCATAGATGGTAACATTTGGTAAGTTTGAGAATAAACATTAATATTTGCGAATCAGTAAAATTTCTACAGATGATAAAAAATATTATATTAAGTGTGCATTTTTATGCATCTTATACATAAGATATTTTAAAAACAACCACTTTGATTTACTTCTCTTTAGAATTTTGAGCCATTTGAATTTGCGAATTTTTTTTTTTGCTAGTGGACCATTTGTGACGTCAATAGTTGCCATAAAATTACTCTCAGACATAGTGATAACTGTTGTCTGCCTTAGATAAAAAATAGTGACACCCCGTTTCTATGAATAATGTATGACAATGCGCTCAGCTAATCAATAAAATAGAGCATATAATCTTCGAATTGGATATTAATGAGTTTTTATTGTTGGACTGTCAATAAAGCGCAAAATAAAACACATATCTGATATACAATCCGATTAGTCGAAATCCGGTTAATTCTTTTTATTTGGGCAGGAAATAATTGTAAATTCATCATATTGTTTGCAAAAAATCATTGATGTATAAGGCTTTATTTTATATGGTTATCAAAAAGCTACAACTTTTTATTGTGACAAAAATACAAAAGATCTGCGAAAATTTTACTACATTTTGATTGTTATCATCCGTTACTCTGAGCAATTTTAGTTGCTGCGACAATGCTTACACACAGTGGTAAGATGCTAGAGACTGTGGGTTATGGGAGTGAAGGAAATTTAAATTATAATTTATGTTTATTTTATATTTACTATTAATTTTTATTTTTTAATTTAAATTTTGTATTTTTAATTTCTAATTTTTAATTTTTAATTTTTAATTTTTAATTTTTAATTTTTAATTTTTAATTTTTAATTTTTAATTTTTAATTTTTAATTTTTAATTTTTAATTTTTAATTTTTAATTTTTAATTTTTAATTTTTAATTTTTAATTTTTAATTTTTAATTTTTAATTTTTAATTTTTAATTTTTAATTTTTAATTTTTAATTTTTAATTTTTAATTTTTAATTTTTAATTTTTAATTTTTAATTTTTAATTTTTAATTTTTAATATTTAATTTTTAATTTTTTATTTTTAATTTTTAATTTTTAATTTTTAATTTTAAGTTTTTAATTATTTAGTTTTTAATTTTTAATTTTGATTTGTATTTTGTATTTTGAATTTTGAATTTTGAATTTTGAATTTTGAATTTTGAATTTTGAATTTTGAATTTTGAATTTTGAATTTTGAATTTTGAATTTTGAATTTTGAATTTTGAATTTTGAATTTTGAATTTTGAATTTTGAATTTTGAATTTTGAATTTTGAATTTTGAATTTTGAATTTTGAATTTTGAATTTTGAATTTTGAATTTTGAATTTTGAATTTTGAATTTTGAATTTTGAATTTTGAATTTTGAATTTTGAATTTTGAATTTTGAATTTTGAATTTTGAATTTTGAATTTTGAATTTTGAATTTTGAATTTTGAATTTTGAATTTTGAATTTTGAATTTTGAATTTTGAATTTTGAATTTTGAATTTTGAATTTTGAATTTTGAATTTTGAATTTTGAATTTTGAATTTTGAATTTTGAATTTTGAATTTTGAATTTTTAATTTTTAATTTTGAATTTTGAATTTTGAATTTTGAATTTTGAATTTGGATTTTGAATTTTGAATTTTGAATTTTAAATTTTGAATTTTGATTTAATTTTCTCCGGTTAAGAAACCAATCGCCATTCATTGTTTCTTAACAGCTTTAATTGGCTTAAACGCTATTCTAAAACGCCTTTTACTTAGTGCGCATATGATTTACATTTTATTCCATTCATTGCATAACAATTAAGGGCCAATAAAATTATGCTTAATCAAATCTTTTGTTGGCCACTTTAACATCGAATTGAACCCATCCCATAGTGTTGTTGGTGGCCAATATCTTACCAATAAACCGGTCATATAATGGCACCGGGGACATATCGATGATGATTTTGATTTAGTAATTGAAGTTTTTTGAAAGATAATACAGATAGTATAAAAACTTGATCATAATTCATGAATAGCATCAGATACATTCAAGCATTTGAAGCATCACAACAATCAACAACAAAAAATCTCAAGCAAAATGTTCAAATTCGTAAGTTACAGTGTGAACTAATTTCGAAATTTTATAATGAGAGCTTCATTATCCTTTACAGGTGACTTTGTGCGCTTTGTTGGCTGTTGCCTCCGCTGCTCCCGGTTTGTTAGGCAGTCATCATTCTTTTGTCCAGCCTACTGTGTTGACTAACTCTTATTCAGCCGCTCCTTTGGTACAATCTTATGCTGCTGCTCCTGTTGCCTATGCTAGCTCCCCATATGTTCAGACCTATGCTGCCGCTGCTCCAGTAGTTCACAGCTATGCTGCTGCTCCAGTCCACACTTATGCTGCTGCTACCCCAGTGATCAAGACTATTGCCAGCCCTGTTGTCCACAGCTATGCTCCCACTAATGTAGTACAAACTTATGCCGCTGCCCCAGTAGTCAGATCTTATGCTGCTCCTGTTGTCCAAACCTATGCTGCCTCTCATTTGGCCTACTCTTCTCCTTTGGCTTACTCTTCTCCTGTGGTCTACACCAACTTGGCTCACAAGAAATAAGAAGTTCTCTAGTCATGGCGTTGCAAAGGATATGCAAAGTTGATTGTTATCGTTGTAGAAATAATAAATAAAACTGTTAAAAATTATGAAAAGTGTTGTTTTATTTTTAATCTCTATATAAATTAGTCTCATTGTAATGCTTGTCATGGCTAAAGTTACGAACTTAAAGCAGTGGAAATAAAATATTCTCAGTGCTTTGGATGTTGACTTTTCGGCCGACTTAGTTCATTTTAAACTACGGACAGATCAAAGTGTTGCTGAATTAAATCTATCAATAACCTCCGCTAATGTTGTATCAAAAATCAATCAAATTATTGAATTTTAATTACTCCTTTAAGACCACATGAATATGGATTAGCAAACGCTTGAAATTGACTTTGTTTGCATATTGAATAACAAAAATTTTGCATATTTATGTTGAGACTGGGCAGCAAATTTTGTGAGACTCAATAAATTCATGAGCAGTAGCTGTGCAAAATATCGATCAAGACAGGGGTTCCATTACTCAAATCTTTGATATAGAGCTGCAATTTTAGTAACATTTTTAAAAATGCTGATCTGACAGTATAGCCCCTGAGTGGCATTTGTTGATGTAGAAGTATTTCAATGTTAGTTCACAGAAATTTTACTCAATATATATTGACCAATAGAACAGTTGTTAGTGACATTGTGTTTCAATCATCTTTAATTCCAGCTGATCGTTGAAATTTTTCAGCGAATTCAGGAAATATTTATTATGAATTCAATTGAAAAGTATTGGATACAGTTCACAGCTCTTGCCTATAGCCCCTTTACACCAGTAAAGAGCAGCATATGTCTTTTTGAACCTCTCCTCCACATTGCATTTCCTAAACAGTTTCATGTCAAGGATAATTCCCAGATACATGACTTGCTCTGTCAACTACAACTGTACACCCACTAAGTAACGACACATCGTTATGGTTCAAATGTTCATATTTGATATTTCCAAAAAAAATAGGATAAGCTGGGTCTGAAATGAGCTTAGCGATAGTTCGTTGTTGGCGTTAGAGTTTGACACTATGTTTAATTAGCTGGTTTTGGTCTATCTAATACACTTAGTAGCTAGATATTTCATCCATGTCATTGTTTGCAGTAACACTACTTTACTTTTCACAGGATGGTAAAAAAAATAGATACATGGCATAAAAACTTTTTATTTGTTATGAAAGCACATAAAAGGATAATATATTTTTGATAAATTACATAATCAATATGAAGTCCTGGATTATTTTAACACTGCTGCAGCCAATAACGAAACATTTCAAATATGTGAAATTTTTTACATTTTCTCCCAGGTATGCTTCTTTAACTCCTCATGTTACAAAGGGTCATAGTTAAAAACGTAACTTTGAAGGTATACCCTAAGAAAAAAGTCCATTGGACATAAGTCATCTTATTTGGATATCAGTTTTTGCCAAAACAAAATACTGAACTAAACCCAATGAGTCGTTGAGTCGTTATGCCTATGTTGCTGGTCATTGCATTTCTCATAACAACATCCAACACAACGTTCAAGAGTAATGGCGATAAGATGCATCCTTGTCGCACACCAGCTTTAACGGAGACATAATCGATTATAGAATTCTGGTGAAGTATGCGACAGTTTCCGTTTCGTTATAGCTCTTGAATAACACTATGACACAATTTGAGGGTCATTGTCTCGGGGGTGAACCAAACCAATTTCAAACGATTGCATTTGACCTCAGTAGCAAAACCCTAAACTCCATTTTGCTCCACTACGTCACAAATTTCAAAATTTTTTGTACAGTGGTTTGAAGTGTGAATTTTTTGGTCAAAAGTCGATTCAAAGAATATAAAAAATCATCTATAAAAGTACATTTGGGGTATTTCATGTCTTCGGAGACCTATACTAAAACATTCAGGGGAATATTTCCTCGGAACATTTTAACCCCCTAGCTGCCGCCCGTGTGGGACATTTTTGGCCCAATTTTGAAAAACTGTTTATATGTCAACTTTGGAGGGAGGTCAAGGCTTAGAATCTTCGATAAAAATATTTTCCGGAAAATTTCACTAAGAGTCACCGAAGACAAATAGCCTCTACGAGTCAAAGGTTATAAAATAAAATAAAATGCTAAGAAGACTACTTTTGAGCAAAGAGTGCAACAAACTTTTTCGGCAGTGAACCAAACTAATATCAAGCGGTAGAATTTGACCTCAGTAACAAAACACTAAACTTCGTTTTGCTCCATTACGTCACAAATTTTTTTTAAAGTGGTTTGAAGTTTGATTTGTTTTGGTAAAAAGTCGAATGAATTATTCCCCGGAAAGTTTTAATGTAGGTCTCTGAAGACATGAACTAACCCAAATCTAATTTTACACATGATTTTTCATTTTCTTTTATTTAACTTTTGACCAAAAAAATCCAACTTTAAACCACTGTAAACAAAAATTGTGACGTAGAGGATCAAAATGGAGTATAGGGTTTTGTTATTGAGGTCAAATGCTATCGTTTGATATTGGTTTGGTTCACCCCCGAAAAAGTGTGTTGCACTGTGTAATCGCTATAATTTTCCTCGGTTCACCTCTACAGGTAAGTGCTTTCCAGATGACGCTACGGACAATTGTGTCGAAAGCTTTTTCGAAGTCGAAAAAGACTAGAGCGGAGATCTCCATTCTACTGATTGCTCGATTATTATGTGTAGGCTGTTTATGTGATCTACGCAGGATTTTTGAGCTCTGAATCCAGCCTGTTCGCAACGAAACTCTTTGTCGAGGGAATCACAAAGTCTTCTATTGGTAATATTCGCGATGACCTTATTTATCTCACTCTGTGAGATCACCTTTCTTACGAATGTTGATGATCAAGTCCTCTCTCAGTTCGTCGGAAAGTTCATTATTGTCCCATATTCTTTGTACAATATTCTGCAGCAGGAAGGCGCTCTTTTGGGGGTCTGCTTTAAACAGCTCTGGATTGATATTATCAGGTCCAGGAGATGTGTAATATCACATATATTTGCTGTGTCAGTCCCATTGTGTCACCAGACTTTGTCACTACGACCAATGTATGTTCCCTATTGCAGTTGTAAAGTAAAGGTTTTCGCCAAGAGAGATGATATAGATAACATTCTACAAAAATGTTCGTCTCATCTTCCAATTCATACTCAAAATCAATTCCATTATAATTTCAACAATTTTCTATATTTTCGATAACACAATTTTAACAATACTTCAACTTAATGGTGGTACAAACTTGCATAAGCAACAGGAGCGGAAACAACAGTCTTAACCAAAGGAGCAGCATGAACTACAGGGGCTGCAGCATAAGTATGAACTACGGGAGCAGCAACAGTTTTAAGCAGAGGAGCAGCGGCATAAGTGTGGACTACTGGGGTAGCAACAGTTTTGATTACAGAAGCAGCAGCATAAGTATGGACAACGGGAGCAGAAACAGTCTTAACAACAGTAGGGGCGGCATAAGTGTGGACAACTGGTGCAGCAATAGTCTTAACTACAGGAGCAGCGGCATAAGTATGGACAACTGGAGCTACTGGTACTTTTTTAACCAAGTTCGTGAAACTTTGATGGGTAATAGCTGAGGCAGCACTAGTATCAACCACAGCAGTTTTGGTCAAAACAGCAGGTTGAACTATCGAATGGGTCTGAGCAACAAAACCGGGAGCAGCGGCAGCAACAGCCAACAAAGCGAAAAGTGATACCTGTTGTCAATGAAATTAAGGAATTAATTCATGTTACATATGATTAGGCCTTAAAGTTACTTACAAATTTGAACATTTTGTTAAGGGATTTATTTTTGAGATTGTCTTGCTTCAATTGTTGGAGTGCAACTGATAATTTGGTAGTACATATGTAAGGTTTTTATATACTATTATGTCAAAGAGTTGAAAATTTCAATAAAAACTTAAAGAATACTTTTTGGTTGGTGTTGTTTATTATAGTAATTAACTGGTTTATTTGTATGTAGCGACATTAAAAATTGTTGGCCGTAGTACAATGTGTCAAGTACTTTATTGTTAACGCTTAATATCAATATGTAGAGTCATGCTGAAGACTTTTGATATATTTAACTTGGACCACAGGAAGTTGTACTGCTAGTATTCAATAAATGAATAGGGATTGTGTGCTATATTCGTTTCCTATTTCAATTATAACGAATAACAAAAAATGACAATTGGAAATACTATTAAAAAAAGAAACTTATTTTATTAGCATTTATTTTAATAGGAACTTAATGTGAAGTATAGGATATAAAAAAAACTTAATTTCCCTTTACACTCCATGAATGATGTATGGGATAGCTTCTCGCGTTGTTGCGAATTAACACGCTTTCTAACTTAGATTTACAACAAACTGAACCTACTTGTTTATCGACGAATACGAACGTCACTATTTAAGAAGCCTCTACTAAACAAGCCGATTGACTCGACACTTATACTGCAAAGTTGCTGCCGACAACATCTAAGGGAGCCGGCAAAGAAAGAAATATGTAGATGACTGGAGCCGGGAATCGAACCACGGATCTCCCGCATGCTAGTCGCGTGTTCTACCCACTATGCCAGGGCCGTTCAAATATATAGGATATACGTAACAGATTTATCACAAATTTCTTCTTTATTCAAATTTTCTGTCTTTTCAATCCATCTGTTTTAACTTCCTGTGGTCAAAGCTTAAGCAGAAGTCTTCAGCATGACACCACATATTCACTTTAAACACTAACAATGAACTGTTTGACTCATTATAGTACCAACAATATTATATGTGGCTACTCACAAATAAACCAGTTAATTACTATAATAAACAACACTAACCATCAAGTATTCTTTAAGATTCAATTGAAGTGTTCAACTCTTTAAACTTAATGGTATATAAAAACCTTACATGTGAGCTACCAAATTATCAGTTGCACTCCAACAATTGTAGCAAGACAACCTTAAAAACAAAAACCTTTACAAAATGTTCAAATTTGTAAGTAAAAACGTGAATTATATGTAATGTACAGAATATTGAATATGTACTGATTCCTTTCCCTATTGACAACAGGTATCACTTTTCGCTTTGTTGGCTGTTGCTGCCGCTGCTCCCGGTTTTGTGGCTCAGACCCACTCGATTGTTCAACCTGCTGTTTTGACCAAAACTGCTGTGGTTGATACTAGTGCTGCCTCAGCTATTACCCATCAAAGTTTCACGAATTTGGTTAAGAAAGTACCAGTAGCTCCAGTTGTCCATACCTATGCCGCTGCACCAGTTGTCCATACTTATGCCGCCCCTACTGTTGTTAAGACTGTTTCTGCTCCAGTTGTCCATACTTATGCTGCTGCTCCTGTAATCAAAACTGTTGCTGCCCCAGTGGTTCACACTTATGCTGCTGCTCCTGTACTCAAAACTGTTGCTACTCCCGTAGTTCATACCTATGCTGCAGCCCCTGTAGTTCATGCCGCTCCTTTGGTTAAGACTGTTGTTTCTGCTCCCGTTGCTTATACAAGTTTGTACCACCATTAAGTCCAAAATTTGTTGAAATTTTAATATCGAAAATATAAAATATATTGTAAATTATAATATAAATGTGTTGTCTATTGGGAAATTGGGAGATGAGAAGAAAATTAATCGTGAAATGTCACCTATATCATAGTTGTAGATCAGTGTCCTGCAAAACCAAATGCACGCACATACGCATATTATACATTTGTGTGAGTGAATGCGGGACCGGCAGTAGCATAGTGGTTAGAACACGTGACTACTATGCGGGAGGTCCCGGGTTCTATTCCCGCCTCCAGCCATCTCCATTTCATTGCCCGCCCCCTTAATGATGTCGACAGCAACGTCGCAGTATAAGTGTCAAGTCAATCGGCATGTCTAGTAAAAGCTTCTCAGACAGTGACGTTGGAATTCGTCGATAAACAAGTAGGTGGCATCAGTTGTGAATCTGAAAATAGAATGCGTGTTAATTCACAACAACGCGAGAAGCTATCCCCCGTACCTCATTACGGGGTGTAAAGAGAAAATTAAATTTTTTTTAAGTGAATGAATGTGAAGCAAATATGTGTAGTGTTGCTTTTACAACGCTCAAGCAGAGATTGACCATAGACAAACTGATTTAAATCACACATTGATATGCGTCTATGTGAATTACCGATCGTGTCTATGTGACAAAGAAAACCAGTCGTTTGCAACAGCAAATTGGTCGTAGTAACAAAATCTAAATGTTTGTTGTATTTAAAAAATCTACGGCCTATGAATGTCCGATATGGCTTAATAGTCACCTATATCATAGTGGTAGATCAGTGTCAGGCAAAGCCGAATGCACGCACATACGCATATTATACATTTGTGTGAGTGAATGTGGGGCCGGCAGTGGCATAGTGGTTAGAACACGTGACTACTATGCGGGAGGTCACGGGCTCTATTCCCGCCTCCAGCCATCTACATTTTTCTTTCATTGCCGGCCCCCTCAATGATGTCGACAGCAACGTCGCAGTATAAGTGTCGAGTCAATCAGCATGTCTAGTAAAAGCTTCTCTGACAGTGACGTTGGCATTCGTCGATAAACAAGTATGTGCCGTTAGTTGTGAATCTAAAAATAGAAAGCGTGTTAATTCACAACAACGCGAGAAGCTATCCCATACCTCATTCATGGGGTATAAAGAGAAAGTATGTTTTTTTTGAATTAGTGATTCTCGTAATATTTACATCGATATAGGCTTCCAAAGATTGTAATGAGTTCGAGATAAATTGTTCAGTAAACATAAGAATCCTTTTTTAACATTTCATTATATTTGGGACCGGCCGTGGCATAGTGGTTAGAACACGCGACTACCATGCGGGAGATCGCAGGTTCAAACCTGGCTCCAGTCATCTTTAAAAAGAAAAAAATAAATAAAATTTTCTTTCATTGTCGGCTCCCCTCGAATGTTGTTTGACAGCAACTTCGCAGTATTAAGCGTCGATTCAATCGTCGTGTCTAGTAAGAGTTTCTCAAAACAGTGACGTTCGCATTCGTCGATAAATAAGTAGGTGCCGTTAGTTGTGAATCTAAAAATAGAAAGCGTGTTAATTCACAACAACGCGAGAAGCTATCCCATACCTCATTCATGGGGTGCAAAGGGAAATTAAGTTTTTTTTTTTTTATTATATTTGGAGACCAGAATTCGATTCCTATCTCAGTCATCTTAATTTCTCTCATCTGCTTAAAGAGTAATGTCACGTCTTGTGAAAGCTTCTAAAACAACTAACGTTCGAATTTGTCGTTAAGCTGTTGGTTTCGTAGTAGTGTGAGTCCAAAAATAGAAGCGTGTTAATTCACTCAAATGTAAAAAGTTGTCCCATACCTCATAGACGGGATGCAGAGCAAAGTAAGGGACTTTGGCTTATCTATCTATATATATAAAAGGCTTGGGTGACTGACTGATCACTCCCCAGCCTAAACGGCTTAAGCTAGGACCGTGAAATAAGGAATGTAGGTTTCTTTTATGACGTAGGCGCGCACTAAAGCGGGATTTTTAGAAATTCGGACTGCATGGGGGTAAAAGAGGGGTGGCCCCGCCCCATATAACTCGAATTTTGAAATGACTGTATCTTTTAAACCATTATAAGTACAAAGTCGATATTTGGTACGTATATCGGTCGTATAAGTGAACGTATTTTGTTTTTGGAAAGCGGGCGGTGCCACGCCCCTTTTAAAAAATATATATATTGGCCAAATAAATGAACCGATTGTAATTATATGTTCATTGTGTGATACCGTCCATAGGGCCTCTATAATAGGAAACATTATTAGACAAAAGGGCGTGGCACCGCCCACACAAACCGAAATTTCAATCGGTCATATCTCAGGAGCAATTAGAGGTAAAAAAGATGAGATTTGCTACATATGTTAATGGGACATGGGGGATTACGTCTCGCTGGGAAATGGGCGGTGCCACGCCCCTTTTGATTAAATCGTTGTCTCCGCGAAATAAATGGACCGATTGCAATAAAATTTTCACTGTCTCGTACTATCCGTAGGGCCTCTATCATAGGCTACATGAATACATAATTAGACAAAGGCGCGTGGCACCGCCCAACACAACTTTCAATCGTTTATATTTTAAGAGCCATGTTAGGCTCTTAAAATAAAAATGGTACATGGAAAATTACGTCTCGCTAGGAAATGGGCGGTGCCACGCCCCTTTTGCAAAAACTCTTAAGTCGGTCATATTAATAGAACGATTGTTTCATAGGAAATATCATAATCTTTATATTTAAATTTGTTTAAATCTGTAGATAGGATGATGAAATTTGGGGTGGTTGTTTTCTTTTTCGAGCAAACGTCAGTTAATTCTGGAAATTTTTTCTTTTAGGGATACAAATTACCAAAAAGGGATAAAAGTTAGACCATCACCCAGACTAATTGGCTAATGCTATAATTTCGAAAATTGATATAATGATATATGTAAATATGATAATTTATATGGGCTTGTTCAAAGGAAGGAAGTTTTTCGAAATTCTTACCTCTTAGGGGTAAATAAGGACGAAAAGGGATAAAACTGGCACTAAACGGCTAGAGATATAGTTTTAAAAATTGAAGTAAATATTTTAATAGTGCAAAGTTAAGTAATTTTTTGAAATTCGATCTTTCGTTGTAAAAAGGCCGAAAAGAGATAAAACTGCTACCATCACCCAGACCATACGGCTAAAGCTATAATCGTATAAAAGGCACTCAAGGAGTACAATCACTCAGACCAATGGGATAAAGCTACAATCACATAAATGGGGTGTTCGTTCTTCTTATGAAGCGTTTGCATTTGACCTGTCGTGGTTGAATTCATAAGAAGATTCATTGTAAGTACGGGCGAAGCAACGCGAGCCGGGAAAGCTAGTAATCCATAAAATGATGGTCAGTTACTACCTTAAGCCAACGGCAAAGGATAAAAGCACATGTTCTATTGTAAGAAATATTTAATATGAGTATAGAATTGCTACATAAGATAGTTGCATTCTATTAAAAGGCGCCATAAAACTTTCGGTATAATGTTACTGCAGTCCGTTCAAACAATGGTAAGGAGAAAATAACTAAAAAATAGGTAATAGGAGCAAGGACAAAGTAAATGCAAAGAAACAGCCTTGAAAAGTTTTTCATTAAATGTATTAAAACCTGCCAGGTAGACGAAGAGTTATGGCCACACATAATTTACGTGATAAATAAGTATTAGCTGTATGAATATTTCGGTCGCGATATCGCACAAAGCGTATAGCAAAAATTCTTTTAAAATGTTGCAAAAAAAACTTAGAAATAAAGTAAATTCTAAGCCCAAAAAAACGACATCAAATTTTGGGGTCATCTGCATATATCCTGTTAGATAATATTATTCGGCTATGCCAAAGCTGAGATACCCTTCTCGAATAAAAAACTTTATTTCCATTTACAAAACAATAACTGAGGTATGTGATAGCTTCTCGTGTTATTGTTTATTAACACGCTTTCGATTTTTATACTTACAATAACGGCACCTACTTGTATATAGACGAATGCGAACGTCAGCTGTTTGAGAAGCTTTTACTGGATATGCCGTTTGACCCGACACTATACTGCGAAGATCCTGTCGACTACATCGAGGTTGCCGTCGATGAAAGAAAATGTAGATGGTTGGAGACAGAAATGAAACCATGATTCTCTCGCATAATAGTCCGTGTTCTTAACATCATGCCACGGATGGACCCACACGGCCCCTCAGATATCCTTCGTCAATAATAAAAATGGTGATAAAGACATTTTGTACGAATTTTCCTAACACCCAAAAATGGGGAGTTTGTATGGGAGGTAATTTTTATCCAATCTAGCTTATCATAGAACTTAGTCACCGCTCGGAGGACAAAAAAGGTAACCTTAAACTACGTCTGAAATCGATAGACAGAATGGACGTCTTTTTTACAAATGGACGCTTTTTTACAATTGGAAGAACAAACTGAATATACCCTTCGGTTCGTGCGTGCGCGTGATGAATGATATATTGTCGGTATCCTATAAAAAAAGTCTCAAGCCCACGGCTTGATTCAAATAAATAATACTGAAATAATTTGAATTATCTTTCACAATATTTTATTTAAAACATAAAATTTGTTTTTCAACAATTTCCTAATGATTAACGACATGGAAAGCAGGGGCAGCATGGACAACAGGAGCGGCATGAACAACTGGTGCGGCATGAACCAAAGGAGCTGCGTGAACGACGGGAGTAACAACGGCTGCATTGGAGTGAATTTGAACATGGGATTGATGAGAAACCGAGTGGCCAACAATGGGAGCGGCTACAGTCTTGACCACAGGTACAACGGGAGCGGCATGATAAGTGTGCACAACGGGAGTGTGAACAGTTTTGACGACAGGAACAACGGGTTCAACGGTCTTGACGACGGGCACTACAGGAGCAGCATGAACAACAGGAGCCGCATGTACTACGGGAGCAGCATGGACGGTGGTTTTAACAACTGGAGCTACAACGGGCTCAATAACTGCCTTATTGTGCACACGGGTAAAACTCTGATGTGAGACAGCCGAAGGAGCACTGTGGACAACTGCACCTACCTTAGCCAAAACGGGCTCTTGTACAACGGTATGATGTTCAGCAATCAAACCAGGAGCAGCCAAGGCAACGGCGACACAAGCAAAGAAAGTAACCTAGGGGACGGCATAAAATTGTAGAATTAGCAAACAAAATTGCTTTAGCGAAATTCAAAGCTTAAGAAACTTACGAATTTGAACATTTTGTTGGTTAGTTTGTATTGTGAAATCTCAAACGAAACTGATGCTGTTGTTAAAACCTCAAATTCAATTTATACTCAAAAATTCTATAGTCCAGACAAGACTCTTGAAAAAGGGAGTGTCAACTACTATGCGGCGTCGTTGAGGGACAACCGCCTACAACATTGAACTTTATGTAGTACATACTTGGATTTCAATTGCTGCGGCGGCGTTCAATGATTTGTGTCACAATTAATAACTTAATCTCATTACGCGCGTACAGAGACAAGCGTTCGAATTGAACAGATTAGTGCTGAGGAGGTAACACAACAAACCAATAATCAAATAGCTATTTAACAAGAATGTGATTGAAATGACGTTTGAGGTTTCTTTGTTATGTTCGTAGGTAATGAATGGATGAACAGTGGTATTAACTTCCGTTTTCTTTTACCAAAATTTTTCCCATAAAAATTCACTTTTTAAAGGAAGAAGAAATTAAAGTTTTGAAACGAAAATTGTCTGCCTGGTGAGTCTGCCAGTAAATCAAAGGGGAAACATTCTTATCTCTCAAAAAAATAAATAGTAATCTAAAAATTTTATTTTCAAAAAATTTACATTTTTAAAAATTAGTAAATTAGAAATAATTGTAATATAAAAATATAAATTTCAGAAACAAAGAAATTAAATGGAAAAAAATTCTTGTAGTTTTGTTAGCAAAATTAGTACTTTTAATCAAAAATTTTATATTTTTATTCAAAAGTAAAATTTTTAAAATTTAAAAAAAATTAAAACAGATAAAATTTTTTTATGTGTTTCAAAAAAAAAAATTTGATTTAAAAAAAAAAATTAAAATACTGTATAAAATTTTTTTTCCGTTTTTTTCAAACGAAAATCTGTTTTTGTTAATGAACAATTTTTTCTTTGCATATTTTGTTAACAAAGCAAGCAATTTTATGTAAAACTAAAAAAAAAATTAATTTTTTTAACAAAAAAATAACATAATCGAAAAGAATTCTAATTATTTTTAAATATTAACAATGTATTTTATTAAAAAAAATGAAAATTATTACAAAAATACATTGTAGAAGAAACTACTTAATTTCTTTGTCAATAATTGTTTAAGATTTTTTTTTGTAAAAAAAAATAAAATTATATTTAATTAAAAAAAAAAAAAAATTATATATGTTAGATTTTTATAAAAATTAGATTTTATTTACTGAAAAAAATACAAATTACATTAAAAAATATAAACACTAATTAAAAAAAAAATTAGACCTTTTTTAAAAATATTCTAATACTAACTAAAAAAAATTTCCTTTAAAAAAACCGTGTTTAAAATATAAAAACAAATATACACAAAGATCTCATTATTTTCAATAAAAATTATATGGTTTTTTTCAGCAGTTCTGTTAACAAGTCTAAAAAATTTATTCAAACAAAAAAATATGGTTTTTTTTGTATTTTTAATCAATAAATGTTCAATAATTATTTTGTCAAAAAAAATAAAATTAGATATTATTCGTTAAAAAAAATTTAAATTCTATTAAAAAATATAAAAATTATGTATACAGAAACTGTATTAGAATTTCTAAAAAAAATAATATTAAATTTTTTTCTTAAAGTTATTAAGATTTTCAAAAATTGAAAAACTATACAAAAAAAATTTTTCATCCTATAAAAAAAAACTATAAACAAAAATTTAAATTTTTTTTGACTAAAAAATTATATGTTTTTTTCTGCAATTTTTTTAACAAAAAACTGTATTAGAATTTTTGAAAATTGAATATTAATTTTTTTTTTTAAAAAGTTATTAAGATTGTCAAAAATTAAAAAACTAACATAAAAAAAATGTTCATCCTAAAAAATAGCGTTTTAAATTTTTTTTAACAAAGCTTAAATAACATTTGACATATGACTAAAAAGAAAATTTAAATTTCAAAAAAAAAATTATTTTTTCAATAAAAAAATTCTAATTTTTTTTTTATATTTTTTTTTTTAAATATTACCAATGTATTTTTAAAAAAAAAAAGAAAGTTATTTAAAAATAAATTTTTTAAGAACAAATTTTATGTTTTTAACCAGTAATTATTTAATAATTTATAGAAAAACAAAATTAAATAAAAATACTATATTTTTTTCAAAAATTTAACTTTTAAATTTAAAAAATTGCTTTGTAATAAAAAATATATTTTTTGTTAAAAAAAATAAATTTTTATTTTATTTTTTAAAAGAAAAAATAAAAAAAAGAAAATTATTAAAAAAATAAAAAATAGGTTTTTTAAAAATAATTAAAATACTATTTAAAAAAAAATCTAATTAAAAAAAAAAGGTTTTTTCTGCAATTTTTTTTAACAAAGCCAAAAATTTTATTAAGACACAAAAATTTTATTAAAACAAAAAAAAAATTCAAAAATTAAATTTTTTTAATTATTATTTCTTTTTTTAATACTAACAATGTATTTTATTAAAGAAAAACAAATTTATTACAAAAATAAATATTTCAAAAAAAGATTTAATGTTTTAATCAATAATTGTTTAATAACTTATAGAAAAACAAAATTACAAATTAATTTAAAATATATTTCTAGTCCTGAAGTAAATTTTTAAAATTAAAAAAATAAATTTTTATATAAAAACACAAAAAGGTGAACTTGAAAACATTTTTAATAAATAATTAAAAAATATAATTTAAAAAAACTGGTAATTTTTCGAAAAAATCAATTTTTTAAATTATTATTTTTTTTAATATGCAAAAATACAGTTTTTAAAAAAAAAAATTTACATATTTTTTTCATCTATTATTGTTTAATAAATTACAAAGTCACTATTCATATATGTTAAAAAAAATTTTTTTGATGGAAGAAAAATTATATTTTCGAATCAAATTTTTTTCTCTTTCTTCTCAAAGAACTATTATATTTTTAAAAATTATTTATTCAACAGTTGTTCTTGTGTATTAGATCATAGACAAACAATCTCACCATAGAAAAATCTCACCGTCCAGTTTCTTCAGTTTATTTAAATGTTTGCCTTTGATTCTAAATATTAAAAACATATTTTCCCACCATATTAATTGCATACACATAATTTCTATCTTTACCAATATCTGCATCGACCATGACTAATTATACCCCAACACCACTGTGCAGCACTTCCGTGTGAGTATCTCCTTTGCATTCTGTATCGTATTGTTTTGGCTTTAGACCAAATAATTGATTAGAGTCATTCACAAGCTGAAACCATAAAATAATCGACGCGTACATAAACCTATATAACATACACCACACATACATACCTCCTCACATAAGTACATATAATCATGTTAAAGAATAACACTTGAAGTTGAAAAACCTTCATCAATTAAACTATAATCAGCGGACAGCCAAAAACAGATAGAAACAACACAACACCACACTACAATATTGGTAATTTTAGCCACAGAGAGCAGAAGAAACAGACAACAACAAAAATACGGCAAAACAAAATAATAACCAAAGTACTAAGAGCACATATTACCTGTTGTTGGCTTCATGGATGTTATCACTCGAAACTGTTTAAGCCAACTTTTTATGAGGCTTAAACGTCGGTGACGCCAGCGACGGACGACTCTGGCATCCACCAAGATTAATGCTTACTACGACGATGAAGGCCAATGCGAACAACTAAATACATGGTGTAAAGTACTTTTGAGAATGACTTTGAGAAATATCAGGAATTATATGGATAATTTTGCAGCAACTCCAGAAGAAAGACAAGAATATTTTGAATAGTATATAAAGTTGGCTATCGACTCACATCATCATCAGTTTCTTGCAAACCACAATTCAAACTATAACAAAATGTTCAAATCTGTAAGTGATTTCAATTGATCCTTTTTTACAATGGATTTCTAATTCTTTATATAACTTTTCCGTTCTTCTTTAGATCGCTGTTGTCGCCCTCTTCTGCTTGGCTGCCGCCAATGCCGGTTTAATTGAAACCCACCATGTTGTCCAGGAACCCGTTCTAACTAAGGTTGGCTCTGTGGTCCACAGCTCGCCCTCAGCTGTGTCCCATCAAAGTTTCACCCGTGTCCACAACAAAGCTGTAGTCACTCCAGTTGTTGCTCCCGTTGTCAAGACAACTGTCCATGCCGCTCCCGTTGTAAAGACTATTGAACATGCTCCTTTGGTTCATACCTATGCTGCTGCTCCTGCCGTCCATACCTATGCCGCTGCCCCTGCTGTCCATACCTATGCTGCTGCTCCCGTGGTACACTCTGCTCCTCTGGTTCACTCCGCCCCTCTTGTCCACTCTGCTCCCGTGGTGCACACTGCTCCCGTCGTGCACTCTGCCCATGTTGTTCACACTGCTCCCGTAGTTAAGTCATTCGTTCCTGCTGCTTACACCATCCACCACTAAGGCGTTGAGTTGAATCGTTAACGATTGTGATACGATTTGAACTTTACTGTTATTTAATTATGCGAGTCATTAAAAAATTACGAACAAGAAAAAAATATTTAATTATGATTATCTGGAAAGGGTTAGTAGAGTAACTTATTAATCTGGTTTGTTTCATACTCGAATAGTCCTTAATCGTGAGTTTGTAGAGTCCTAAAAAGCAAACAAACAAACGATTCGGAAGTTCGTAGGCATTTTTAATGTGATGAAGCTTGCTAGGCGCACTACAGCAATAATGTGGGCTATGGACCTTGTAAGAACGGTATTAACCCCATTATCATGCTCTGTTCTTAACATTTTCGTACGTGGGGATAATGCTCGTACTATTTTGTCCAGTCAAGCTCATACAGATCTATTTCTCACCCCTCTCATGTCCATCTATGCACCATAAGTGGTTGTTGTTACTGAAGATTATAACCATGTACCTGTATGTATAAGTAATGTACCTTTACCCTCGAATAATAATTGCACGTACCTAGAAACCGATCTAGACATCTAAGGCACAAACTGCCAAAATTTCATCGTAATTGCGTAGACGGTGTCAGAGTCTATACCAAACACACAGACGATAAATGGCAGTGAGTGGAAAGACACACATTTTTCTTAAAACTCATAAAATTTTTGAATTCTTGAAAATTTTTAGTTTAAACAACCAACGCCCATGCCCCACTAATATAGACAGAGAACTACGTACATTGTGGGTTGGTCTAACAATTAATACTATGAAGGTGTGTTTTGCAAGTAAAGTGCTTCACTCCTTGTGTAGTAATTGTACAAGTTAATTTCGAGATATTCGCAGGTATTAGTTGAACTGTTTTTCCGGTAGATATCATCACTGGTTATAAAAATTGATCTCATCTCATGCTAGTAGATGGATAAAGAGTCAATGGACAAAACTGCACACTTATCTAAGATCTTGTCAATTTGTCATTTTCACCCCTTTGCTATTAACCCCCTCAATTCAAAAAATCCAATAAATTGTCTGTTTGAATAGTTCCATCACTAATATCGTATGCCGGATATGTATCATAATGGTGGCTGGTCTGGCAATAAAGGTTATTTTAGTGAATACTTATGTGAACCGCTCCACCTATCGTACAGTTATTGTACTACTATAGAAACCTTTCTAGTTATATATAGAACAACCTGCCAACTTTTTATTTTAAACGGTTGAAAGCTGTCAAAACCCATACAAAACACACAGACAACTAGTTAGCAAGTTAACAATTTTCACCATGCTCTTGATTTCTGCTACAATTTTTGTCTAACTTTGCAAATGATAGATCAAAATATATTTTAATTCATATGATCTACGTTACTCCGCGTATAATATTTCCCCGACTATTATGGGAGACTGGCTGAGTGTCATAATATTGGTTAGTCTCACTTTTAATACTATGTCAGGACATACTCTTAGTGAATTGCTTTAATCTTTGTACAAGTAAAGTTATTATAGTTATAGAAACCCAGAAACCATTCTATGCATCTAAGGCACAACCTGACAAATTTGTTTCCCAATTGCATAGACAGTGTTGATTCCTATACGAAACACACAGACAATATTTGTCATCTGGTTGGTACACATAATTTTTTTTATAAGGCTCATTGAATTATGCCACAATATTGATGTAACCTTATCAATCACTTAGCATCTTACAATTCATATGATCAACAATTTTTCTACGCGTTACAGTGTCCCAATTACTAAATAATTATTATCGCATTTCGAAATTTAATTAGTGATATCGTAATTTATTTTTTGTACAGTTCATAACAATAGCCAATAACAATAACAAATGCAATTTATCATTTCTAAATAATTTCCTAGTGGACATATACTGATTTAACAACGGGAGCGGCATGAACGACAGGAACAGCATGAACTACTGTTTTAACGACAGGAGTGACGAAGGCGGCTTTTTGGTGAATTTGTACATGAGATTGGTGGGAGACAGCATGACTGACAATGGGAGTGGTCACAGTCTTGACAACGGGAACAACAGGTGCAAAGGTCTTAACCACAGGAGCTGAATAGGTGTGCACAACAGGGGTAGCAACAGTTTTGATGACAGGAGCAGCAGCATAAGTATGGACGACAGGAGTAGAGACGGTCTTGACAACAGGAGCTGAGTAAGTGTGAACCACAGGGGTAGCAACAGTTTTGATGACAGGAGCAGCAGCATAAGTGTGGACTACGGGTGTTGCTACAGTTTTGATCACTGGTGTGGAAATAGTTTTAACTACTGGTGTTACAACATGGGCATGGTTGTGAACTTGAGTGATGCTCGAGTGAGACACAGCCGAGGGTACGGTGTGAGCAACTTTAGTCACCACTGGTTGGACAACGTGAGTTTCGGCAATGAAACCAGGAGCAGCAGCGGCAACGGCCAACAAAGCAACGAAGGAAACCTAAGGAGTGGAAGAAAGAGTTTGAAATGTAACTTTTTAATAGATAAGTAGCAATTAAATCAAGAGTTTAAAAAGTCATTTAAATTCAGAAGGTATTTTCGGTTTTTAGTAGTCTAGTGCAGGTATTTTACTTCAACTATAAACGGAATATATAGATGTGAAATCGTATTTTATCTAATGAATGCACTTCAGACACTTCTTTGAAATATGACTTTTTTTATTTTAATTTACACTTACGAATTTGAACATTTTTGCACAAAAGTTAAAAAAGAGTTAACAAATATACTGAAGTTTGCAGTTGTTATCACTGAGATGTACTTGAAGTAACTGATAATTTCAATTGACAATTTTTGCAATTTATATAGCTTAGTCTAGTCCAATACCTCAAATAACTGTTAATAACATGATTTTGTTTAAGTAATTGGCCAAAGGCTGACCTTTACTTAATATGAGACCCCCAGATGAAAAGCATAAAAGACACAATTGACAACATTTTTTATTAAGAAAAATCAGGGCTATAACATAAATTGTCTAAGAGTTAAAAACTATGTCTATCCATTAATTAACTTCCACCAATTGAAATAACATTGAACTTGAACCAGAGTTAACTTTAAAACCTCTTATAAAATATAAAGAAAAAACATCTCTCAGCATAAATGTCAACCCAATCATTTACTCACTTAGTATAAAAAAAGGTTACTTAGCATTATTTTTTTTTAATAAATTTTTAAAATAACTGAAGTGTCTGCTTTCAATAGAAGTTGTCATAATGCATATCAGTTACCCGTAAGCAAATAATTTTTGCCAAAACTTTTGTCAGTCTCCGTTGCCACCGTTTTGGCACTTGAGTTTTGTTTTTTTTTTTTGCAAGTAATTTAATTGCGATTTTTTTTTTGCCTCGTATTTTTTGATACCTCATTTAGTTTCAATTGTTTAAAATGTTTAATTGAGATAGGCTTTTGATTGGTAGTTTGTTTCAATGTTACGGTGTTTTGTTTTTGCTTATGCTAAATGATTGATTGATAATGCTAATTATTAAATAGTAATTGATTGAGATTAGACGGAAGAGTTTTTTTTTGCAGTTCTATGGGGTGCGAATGAGATCCGACCGTAGAGGTTGGATAAACATGTTGGCAATTTATTAGTGTCTTAGAATGGCTCGTTTTTATTTTGTTATGAGTATTATTAAATATATTGTATTGCCTTAACATTAACTGAAGTAAGTTGTATAAGAGTAAATTACAGACATTATACCTTTAATTTTATATATATTCAATTGTTTTTATCTATGGATGTAATATACAGATAAATTTATTAAAAAAAAACTGTTTTAAAACTAAATCTTTAAAAAATTATATTGAGCAATGAAATCTGAATTGTACCAAAAAATAATTTTATTGTACCAAAAAGTACTTTTTTTATCAACAAAAAATTTATTGTACCAAAAAGTACTTTTTTTACCAACAAAAAATGTATTGTACCAAAAAGTACTTTATTTGTACCAAAAAATTATTTTGTAATTTTGTACTTTTGTTGCATCAAAAATTATTTTAATGTACCTTAAAGTGCTTTTAATTGTACCAAAAATAACTTATACCAAACAAATACTTAAAATGTACTTTTGTTGTACCAATAGGTACTTTTATAAAACCAAAAAATTATTGAATTGTATCGAAAATAACTTTTAATGTAACAATTTTATTGTGCCAAAAAAAAAAAATTTAGTGTATCAAAAAGTATATTTGTTGCATTTAAAATGACTTACTTTTGTTGTACCTCTAAGTATTTAATTATTTTTATTTTTGTTGTACTTCAAAGTACTTTTGTTGTACCTTTAAGTACTTTTGTTGTACCTAAAAAGTAATTTTTTTGTATCAAACAAGTAAATTTTTT
This sequence comes from Muscina levida, assembly GCA_964034835.1. NCBI lineage: Eukaryota > Metazoa > Arthropoda > Insecta > Diptera > Muscidae > Muscina > Muscina levida. Next base: position 11,913,812 of record OZ035883.1, read on the forward strand.
GTACTAAAAAGTAATTTTTTATTTAAACAAAACGTACTTTTTTCTAAAAATGTACTCTTATTGTGCCAAAAATAACATTTATTGTACGAAAAAGTACTTTTGCTGTACTTTAAAGTAATTTTGTTGTACCAAAAGGTACTTTTATTGTACCAAAAAGTACTTGTATTGTACCAAAAAGTAAATTTTTTGTACCAAAAGTACTTTTTTTTTGGTACCAAAAAGAACTTTTATGTTAGCAAAGCGTATTGTTGTACCAAAAGTACTTTTATTGTCTAAAAAAGTGCTTTTGTTGTGCCAAAAATTACTTTTATTGAACCAAAAGGTACTTTTATTGTACCAAAAGATACTTTTGCTGTACTTCAAAGAACTTTTGTTGTACCTAAGAGTAATTTTGTTTTGTTGTACCAAAAGGTACTTTTATTGTACCAAAATGTACTTTAACTGCACCAAAAGTACTTTTATTGTACCAACAAGTACTTTTGTTGCACTTCAAAATACTTTTGTTATACATAAAAGTACTTTTGTCTTACTTCAAAGTACTTTCATTGTGTAAAAAGAACATTTGTTTGTACTTTCATTGTTGTTTGAGGCACAACAAAAGTACTTTAAAGTACAACAAAAGTACTTTTGTTGTGCCTAAAAGTACTTTTGTTGTACCAAAAATTACTTTTTTTTGTACATAAAATTTTTTTATTACTTCAGGACTCAAATCTATGAACTACGTTCGTTAGTTGTAATTGGCCTCTTAAGTAATTACCTAAAATTACTTTTGTTGTACCAAAAAGTATATTTAATGTACCAAAAAGTAGTTTGGTTGTACTTCAAAATTGTTTTGTTGTACTTCAAAGTACTTTTGTCGTATCTAAAAGTACTTTCGTTGGACCCTAAAGTTGTATTAAAAGTACTTTAGTTGTACCTAAAAGTATTTTTATTGTATCAAAAAGAACTTTTGTTGTACAAAAAAGTTTTTGTTGTATCTAAAAATGTTCTTTTAATGCACCAAAACGTACATTTGTTAAACTTTAAAGTACTTTTCTTGCACCTAAAAGTACTTTTTTACCAGAAAGTAATTTTATTGCATAAAGAAAGTACTTTATTGTGCCAAAATGAAATTTTATTGTACCAAAAAGTACTCTTATTGTTCCAAAAAGTAATTTAGTTGTATATCTAGTACTTTTGTTGTATTTCAAAGTACTTTCCTTTGACATAAAAGTAATTTGCTTCTACCAAAAAACTACTGTTATTGTCTAAAAAAGTACTTTTGCTGTACCAACAAGTACTTTTGTTGAACCAAAAAGTACTTTTGTTATACCAAAAGGTACTTTTATTGTCTAAAAAATACTTGTATTGTGTCAAAAAGAACTTTTGTTGTTCCAAAAAGTACTTCTGTTGTACTTTAAAAAAGTACTTTTGTTGTACCTAAAAGTACTTTTGTTGTACCAAACAGTAACTTAATTGTCTGAAAAAGTACTTTAATTCTGCCAAAAAGAATTTTTATTGTACCATAAAGTACTTTTGTTGTACTTCAAAGTACGTCTGCTGTACCAAAAAGTACTTTAATTGTCTAAAAATTTACTTTTATTGCGTCAAGAACTTTTATTGTGCCAAAAAGTACTTTAGTTGTACCTAAAAGTATTTTTATTGTATCAAAAAGAACTTTTGTTGTACAAAAAAGTTTTTGTTGTATCTAAAAATGTACTTTTATTGCACCAAAACAAACTTTTGTTTTACCAAATAGTTCTGTACTGTTTTTAACATTTTCGGGCGTGGGAATTATTCTTGAGGCTGTTATGTATAGTCATGCACATAAATATCTATCATATTCATTCAGGACCCACTAAGCAGCGTGGGCTATTGGTGTTTGTAAATATTAAAACAATCTACAGTTTATTGATGCTCGTAAAGTTATTGCACGTATCTAGAAACTCGTCTAAACATCTTGAGAATAATTTTCTAAATTTTCATCATAATTGCTTATACCGTGCAAAAGTTTACACATAACACACAGACAATATAAGTGACAGTTAGTTTCTACATGAAAAAATTTTCATAAGGCTCGTCAAATCCTGCTTAAATTTAAGTTCTACCTCAAATAATATAAACCTTTGATAAATTATTTTGAATAATAATAAATTTTGTTGGAAAATATAATTAACAAAATTATAAAAAAACGAGCCACTATAATACAAAACAAATGCTTTTAAATTACCCACATGTACAATTGTTACGGCCGGAACTCTTCTACACCCCCTAGGATAGCAATAAAAACCTCTTCCGGCCAATAGCATCTAAATCAATAACTATTTAATAATTAGCATTATCAATCAATCATTTAACATAAACAAAGTAACATCGTAACATTGAAATACACTAACAAACAAAGCCTATTTAAATTAAATATTTACAACAATTGAAATCGAAATAAACGCATGAAAATGACTCGCAGAAAAAAAAGACAGTAGCGACAAAAATTGGCAAAAATTATTTGTTTGCTGTTAACTGACACTCTGCCAACACTAATTAAGCGCAGACACTTCATTAATGTTAATAATATTTCAAAAAAAAAATATAATGCTAAGTAACTATTTTTATTTTCAGTGAGTAACTGATCGGGTACACAGCAATAACGAGGGGCTTTTTTTAAATTATATTTTTAAAAGGTTTTAAAGTTAACTAGTTGGCACTGGTTCAAGTTCAATGTTATTTAAATGGTTTGAAGTTAAATAGAAAGATCTGGTTTAAAATGTTGGACCATTTATGCTAAAGCCGTGATTTTTTCCATAAAAAATTTAAAACAACATACTTTTTTTATTAAGTAAATATGACCAATACAACAAAACCATATCTTTGACTATTTTTGTAGACATTGAATACCCGCTAATGATAGGGCTATATAAATTGCACAAATTGTCAATTGCAATTATCATTTACTTCAAGTACATCTCAGTGATAACAACTTCCACACTTCAGTTTATTTGTAAACTTCTTTACCTTTGCAAAAATGTTCAAATTTGTAAGTTCAAATTGTAATAAAATAGTTTTCAAAATATACTCCAAAGAAACGTGTAAAGTTCACCATCATCAACATAAAATAAATGTTTAACATTTCTCTAAACCTAAGCCTCTTAGGATTTCTTTGTGGTTTTGTTCCTTCTGAATTTGATATCCATTTAAAACTCTTCCTTTTGTCTCTTCCACTCCTTAGGTTTCCTTCATTGCTTTGTTGACCATTGCCGCCGCCGCTCCTGGTTTCATTGCCGAAACCCATGTTGTCCAACCAGTGGTGACTAAAGTTGCCCACACCGTACCCTCGGCTGTGTCGCACTCTAGTATCACTCAAGTCCATAACCATGCCCATGTTGTAACACCAGTAGTAAAAACCATTTCCACACCAGTGATCAAAACTGTAGCAACACCCGTGGTTCACACTTTTGCTGCTGCTCCTGTCATCAAAACTGTTGCTACCCCTGTGGTTCACACTTACTCAGCTCCTGTTGTCAAGCACGTAGCTACTCCTGTCGTTCATACCTATGCTGCTGCTCCTGTCATCAAAACTGTTGCTACCCCTGTTGTCCACACCTATGCAGCTCCTGTGGTTAAGACCTTTGCACCCGTTGTTCCCGTTGTCAAGACTGTGACCACTCCCATTGTCAGTCATGCTGTCTCCCACCAATCTCATGTTCAAAGTCACCAAAAAGCCGCCTTCGTCACTCCTGTCGTCAAATCAGTTGTCCATGCTGTTCCTGTCGTCCATGCCGCTCCTGTTGTTAAATCAGTCTATGTCCACTAGGAAATGATTTAGAAATTATAAATTGCATTTGTTAATGTTATTGGCTATTGTTATGCACTGTACAAAAAATAAATTACGATATAACTAATTAAATTTAAAATTGTGATAGTAACTATCTAGTAATTGGGACACTGTAACGCGTAGAAAGATTGTTCATCATATGAATTGTAACATCCTAATTGATTGACAAGGTTTCATCAAGATTGCGGCACTGTCAAATATTGTCTGTGTGTTACATATGGGAATCAACAAAGTCTATGCAATTAGAATACAAATTTGGTTGGTTGTCCCTTGGATGTATATAACGGTTTCTGGAGTTCAATAAGTATAATTACTTTACTCGTACAAAGGTTGAAGCAGTTCACTAAGAGTATACCCTGACATAGTATTTGTAGTGAGACCAACCAATATTATCGTACTCAACCAGTCTACCATAATAATTCAGAAAATATTATAAGCGGAATAACGTAGATCGTAAAAATTAAAATATATTTTGGTCAATCATATGCAAAGTTAGACAAAAATTTTAGTAAAAATGAAGAAGCATTGTGAAAAATTTTAACTTACCAACTTGGTGTATGTGTGTTCTGCATGGGTTCTTACAGCTGTTATTTATTTGAAATAAAAAATTGGCAGTCTGATCTATACGTAACTAGGATAGTTGATATAGTACATAGTACAATAACTGAACGATAGGTGGAGCACTTGACTTAAGTATTCACTAACATAGCATTTATTGCAAGACCAGCAACTGTTATGATACACTGCCGGCGTTAGATATTTGTAGAGGAACTATTTAAACGGACAAATTGTTGTATTTTTTTTTATTAAGAGGGTTAGAGGCAAATCGGTGCAAGTGTAAATTGAAAAAATCACAGATAAGTACGTAGTTGTGTCCATTGCACTATAGCCGTCTACTAGCATGAGATGAGATCAATATTTATAACTAGCGATGATATCTCCCGGAAAAACAGTTCAGCTAATACCTGCGAATATCTCGAAATGAACTTTTTGGCACTTGCATCTCTTTGCTTCTAAGCTCATCAAGTATAATAGGTTTACATCTTTAAATCTTGTGAAAACTAATTTATACTATTTAGTTGGTATGTTGTCTGTGTGTTACTTATAAGTTCTAAAGTATTCCTCTCAATAGTGATGCAAATTTGGCAAGTTGTTCCTCAGATGCTTGAAATGGTTTTTAAAGTAAGAAGTGATGCACTTCACTGTCAAAATAAACTCCTATAGTATTCATTGTAAGACCAGCCAACAGTATACGTAGTTAGGCATGTTTAGGCGCTGATGAATTTTTGGTTATTTAAATTTACTTTAACTCACAGATTTTTAAGACAAGATCAAAATTTTTGATGAGTCTTAAGAAATATGTGTGTCTATCAACCAACTGTCATATATCGTCTGTGTTTTTAATATAGGCTCCGACATCGTCTATGCAGTTGTAATGAAAATTTGGCATATTATTCCTCAGATGTCTTTATCGGTTTCTAGGAACTTTTACTCACAGGTTTTTAAGGCTAGATTAAAATTTTAGCATAATTAATGAGTCTGAAGAAAAATGTGCGTCTATTAACCAACTGTCTGTGTGTTTGGTATAGACTCCGACACCGTCTATGCAGTTGTGATGAAAATTTGGCATATTTTTCCTCAGATGTCTATATCGGTTTCGAGGTACGTTTTATTCCTATAAGAGGGTTGTAACACTTCAGTGTACATTGCTTTAATATTCCCTAACAACAACCATCCATGCTGTAAAGAGAGCTAAAACGTGAATGTTATGTACTCGAAGAATATTCTGACCATTATAATTAGATATTATTAACTTGATATCTGTTAACTTAGTAGACTTCCCTCTGAGTCATAATGAAAATATATTCCAAATTCTCCCGCAGAGTTAAAAAAACAACAACATATCTAGCCTTATTTGTCTTTTCTGTTTCAACACAATATTTCTACAACATATTAACTGCAATCATTAATTCTAAAGAAATTAATAACTAATATGATATTATGCAAATTACTGAGACTATTTGCATAATCCTACAGTTTTTATTTTATTGGCTTATGACAGTTCCAGTTATATCATAAATATCATATTTCACATAATGCCAAACAATATTATTGACAGCAATTTTAATAATCCGACGGTAGCAGCATCCAATCGAAGATAATTAATGTGTTATTAGCAGGAGGTCTAAGCAGGTAACTCACAAAGCCTATTTGTATTTGTTTCATGTCATCCAAAAGTTTATGAGATTGTAAACAAATTAACATAAAATTCTACGACATAACGATAATTGCTACCCAAGTCATCTGTTGTTGTCATCTGGGCGCTTCTTCTAAATCGGATTTTAACGATGTCTTAAGTATATGTTAATTTTGTGTGTAAATTTATATTTTCTTTCTTTACTTCAACACAATAATAGCACCTGTGATCTTTTTTTATTAATCGTTTATCGATATAAATTTTGGCCCAAATCTCTCTTTACCTAATATATTTGCATGTCTGGAACAGATCCTAAATTGGCTACTATGAATATAAATAATTATCTAAATTTAGAAGCCTAAGGAGGGTAATATTTGGTAATAAAGCATATGATAGTCAACGTTAATATGTAGATCACCGTAAAATGGTTTTAGCTTTTTAGCTTAATGTTACAACTTTCACACAAAACAAGTTTCCTTGTGACAATTAATGCATTAAACTTTGAATTTTCCTACGTCTTGTTTATATATTTTGCTTCATAACATTTACCTCCATTTGAATAAATTGTGATCTTCTTGAAGTTGACATCAAATCTGCGTAATATTAAAGGTGAGTCATTTTGAATTTGTAGATTCAGACATTGAGGTAATTTTTCGGAGCAGTCTTTTACTCACATTGGCCTAACTCCGACTTAAAAATGACACATTTCCAATTCATACAATATATATTAAGCCGGATTTAATATTATTTAAAAAAGCGAGCTAAATTTTATCGAATTGAATCGTACTTTCTGGTCTCAGTAAAAAATTGTTCCAAAAAATGTAAACAAGCAGCATATTAATGCAGGAATTCACTAGTAAACATGGGATTCACCAGAAAGTCAGTAAAATGTACTGACGACGATTCACAATAAAATGATTCCTTCCCATGATAAAAAGATGACAATTTTCACTTCTATTTTAAAATTCACACGCCGCAACCTACTCTTAAACGGCGTTTCCGAACATCAGCTTTCTTGAGAAGCCTTTATTAGGCATGCAAATTCAAGTTGTTGGCGAGAATAACGAGGGGACGATTAATCAACGAAATGTAGATGACTGTGATGTAGAAAGTAATGAAAATATTTTGTTGAAATATAATAAAGCAAGTGATTTTCATAAATCCAAAATTGGACATGGTTTTACTTAGGATTTTACAAAGAGGCAGATTCATTCAGAGCATTTTATTTTAAATTTAAAATAAGCACTTTAAATATAACTGAATGTCAAAATTATAATTTTGACCCGAAAAAACAATCTTTGACATTTTTTTTAAACGACTCAAATGTTGGCCTCTACTACGCCCTAGGTGGTTTACGCTGAGTCGAACTTTTAAGCACTCTTTCCAGCATTGCCAGCAGATTCTCGCGCATTACTCGAGTAATTTCCTATTTTTTTAAATCACAGCTGTTTAACGATAAAGGCTATAAATTCACGTAAAACATAAGAAAAAAATTCGATATTCCGCCTAAAATGTTTCCTAAACAAGCAATTTATAATTTTTTTCGTAAAGGTTTAGGCGTCACTACCAGGGTTACTTATGATACCGATACTTATGAAAATTTACCAATGTTAATATTTTTCAAACTGAAATAATGGGATTGAAAATGGATTGCTCCATCCCTTCTGGTACCTCCCATACAAAATTACCCATTTTCGCATAATTAATATTTCTTCCATAACTTCTAAACGGACAACTGGAGGATATTTGAATTTGGTCAGTTTAATTATACAGTAATAGTAGACAAATCCTAAGAAAACCGAAACCTTTACCACACAATCCCATACAAATGACTGAATTAACCCCCTTAGTGTTATATTTTTGTAAGAACACTGAACTCCATGAAATTTTTCGTCAGCTGAACACATGGGAATTTGACTCGGGATTTCCAACCTTATTCTAGTACTTGCTCATTTAAACTTTATCAGTTTAGTCAGTTTAGTAATAACAGATAAACCCTCAGAATACCAAAACCTGGCTGAAGTGCAGAATATGGGGCGGGAGCCCGATTAAAAAAGAAAATATGCCATTGTCTTCGTCTTGCTCCCCAAACATCGGAATGGTAGGTCAAAGTTGGCGCTCAGGCACATGGGGCCCGGGGGGTCAAAAAGGGGCCCCTTTCGGTTCTATGATGACCCCCCAGGTGCGGGTACTCAAATTAAAGATATTTTCGAGACGAATCCAACGATGTTTTAGGTTCCTTCGGGACCTGGTTAGAGCCATTTGAATTTCCGGGATATACCAACAAAAAAATTACATGGGGGGTCATCATAGAACCCAAGGGGCCTTTTTTGGCCCCCCCCAGGGCCTTAGCGCCAACTTTGATCTCTATTTTCGTGTTTTGGGCCGTATTTGAGGGGGTGGCATTTTTTTTTTTTTGGGTTCCCGCCTTATATTTTGCACTTTTGCCCAATACCTTTGCCACACCCATTCTGATACCTTCCATTTTTCCCACTAAAAATAAGATAATTTTTATAGACTTCGACGTTTGTTCTTAACGGTTTATGATATACCCAATGAATTTGCTTTATGTTTATGGAGAATTGGTGTTATCAAGAAAATTATACATACATAGTTCACAGAATTGCATGAAAAGAACCTAAAACGTGACAAATTTCTCTATATGATACTTACTAACTTTAAATCGATATTTTATTATTATAGCATGTAACTTGACAAAACGAATAATGCATAACTTTTTCCTTTTGGGGCTACTTTCACGTGCAGTTCCCAGAATTGGGTCCCAAAATTACGTGTTGTACTGTGTAATTTTTTTAACATTTAAATTTTTTTTGTGCACACAAGAAAGCTTATGCTTTTTTCTTTAAAAGCATATGTATTATTTTGAATTTTTTTTATGTTTGTATGTAAGTGTTTCTAAAACCTTAAAACCTCATCGTAGTCAAAGGTGGGCGTAAAGAGGTAAAAATTCACAAAAAGACCTACTGCCCTACAAACGCCCCTGAAGGCGTGCAATGTGACCGCCTCAGAAATATCAAATTTTGACTCCCTCTAACTCAGAGAAGTCTTGACCGATCTTGTTGAAAAATTGTGTCTAAACTTATATTCAATTGAGCTAACCTTGGTGCAAATGTCATCCCGATCGGAAGACATCGGTTTCAAAAGTTGGATCACTTAACATTAAATTAAAATTAAAATGACCGTCTGCCTGTCCATCCCCGCGATTACAGCCATAGTTTAAGAGACATCGAGCTGACATTTGGAATGAAGGTTGAAGTTGTCTATCTTAGATTCACAACTAACGACACCTTCTTGTTTATCGACGAATGCGAACGTCACTGTTTGAGAAGCTCTTACTAGACATGCCGATTGAATCGACACTAATACTGCGAAGTTGCTGTCGACAACATTCGAGGGGAGCCGACGATAAAATATTTTTTTTTTCTTTTTAAGATGACTGGAGCCAGCAGTTGAACCTGTGATCTGCCGCATGGTAGTCGCGTCGAACGAAAATTTGGTATGTAAACTTCTATTCTCTATGCGAAGGTTATGTTCTGAATTAAGTAATTTCGGACAAAAACTACTCCCACCTCTCATACAAAACTCTCTCTTTTTTGTGCGTCCGTCTGTCTGTTCCCCGATTACAACCTAAATTTAAGTACTACCGAGCTGAAGTTTGGTATACAAGCTTCTATCCTTCAAGCGGATGTAAATTTATAAGCAGGGCAACCGGAAATATGCAAATGCATGTTTTTTTAGAACGAGATATTAACAAATGGGTAAGGTATTTATATGTTTCATCGTCCTACAAGTGTTTTGAAATCTATTTGTTAGAGCATATTTTGGCATATTTTACACATTATGTCATATTTCGGCATATTTTGGTTTTAAGAGCACATTTCTAAAAAACATCGTCTTTTTAAATATAAGCACTACCGAGCTGAAGTTTGGTATACAAGCTTCTATCCTCCAAGCGGATGTAAAGTTATAAGCAGGGCAACCGGATATATGCAAATTCATGTTTTTTTAGAACGAGATATTAACAAATGGGTAAGGTATTTACATGTTTCATGCTCCTACAAGTGTTTTGAGACCTATTTGTTAGAGCATATTTTGGCATATTATTATTATTATGTCATATTTCGCTATATTTTGGTTTTAAGAGCATTTTTCTAAAAAACATCGTTTTTATAAGCATATTTCATATGTTTAAGGCATATTTTTTAAAAAATATTTCCTTTTAAGCATATTTTTGGTTTATCACATTAATTTTTCGATCGTTAAAACAAGTATTGCTTATGGTCTTCATTGATTATGTGTATGTATTAGGAATTTATATTAAAATGTAAATAAAGCTTTTGCTAATGTCATGAAGGTATTTTTGAAATCTCCATGTAGAGTGGAAATTTTCAAACAAAAGTTTTCAGACCTTTTATTACCACCAGAACCTATAACAGCACGTTGGGGAACATGGCTGGAAGCGGTTAATTGATATGCCAACAATTATGAAGACATTTTAAAGGTCCTCAATCAATTAAAACTGCAAAGGATGTCTTGACAGACCTCGAAACGGTCCGCCGGTCGATTATCATTCAATAACGAATACTGAGGCTCAAATTTTCGGAAAGCATTGGTATTAAAGAGTAATGAAATACACAAAAAAAACAGTTCTCACCAAACTCTTATTTTCGTAATACATAATTTGAATACGTTGCTTTGGAGTCAACCTTTGTCAAACAACAGTGAATGAAAATAAAATAGCAGTTAAACAGAAGATATGCGTGACCTGTTAAAAAAAACCAAGTGAAATAAAAAACATCGAAATGAATCACATGCTATGGTTACATAAATTTTAATCGTGCAATAAAATTCATATTTTTGGAGCTAATCTATGACTTGGCCCAACTGTATGATTATGGTTAGAATAAGCCTCTTGTTTATTTTTTTAGATGCATATAACTTTCTCTTAGAAATAAAACACAACAAATAAAATAGAATGACCAACGTAATAGATCATAAATTTCATGGCGGTTATTCGGTCCTTTTTTATCAGGATAGAACATAGATTTGACCCATCCCCACAAAAATTTGTAGAAATGATTCAAATAACACCAACGCGTCACTAATCATGTGATCATCAATGTGATGGTTTCATGCGTTGAATGCCATGTTGCGCCGTCTTGTTGGAACCATTTCCCCCCGAATGATCCGAACAAAACCGCCATTCATGGTAAGGTAGGGACCGGTTTCGGGTTTAAAGACAAATGGGCCGATGACGCCTTCGGCATGAAGACCGCCCCAATAAGTACCTTTATTGGGCGTGTAATGAAGGCTCAAGAGTCTCTTTTGAGTAGTCGAGAAAGTCGGCATGTTTAATAAAATCTTTTCGCAAAGCTAACGTTCTGATTCTTCGCTAAACTACAGATTCCGCTGTGTGAGTGTAAAAATAGAAGCGTCCTAATATCATTCATGGCATGCAAAGAGAAATAAGTAAGTTTTTCCTAGTAAGATTTCCCGGATTTTGCCTGCGATTTCTATTTTTGGAAGCGTAGTTTTTCTAAATACTTCAGGTATACAAATATCTAAATAATACTTCATTTATTATCTCTATAATACTTCAGGTATACAAATAAATTTAACTTCAATTCCTTGGTCCCAATCTATACGAATCATAACTAATGTAAGGAGCCGGTATGATATGAGGCAACATTTGATGCATAACAGGGCGAGCGGAATAGGTAAGATGAGCTGGCGTGTGACTAGGACTACTTAAAACTGGAGTGTGATCCTTGTAGCTGATGAAAGACTTTGAGAACGAGGTGTCGGCCAACCCCTTAGGATCATAATGCATGAATTGCTCAGCCGGTTTAATTTCTCCAACATCCTGAGGAAATACCACCTTCCCAGCGGGTTTCGAATAACTGGTCACCGCTTCCGTTCTAAAAGGTGTTGTAAGGATTCTAGGTTGGGCTTTGCTCACCAAATGCGTTATCGATTGATGTGATACGGCAGCTGCCGGCAACGGTGAATGAACCGTTGCTATTCTGGACGACCCTGTCACATCGTGGACAATCACTCCTGCTCGTGTCGCAGAAATTACCATAGCTATTAGCGGCAATATGAGGAACTACAAATACGACACAAAAGTTACGAGTTAATTCAAATTTAATTATAAATATTTATAAAGCCTGCTTAGTTAGTTATTAACGCACCATTATTGTGTATGCGAAAAATTAATTATGCGCTTGTTAGGCGTTGAGTTGAACGAAAAAAAATAATTAATTTTTGGAAACAATCTATTTTATATTTATATACAATATAAACGCACACTGAAGCTTCACTTATTATACCTATAAGTAGCGGAGAGTGTGCAAAAACAATTTCCTTGAATTGTTGGATGTTGGCTGATTTAAACATATAACATAATTTAATTAAATACATATGTATGTTGGTTTGGTCTTGACACATTATACCGTTGGTGGATTTTAGAGGTCATTGTGTGTTTTTTTTTTTTAAATTTTATTAATTGATAGAAATACATTTTGTTGCGATTCGTTTTTTTTATTCCTCGTAAATTTCTTCATTTTTGGAATCTTCAAATTCACAAATTCCTTAAGTTGTATATAGTGTAAGGCGGCTGTAAACTCGATATCTTTGGCTGTAGAATTAAGCGACAGGCGTCTAGCTGTAGTTGATTTCCGTAGGTAGTATTGAAATCTGTGCAATCTTTGATTTCAAACCAACTACATCATACATCGTTTCATCGACAGTTGCTGTCCGCCGACTCTCATATGTTGAGATGTTGTAGCAGCAGTTCCAGCCTAAATACACGCGACTTGCGTAGCTGTTGGTTGGCTCACTTCAGCCAGTTCAGTTGTGTGGCTAGATCCCTCACAAAACCAACTAGTGGGTAGGTAGGCTGCTTGGCTGACTGTTTGCCGCTAACTTGGTAGGTTTATTCGGTCTCTGATGTGCTGAGTAATATTGCTTGTTATTAGCACTTACTTTTTTCTTTTGGTGGATTTTGTTATGCTCATAATATTTTTAAATACAAAAAAGTGATTGCTATAATGCGAAAGAAGGTATTGAATGTCTTTGCTAACAATATGTGACGTTCGTAGTGTTATATGATATGTGTGCAAGTGGAAAATAACAATATGTATAGCTATCGATGGGTTAGTGATGGTGAATGACGTTTTGGCATCTACTTCTTAGATGTTCTATAACAAATTGCCAAAATGCCTAATAAGTTCGATGAAAAATTCAAAACAACTAAGAAATGTTAATAAATATTTGATGCTAATATCGTTATGCTCTATTCAACTCTCTTACCAACCTTTCTAATGCCAACTCATATTGTAAAGCTAGTGAACACTACAACAACAAAAAAAGCTGTGAAACGACTAAAGCCAAGCACGACATATGAGCAGAAAACTACAAAAAGTCACAATGAACACTGTGTGAATTTTATTACAAAATTATAATTTTATTATACTGCCCCTACTACAGAATGGTTGGCTATGAGAAGCATGACAATCGATTTGTTTGTAATTAATTTAGTGATGCCGAAATTCCGTGATTTAAATCCAATAGCGTCAAATATAAGATAAGGTTTACTATTTGAATGTATTGGATAGATTTTCTTAAAAAAATAATACAAAATGTAAGATTCTACAAAGGGAAACCAGAAGAATATCTGAAAAAAAATATATAAGGTTTATTTTAAATGTGTTTCAGGGTCATTGGTTTAAAGCAGTGTTAGGCATCCCACAGCCTCGCGAGGTCAATAATAATCGTATTCTTTACACAGACACGAGCGGCAATTCACACTTACGCGAAGCTGCGTTTGATTCAAAGCAGTTAGTCTATGGTCAGTATCTGCTTTAGTGTTGTGAACGCAACACCACTCACGCTTGATTCACATTCTCAAATAAATAATATGAGTGTATGTGTTTGGTTTTGCCTGACACTGTTTTCAAGTCTTTCAAATCGCTAATGGATTGAAACTGCCAGACTTGAATTTATGATCTAATTGCAGTCAATGGTCTCTGCAATAGCTAAATAGAAATCAGCAGTCGAATACGGTTCAGTGGCATGGCACATTTTTGGCTTAACCCTTTAATGACGAGACCGAAAGAATGGGAATTTTCTAAAGATTTTGCCAGATTTTTGCGTCCGATCGCATAGCGGTAAATCAATAATGAAATATCAAAGCATGCTTTGATGAAATCAAAAAATAAAATACTTGACATTTATTCCTAATTTTATTTCATTGCGTGCAATATCTAACGCTGTCAACTTTAAAAGTTGGTACCAATCAAGATATAAATTAGCAAAAAAATACAATTTTTTGATAAAGTGTTAAAATTTGGTACTTACACTTTCCTGTCCGGGAAATTTCCGAAAATTGTTTTTATACCCTTCACCAAACGGAGTCAAGGGTATATTAATTTTGTTCTTTCATTTGTAACGACCAGAAGAAGAAGCGGTGGGTATGACAATATATATATGACTGATATATGATATATAATATATATGACTGACTGATCACTCCACAGCCCAAATGGCTAAAGCTAGAACCTTAAAATTTGGAATGTAAGTTCGAACTGTATCGGGGTAAAATGGGCATGGCACCGCCCCTTACAACTAGAATTTTAAAATGGATGTATTTCATATACCATTATGGGTACGAAGTCGATATTTGATACATGAGTTGGTCGAACAAAGAAAATATTTTTTTTTTGAAAGAGGGCGATGGGCAAAGTATATGGACCGATTGCAATGAAATTTTGTCTAAGTGGCACTGTCTATATGACCTCTATCAAAGGCTACATGAAAACATAGTTAGACACAAACCGAAATTTTAATCGGTAATATCACCAGAGCCATTAGAGGTATGAAGATGAGATTACCTACATATGTTACTTGTACAAGTATGTCTTTCTCGGAAATGGGAGGTGCCACGCCACTTTTTAAATTTGTTATATCTATCATATTTATGGGCGGACTGTAATATGTTTCACAATTTCCCTTACATGACTGACTGATCACTCCCAGCCCTTACGTAACGTAGGGGGTAAAAAGGCTAATAAAGGGATAAAACTGGTACTATCGCCCATAACCAACGGCTATAGGCAGAATAGCGAAATCAGGGTCAATGTTAATTTTATAGAGTATTTGTGCGATACAAAGGAGATTTGTCGAAATTCGTACTTTTACGAGTAAGAAGCCGAAAAAGGGATACAACTGGTATAATCGGAATCATTGGTATGGGCCAATGATTCATTTCCATACGCCCCTATGGAAAGCCGAAAAAAGGATAAAACTGGTTCCATAACCCGGACCAAATGCTAAGAACGTTTATTTATGGAAAAGTTATGCGATTCGAAGGGATTTTGCGAATTTGGTTCTAGAGGTAAGATGACCGAGAGAGTGGTAAAAACTGGTACTGTGCCTAGGCCCATTTGGTTGTACGAAGGGTTTTCAGGAAATTCGTTATTTAAGGGGTAAAAAGTCCGAAAATGGGTTTAACTGGAAATTTTAAATACAAACTTCTATCCTCAAAGCGAAGATTAAGTTTTAAAATGAGCTAGATCGGTCAAAGACTACTCCCACCTCCCATACAAACTTCCCCTTTTTTGCAGTCTATCCCTAATAAAAGATGTGTCCAGCTGAAATTGTGTATGTAAGCTTCTCTGCTCTATGCGGAGGTTGAGTTCTTAGATGACTAAGATCGGTCAAAAACTAATCCCACCTCCCATAAAAAAGCCCCTTGTAGGGAGTCTGTCCTCGCGATTACAGAAGCAGTTAAGGAGCTATAGAGCTGAAATTTTGTATGCACGCTTCTCTACTCTAAGCGGAGGTTAGTTCTAAGACGAACAGGATCGATCAAACACTACTCCCACCTCCCATACAAATTGACCAATTTGGGGAGTCTGCTACTGCAACAACAACAGTAGTGAAGTAGCTATCGAGCTGAAATTTTGTATACAAGCTTCTCTACTCTTAGCGGTGGTTAATTCTAAGATGAGCATGATCGGTCAAAAACAACTCCTATCTCCCATACAAACTCCCCTTTTTGGGGGTTTTCATCTATCTGTACCTGCGATTACAACAGTAATTAAAAAAATTTTGAGCTAAAATTTTAAAAGCCAAGCTTATACCCTCTAAGCTGTGGTTAAGTTCTAATATGAGCAAGATGGACTAATGACTATCTCCATGTCCCATACAAACACCCATTTTGGGACTGTCCCTCTGCATATCCGTATCCCTCTGTACAGCCGTAGTTTAAGAGAAATCGAACTTAAATTTAGTATGCAATCTGCTATCCTTCAAAACTAGGTTAAGTTCGAAGATGAGCAAGATCAGACAAAAACAACTCCCACCTTCCATTTGATTTTTTGTATGCAAGCTTCTCTGCCCTAAGCGGAGGTTGAGTTCTAAGAGAAACAAGATCTGTCAAAAACTACTCCAAGCGAATGTTAAGTTCTTAGATGAATAAGATCGGATAAAAACTACCCTCATCTCCCATACAAACACCCCCCTTTTAGGGGTGTCCATCTGTATATCCCCTGTTATTACAGATGAAGGTTAAAAGCTATCGAGCTTAAATTTAGTATGCAAGTTTCTATCCTCAAAGTTCCCTATTTTTGGGGTTGTCCGTCTGTCTGTCCCTGCTATTACAGCCGTAGTTTAATAGCTTTCGCGCTTTGGTATGCAAGCCTTTGTTCCCTAGGCGAACTTTAAGTTCTGAGTTGAACAATATCAGACAAAAACTACTTCCACCCATACACGTACAAACTCTACCTTGATGGGGTAAAAATAAATGCATAACAATATTCTCGGCTCATATAAACAATTCAAGCTCAGAATTTGAGATATCAGTAAAAAATTATTGACAAAAATGGATGAAAGAGGCTTAAAGTAACGTCCATTTATACATATGGTAAATGGTATCTGAGCATAGCCGATGATAATTACCTTGCTAGTTTTCTATGGGGTCCAATATGTGTGACCAATATGTTATTGTTTTTTTTTTTGTTAAATTAAATGTCATAGATTATTCTTTCGGTTCTTAATAAAGATTTTGAAGTCAATTTATATTTTAAGTTTTTTTATTGAAAATTAAAAAAAAGGTTCTACATGAATCGTTACACAGTACAAAATTTTTCAGCTTATTGATTTAGGACTCAATTCTGAGAATAGCACGTGAAAGTAGCCTCAATATCTACAACTTTGCATCAGATACAAAAGAGTTAATTTATACGATATACCGAGATATTACCGTGTTAAAATATAGAAAAAGTGCTCAAAAAATCCACCTTGAGAAAAAAATTTTGTATGGCCATTAAATTACTAATGCAGCCAACTTGAAAAAACGAATGATGCAGATGTTCTCATTTTTGTGGCTACTTTCACTTGCAATTCTCAGAATTGAGTCCCAAAGTCATGTGGTGTACTGTGTTATGCCCTTTTAATCGAACTGACATGAAAAAATGTTGTCTGTATTTTTATGTCTGTAGTGTCGAGACCTATCAAGGTAGCCAAAAACACTTGCCAAGTCCCGTCCTCATATTACACAAATTTGTTAACCAGAATTTTTATATAAAAAAATTTTAGGTTACAAAAAAAAAAATTTTAGTTTATAACAAAATACAGTACATGTCTGATTAAACATTTCCAAATTTTTATCATCATTTGCACTACAGTCACACTCACAGAATAAACGTACGAACTATTAAAATATTTGCTCACAGCTCCAGCCATTCATAGTCATGAGATAAAATTATGCAAATTAATTCTATTCTAAATGAGGTGATAACTTTAAATTATTAATTAATTAATAATACATATCAATTAGATGTTTTGATACCACGTCACATAAAGTTTATAATTAACTCTAAGGTGGCTTATAATGCTAATAAAATGTTAAAAGCTATGTGGTTTTATGCAAAATAGTTTGTATTCTCCACTACCTTAGGAAAAAACCAGTTGTTTCACAAAATGATAATGATAATTTTTATTTAGACGTGAATTAGGGTGGAGTTATCAAATGGTTAGAAAACTCGAAAAAGGAATTTGTTAATGAAATAGTTTAAAAAGATAATACGATGAATTTTTTTTGGAAAAACTTCTAAATGGAAATCTCATTGTCCAATAGATTATGCTACTTAGTATATTAATCTTTCTTGTCTTTCTCTTTTGAATATTACTTTAATTGGATTTAGTATTAAACTATGCAATATGTTAATAAAAGACGAATTAATTTAATAGTTAAGGTGATAATAAATACCGATAAGTATATTCAGATATTCGATAAACTAGATTTTATTTTTGATTTTAATCAAAGTGAAAGTATGATAAAAACACAATGACGCGTGATGAGACATTGATTTTGTACATAAGTTGCATTATTTTCTGCTGACATTTTGAGCTAATGGAATAAATTATGCAGTTTTTTATGCATAAATATTTTATGATGTTATTTTATAGATTAAGATTAAGAAGTTGAAATAATTACTTAAGTCGGCTTAATATATGAAGTTTAGGCAAGAAAATGCTTATACTATAGAATTTATTTACTAATAACTAACCAGGTATTTATTTACTAATAATTAACACTATTAGTATTTTTTTCATTTTTTGGTCCTGATAGAATTATATTGTTTGCAAGTAAATTATTCATATTGTACAAAATTACTTTTAGCTAAATTATACACCCTCTAAATTTTAGCAAATTGTTCATGTAAAAAGTGGTAAAAATAATGTATCAATCATTTCCAACTAAATGGGTAGCTCAGCGTACTGCCAACTTAAAGTCGACCTCATCCCACACCGGATAAACTCATATTATTCATTCTATTTCCATAGCTGTACGAGTATTTACACACGAAGTTGTCGTTGAATTTGTTTTTTTTTCAAATTCATCTGAATGTGCGAGTGTTTTATGCTATGTCTCGACACAACCTTCACTTTTTTTCAATATTTTGTAAAATATCTAAAGACAAAAAAAATTCACAACAATCGCAGAGCATTATTGTTGTTGGTTGTTTGCCTGATTTCATTTGTGTAGCCAAAGTACAGCGAAGGGGCGCACAGTGGTCAGCAGATGACAATGACCAAAGACAAAATACTGTTATATTTTGTTATTGTCTTATTGTTGTTAGTCAGTTAGAGCGGAGTGAACAAAAAAAGTGGTAGACAAGATAGGCTGTCCTTACTAGCAGAGAGAATATGAAAATTTAAATAATTTTATAACTAAAATATAAAATTTATAACAAAAAGAGCAAATTATTAAATATTAACAATTTCTGAATTGTATATATCTAAAAATTCATTTAGATTTTGTAATGACATCATAATATACGGTACTCCAACTGTAGCTATTGTTTTTAAAAATTTCGGAAATTATAGTACAAATTATATACGATAGGTAGCGCGTAGATCGTTACAAACAAATATAAACAAGCAAACTAAACAATTCTTAATCAACACATGATTGAATCATATGCTGCAGAATATTGTCCGCGATGCAAATTAGATAACGTTATTCAGTCTAAATGTGACAATACTTTTTTATTGGCATATCCATTGAAACAGAAATTTACCTCAACACTGGACAAATTTTGGGACGAAAACAGTGGATCTTCACTGAGCTGTTTCGAGGCCCTTAAGAAATAATTGGGCGACATTATAGCAGTATTAGTTTTTCTCTCCAAGGGACTGCCCATATATTATCTAAGATTTCTTACTTTTCTTTATATGGGGGGAGGAGGGTCTTTGATAGTCCTACGTAAGATTTTGTTGTAATTTACAGTCTTATTTTAATTTTTTTTAAATTAGATGATTGGGTCATTTCAAAACTCCACAAACTCATAACTTCTGTTTATGCAGGAATTCGTATTGAGAAGAATTTAATTGCACGTGTAACGTGGTTTTCTCGTAGCTAGGGTCGCCATAAAGACCCACAAAACCTAACGGAATAAGAACTCAGTAGATTTTTCCAGACTAGGGCAAAATAATAGTATTGTTTATTCATGTTGTAATTCAAACTTGTAATCTACTGGAAAAAGTATTTAGATACGAAAACAATTCAGATTCGGATTCAGTGAAAGCGATATTGTCCTGTCCGGTAATTTGTACCCAGGCCGATTTTAGATGATCGAGAATGGGACTTTGCCCAGAGGTAGAAAGTTACTGATTGTCACTCACTTGGGAGTGACCAGAATCGATTCCTTTGTGGCACTGTCCAAGCAGCTAACTACTTCCGGTCTTAGACCAAGTATTCCCTGGGCAATGACTTTAAAGCAACCGCTTTGAAGTTAGCTAGAGTTAGAAGGCGAAATGTTGAGTAACCTAATCGGCATGCTACCACCGATGCGTCTTAGGAACTAGGTAACAGAAGTTACTGAAACTCAACACAGGCTCTCTTAGTGGCTTTGGCAGCCCCAAGAAACTAAGATCGGGAGCGGTGGCCTAATAAGCCACTCTCCTTAAACAAAAATTTATTATGAAAACACGAAGAAAACGAAAAACAAGAACCCCCCCAAATGTTGACGACCCCCGCAAACGATATAAGGACCATGATTTAAGGATATGCACCTGGAATGTCCGAACTCTATACAGAGATGGTGCCTCTATCCAACTGGCGGATGTCCTCGACAAATACAAGGCTGACATCACCGCCATACAGGAAATGAGATGGACGGGACAGGGATGCACACGACGGAAGAACTGTGACATCTTTTACAGCTGCCATGCAGAAAGACACGAATTTGGATGTGGTTTCATAGTCGGCAAGAGACTTCGACACCTGGTCTCGCGGTTTAACCCTGTAAATGACCGTATAGCCACCATTCGCATCCGGGCGAAATATTTTAACATTACGCTGATTTGTGTACACGCCCCGACGGAAGACAAAGACGATGACATCAAAGATGCATTCTATGAGCGCCTGGAGGATATATATGACCGCTGCCCTGCACATGACATTAAAATTGTTCTGGGAGATTTTAATGCTAAAATAGGAAGGGAAGATGCTCTTGGTTCAGCAGTCGGAAAATTCAGTCTACACTACAACACCTCCGATAACGGATTCAGACTGGTAAGTTTCGCGTCGGCAAGAAACATGGTTGTGAGTGGAACCAGATTCCCGCATAAAGATATCCACAAGGCAACCTGGATATCTCCCGATCAAAATACAAGAAATCAGATTGATCACGTGGTAATTGATGGAAGGCATGTCTCAAGCGTTATGGACGTGCGTGTGATGCGCGGTGCAAATATCGACTCGGATCACCACCTAGTTGCAGCCAAGGTACGCACACGATTAAGTAGAGCTAAAAACACTCTTAATCAAACGCAAAGGAAGCTAGACATCACAAAGCTGCAGACCACTGAGATAGCCAATGCCTACTCCAACCAACTCTCTCAATTACTCCATACAAATCCCCCTAGTTCTGATGTTCCCCACATGCAGTGGCAGCATATTGCGAATTCTATGACCACTGCCGCAACAACCGTACTGGGTTATGAAAAACCACGTTCAGACAAGCCCTGGTACGATGACGAATGTCGCGAAATGTCTGAGGAAATGGATGCTGCATACAAGGCAAAACTGCAGCCAATGGCGACGCGTGCGGTGACGGAGCGTTATAAAGAGAAAAGGAGGGAGATGAAACGCCTGTTCAGACGGAAAAAGCGTCTGTGGAAGAAAAGAGAGAGCCAGGATATCGAAAACTACAGGGATAGAGGTGAGGCCCGAAAGTTCTACCGAAAGGTTAAAAGTAAAGGTTTTGGAACAGGGATCCCCACCTGTAAGGACAGAGACGGAAATCTGGTCACGGACACTCAGAGTGTGCTGCAAATATGGAGGGAACACTTTCAATCTCTTCTCGTTCCCGAAGGCAGCATAAGTGACGGAATCGCACCAATCATCGACGATGGAGTAGATTGTCCACCACCGAGCCAAAACGAGATCAGCACGGCAATTGCCCGGCTTAAAAATAATAAAGCTGCGGGAGCCGATGGACTGCCGGCAGAGCTTTTTAAAGCCGGCGGCGATGACCTGGTAACATGCATGCACCAGCTCATAAACACGATTTGGCTCAGAGAATGCATGCCCGATGATTGGAATCTGAGTGTCCTATGTCCCGTGCTTAAGAAAGGCGATCCTAGTGTGTGTACCAACTATCGCGGGATTAGCCTTTTACCCATCGCATACAAGGTCCTGTCTAGTGTGTTATGTGAAAGACTAAAGCCCCTCCTGGCGAACCTGATTGGACCTTATCAGTGTGGCTTTAGACCTGGTAAATCCACCACCGACCAGATATTCACACTACGACAAATCCTGGAGAAGACCCAAGAAATGCAGATCGATACCTACCATCTGTTCATCGATTACAAAGCTGCATTTGACAGTCCGATACGACAGAAATTGTTGGATGCTATGGCTGAGTTTGGTATCCCCGCAAAACTAATTCGACTCTGCGGGATGACACTGACTGACACGAAGTCTTCAGTGAAAATTGGCAAAAATCTGTCAGAGCCATTTTCTACCAAGCGAGGCTTTAGACAAGGCGATAGTCTGTCCTGCGATCTCTTTAACATCGTAATGGAGATGATCATGCGGAAAGCAGCAGTAAACAGGAATGGCACCATATTTAACAAAAGCCACATGTTGCTCGCGTATGCTGATGATATCGATATTATTGGACGTGGATTGCGAGATGTTACTGCGGCTTTTTCGAGCATTGAAAAGCAGTCGGCTGAAGTGGGTCTGGTGATAAACGAGGACAAAACCAAGTTATTTGTTTCAACGAACAAAGAGTCCACTCGTCTGGGACGCTGCGTGAACGTTGACAACTATAATTTTGAAGTGGTAGATGATTTTGTCTACCTTGGCTCCGCCATAAACAAAAATAATAATGTCAGCCTCGAAATCAAAAGACGAGTATTGATCGCAAACCGCTGCTACTATGCGCTAAGCAAGCGATTTAACGACAAAGCGCTCTCTCGAAAAACAAAGATCCAGCTCTACCAGACTCTGATCCTACCTGTCTTGCTCTACAGCGCAGAATCGTGGGTAATGACACAAGCGGATCAATCTATTCTGGGAGTCTTCGAGAGAAAAATACTCCGCAAAATATTTGGACCCATCATCGTGAACGGCGAGTACCGTCGTCGAATGAATCATGAGCTGTATGAGCTGTACAACGACATCGACGTGGTCAAGCGCGTTCAAATAGACCGAATGCGCTGGCTTGGACACGTTGTACGAATGGACGACAACGCTCAAAATGCTGCTAATGGTGCTAATTTCTAACACAATGCTACAGGAACAAAGAGTATCTTCGTGTACCAGACCGAAATCTGTGCAACCGATGAGTTGGTATAACCAACCGGAGATGGATTCAACAGACCGAAGTCTGAGTTAACAGACCGAAGTCCAATTCAACATACTGAAGTCCAATTTTACAGACCGAATTCCGATTCAACAGACCGATGACCGATTCAACAGACCGAAGTCCGATCCAAGAGACCTAAATCCGATTTAACAGACATAAGTCTAATTTAACAGACCTAAGTCTAATTTAACAGACCGATGTCCGATTCAACAGACCGAAGTCCGATCCAACAGACCTAAGTCCGATTCAACAGACCGATGTCCGATTCTACAGACCGAAGTCCAATATAACAGAACGAAGTGGGATTCAACAGACCGAAGTCCGATTTAAGTGACCGATGTCGATTCAACAGACCGAAGTCCGATTCAAAAAACCGAAGTCCGATTTAACAGACCGAAGTCCAATTCAACATACTGAAGTCCGATTTAACAAACCGAAGTCCGATTCAACAGACCGATGTCTGATTCAACAGACCGAAATCCGATTCAACAGACCGATATCCGATTCTACAGACCGAAGTTTAATATAACAGACCTAAGTCCGATTTAACAGACCGAAGTCCGATTCAACAGACCGATATCCGATTCTACAGACCGAAGTCCAATATAACAGAACGAAGTGGGATTCAACAGACCGAAGTCCGATTTAAGTGACCGATGTCGATTCAACAGACCGAAGTCCGATTCAAAAAACCGAAGTCCGATTTAACAGACCGAAGTCCAATTCAACATACTGAAGTTCGATTTAACAAACCGAAGTCCGATTCAACAGACCGATGTCCGATTCAACAGACCGAAGTCCGATTCAGCAAACCGAAGTCCGATTCAACAGACCGAAGTCCGATTCAACAGACCGAAATCCGATTTAACAGACCAAAGTTTAATATAACAGAACGAAGTCTGATTCAACAGACCGAAGTCCGATTTAACAGAACGAGTCTGATTTAACAGACAGAAGTCCGATTTAACAGACCGAAGTCTGATTCAACAGACCGATGTCCGAGTCAACAGACCGAAGTCCGATTCAACAGACCAAAGTCCGATTCAGCAGACCGATGTCTGATTCATCAGACCGAAGTACGATTCAGCAGACTGAAGTCCGATTCAACAGACCGAAGTCCGATTCAACAGAGCGATGTCCGATTCATCAGACCGATGTCCGATTCATCAGACCGAAATCCGATTCAGCAGACCGAAGTCCGATTCAACAGACCGAAGTCCGATTCAACAGACCGATGTCCGATTCATCAAACCGAAGTCCGATTCAGCAGACCGAAGTTCGATTTAACAGACCAAAGTCCGATTCAACAGACCCGTGCCCGATTCAACAGACCTAAGTCCGTTTTAACAGACCGAAGTCTGATTTAACAGACCGAAGTCCGAATCTACAGACCGAAGTCCACTATAACAGACCGAAGTCCAATTTACCAGACCGAAGTCCGATTTAACAGACCAAATTCCGAAAAATGTCGTTACTAAAAACTTAAAAATCGGTTTTTTTTTGCAGAATATTCTAGAAAAGAGGACTTGTCAGGACATTTGTGAGCATGTTGTTCATACCGTTGGATGCGTCTTTAAAAACTCTATACTATGATACTAATATTGCGCGTGTTGTCTTTAGATAAATATCAAAAATGTCGTTTCTTCTTTAAAAACGGTCCAGCTCACTGGATCTTAATCCTAAGAGAGACATTTTTTGGGATTCATCATAGAACAAGCTAAGGTAAATTTTGGGGTGTAGACATTTTGGTGAGTCGGCCTAATGTATAGTTTTCCAATGTTCACCTTGAATAAAAAAAAACGTAATTTAAACATGCCCACCAATTTTCCATCTTACAAATATTTCGGGAGGTGGGGGGAGTCCCTGAAATCTTACACTCTATTACAGCGGGATAGCGGGGGTCCCAAATGTGAGAAAATATCCTTACGTAATATAAGAGGGCCGTCTTAAAGGGGAATTTTTATGGCGCTGATGATACGCCTTATTGTTTAAAATTATAAAAAAAAAATATTTTGAAATCCAACGTATTAAAGAAAATCCACAATTAGAGCTATATTTATGGACAGAAAGCAGCGAATAAAGGTTTTCTTCATAATAATTTATAAGAGGTTTATAGAACGAGTTTACTATTAAAATTTGATATATAAACATTTGATAAATGTTTATGAATACGGCTGTTAATGTCTACACTTCGACAGATACCTGTTTGTGGTTTTCTGCTTTCTTGGAATTCTGTAGTCTATCATATTTAGCCTAGTCGACTAAAAATCAAATATTTTTGCGTTTAGTTATAATTTAAACATTTTTTTTTATTTTTTAATCTTTTTTCAAACACGATTAACACAAATTATTAAATAAAATGCATATAAATATTTTTAAATTAGTTTTTAATTTAAATTAAATTAAATTCGCTAAATTGTGACCGATATAAAGACACTAATTGGACAAATAATTATAAACTTGTGTATTTAGTATTTTTTGAACTTATACGACAGCGGACGTTCGTGACATGTTTGCTTTCATTAACTTATATTTGTAATTGTTGTTGTATGTCAACTATACTCTCTGTATCATAAGAAAATTAGATAATATTTGAAATTTATAAGAAGTCATGTATGAACCGCCCCCACCCCATGTATCACACAATTAAAAGGAAAGGCTGATTGATATGTCGAGCAAATTTATGAAGCTCTCACTGTCAAATTATTGTGGACAACAACTTTACCAGACCCCATTAATTTGTAATAATTTCAAGGTTGACTGAATGCTTTTATTTATAGCTTTTATCTATTTTTGCAAACTGTTAATTAAAGGTGATAACGTGTTAAGTTTGAAAACTATCTATAAAAAGTTATAAGGAAAATAATTTCTTATGAGGGACTACATACCGTCTAAAATCTGTGGCCTTGAAAATGTTAGCTATTTCTTTTGCTAAATATTTAATTAAATTAGTTGATAAATATCGTATTTTTTAAGGCATCACTAGTATCTAATGATAGCTGACTTATCTTAATATTTTCTTGTGTGTTACTAATATGTCTAATAAGTGTTTAACGTCATCATTTAAATATTCAATATAACAGTCATTATGATGAATTGTTGTTGTTCATTTTTTATCTATTACACTATTATCTATTACAGCCGACTCCATAGAACGGATTGCGAGAAGCGTACTTGGGTACTCAAAGCCGTTTAAAGAAGATGCCTGGTACGATGATGAATGTCGCAATGCCACGAGAGAGATGGATGCTGCATACAGGGCAAAACTGCAGCCAATGGCAACGCGAGCAGTTCGTTAACGGCACAGGGAGAAGAGAGGCAACTGGTTTTTTGAGACGGATTAAGAAGTAGCTGAACAAGAGGCAGGATGAGTGCACTGATTTGCTCCGAAGCAGAGGTGAAGCCCGAGAATTCTACCAAGAATGCGTGGAACAGGGTTGCCCTACTGCAAGGACATCGATGGCCAGCTAGTGATGGACCCGGATAACGTTCGAAAGATGTGGAAAGAATATTTCGGAAATCTACTGGATACGGATACCACTCCAGAAGACCCTGCACTAATCCATGACGATGGGGTTAACTCCGAGCCAGAGCGAGATACGTTTGGCAATATCCCGCCTTAAAAATGACAAGCGCCTGCGGCCGATGTTCTACCTGCTGAATTGTTAAAGGCAGCTGGGGAGGAGTTGATTAGGAACATGCATCAGCTCATGAAGAACATCTGGCTAGAGGAGAGCATGCCCGGAGATAAGAGTCTCAGTATGTTATGTCACATATACAAAAAAGTAGATCGTAGCCTATGACCAATTGCGTACAAGGTCCTTTGAGCATATAGTAAGAACGTCTAAAGGCAATTGTAGAAAAACTTATTGGACCTTACCAGCGCGGCTTAAGACCTGGTAAATCAACGATAAATTAAATATTTATTTTACGACAAATCCTGGAAAAAAAACTCATGAAAAGCAGATTGACACCTCCACTAAGGAGTAAGTTATATGAAGCCATGTCTGACTTTGGTAACCCGGCGAAACTAATCAGATGGAAAGAGGTCTAAGACAGTTCTATAGCTTGTCCTGTACACTATTTAATATAGTTATGGAGAAGGTGTTAAGAAAGGCTGGTGTCACCATGTCTGGCACCATAATCCACAAGAGCCACATGCCACTAGCCTATGACGATGATATAGACATCATTGGCCGAAATATGCGGGATGTTACTGCAGTGTTCTCATCACTAGAAAAGGTGTCAGCAAAAATGGGTTTAGCGGTCAACGAGGACAAAACAAAAATAATAATTTCGACGAACAGAGAGTCCTCTCGATGGGGACGCACCGTGAACGTTGACAATTATTGTTTTGAGGTTGTCGATGAGTTTGCCTACCTCTGATCTTCTGGCAATAAGAAAAATAGAGTCAGCCAAGAAATCAAGCGGAAAATATTTCTCGTCAATATATGTTTTTTTTATCTCGGGATACTAACGAACAGCTAACAGGTGCTAATCTTACCCGTTCTTTTGTATGCTGCCGAATCATGGGTACTTACGACAACGGACATACAAAACCTGGGGGTATTCGAGAGAAAAGTACTCCGAAAAATATATGGACCCTTTCTGCGTCGATGGCGAGTTTCACCATCGGATAAATCATGAGCTGTATGAGCTTTACCACATTGTCGTAGCTAAAAGAATCAAAATCCAACGACTACGATGGCTGGGACATGTTGCCAGTTGGGATGTAAATGCTTCAGCGAGAAAGGTTTAAAGTCGAACCTGAAGGACGGCGCAGAACAGGACCCAAACTTCTTTCGAAGAACCAAGTTGTTGCAGGCGTGTCATCATCTAGTAGGGCTCACTGGAGAACGCGCGTCTTTGCCGTAAATCCACAATATTGGAACAAAGTGCGTATGATTAACATAAAATCCGCATAACATTAATATTACTCATACGTTGTACATATATACATACATACATACATATGAATGTAGCATCATCATTCAATATCATCACAATTGACCAGTTTTTAACGTATCACAAATGCAACAGCCCAGGAACTTGGACCACTTTTTGAAAAACATTTAATAAAATTATTCCAACTTGATTTTTTACATGAATATATTAAAAAAAATTATTTATTTAAGCCTTAGCTACAATTCTGCTAAAATATGATATGAGAAATCATCAAGCTATGCAAAAACATATATATAAGCAAACTATGAAACCCTTTGGGGGTATAATGACTTGGATCTTAAAAAAAAATTGCCAAAGGATAAGTAATATAGATACCAAAGTACCAACAATTTAAATTTACTCTCCGTCTTATTTTTAAACTATCTTTATTAACAGATTTTTTTTTATTTTATTATATTTTTTTTTCGAACTAAGAAGGCGTTGAGTTCACATTGTAGACTAGTGTTGTTAATGTGAATTTGTAGGCAAAATATCTTTAAAAGGAAATTTAACATTTTCCACTTTTTTATTATTGTTATGTTAAAATAGTTAAAACAAGATATCACTAATGTTCAAATAAACAAATATTAGTAACAATTAAAAGTAAAAAAAATCACAGCAAAAACTAATAAGAAAACGAAGAGAAAACTTAAAAAACTGTGTGGATTTGAAAATGTAATACCAAATAACTGACCAAAGTTAGACGGGAAAGTTGTGTCTGTATGTTACAGACGAAAACAAATTTATAAAACGTAGAAAACGATGGACAGTTTAATAACAGACTTTAGGCTATGAATAAATCAAAAAAAACGTATGTAAAGTTTTTGCGCTTAATTTGTCTAAAATTGGTTAAAATGCCGAAAATTCATATAAAAATCTCTACACAAATCGAATGATTTCGATGTAAACAGAAACAGATATTTAGGTGTATCCGACTAGTTATTGTGAATTATTTGAATTTATTAAGGGCAATACAAGTAGATTTTACATTTCATTAAAATTCCAGCTGATAGAAATTTTTGTGAAAGGTTTGTAATGTTCTACTCTACATATTAAAAGAGGTAGTGCACTTGCTGCAACTCAAGCTGGGCGAACAATAAAAACGAGCTAAAATATGTCATAAAGAGTATTTGTAAAATAATCTTTATAAATATCAACAATATACGTTCTTGAGTGATTTGATGGACATTGCTGAGATACGAATTTTAGGATACCAAAAATTCACTTGAATGACCCTTTAAGAGCTGAAAATGTCAAAAAGATTTCAGTTGCTTTTTTTCAAATAAACTCAAATAAATTAGGGTGCCTATTCCTTACTCTTATACAAACGTGATAATAATTTTTATTTTTAAAAATTTGTTTTACAATTTTTATTTTCAAATATTTGTTTTACAATTTTTATTTTCAACATTTGATCAATGTCGTGTTCAACTCAATAAAAAAAAACATTTTTCTGCCACAACTTGACATAGAATAACATCTAAGTAAGTGGAACTATTGAATATCAAGTCTCAATTTCTTAATCGGCACGATGTGTTATTTTCTTAAATAGTTTAACAAATATATTAATCTAACTTTACCTTATAATATGTAGCAAAAAACCAATGGCGATAAAAAATTGGTCTTTGATGATTGGTCACATATATTAAAAATCCAATACTGAAAAAAAAGAAAATAAAAAATATTATAAAATATGTATGTATATAAAAATGAATCGTGGTTTGTTTGGCTGCTTTAAACTTTAACGCGGTGGAAGATCGTCATAACTCAGATCTTAACGATAAGAGCTACCTACAGAAGGCCTTATCACAACATTGGTTCGGTTTGTGCCCGAAACATAAAGTTTGGACCCAGTAGTTAGCGCTAGGGTGGATTTATAACGAAAATTTGAATCTATCGACAAAAATTTACCTGAAATTAAGAATTTATGCTTATTTAACTATAAGAAAACATTGTGTTTATAAAAAGACCCGATTTATTCGAAAATTTATATTTATGATCCGATTCTATATATATATGTACTAGTGGGCCCGGCAATGCTTCGCTATTGCATTTTAACTTGTATTATATTTGATATTTAGGTCTACAAAGTACTTTGAAAACGATACTTAAGCTCGATAATGATATGTTGAGTTTATTAACTTATGTAACTAATTTCAAGCAACTCCTTAACATGAAAGTTAACAAATGAAGTGTTGTTGTTTTAAATTCTAAATATCATAGGCTCTATGACGATAATAAAAAGTTCATCAGCAAAGTCATATCTTTTACAAATCGTAAACAGACATTCCGTTAAAGATCAAAATTCAATGTAGTAGCGGTAACCGTCTGTATACTAACTATCTCTTTGGGCGTAAAAAATACTTTTGACATGCCTTCTCCGCCTATTGACCGAAAATGGAAATTTCGTTTGAAGCTTTATGCCTTTAGCCATAAAAACCTCTTTTGCCATGTCTTATTCTCACATGGGTCAAGAATATTTCCGAATACTATCTTTGTATTGAACTCGTATTACCATTCTATGAGATAATTCGGTCACCAACGTTTGGCTTTACAAAGTGATGATCTCACGCGCTGTATGGCATTTTACGCCGTCGTGTTGGAACCATTTCTCCTTCAAATAATATGCAAAGACATGATAAATAAAAAAATCAATTGATCGTCCACTGGTTTTAGTTCTTCTACCAGTTGGATATATGAATATAGGCCAAGATCTTTCCTCAGCATTTGCAGAGACCGAGTTGCTGAGAATGGCGTCGATTCGATAAATTCGAGTCCCCTGTCACACTTACGTCTACAGCGTTGATGGCTTCTATTAGCTGCTCAGATGGATGAGTATATACACCATAAACTTCACAAAGGGCAAACAGAACGCGCATTTTGAAAATAAATTTGCAAGATTTGTAAACGTTGTTCTTGTGTAGTCTTTACATGGTGATTTTTCAAAGAAAGTCTCAATGAAAGTCTATCACACTTCACACACCTGGCCTGAATGACGAATTGGTTGACCTAAAATGGCAACAAAAACGGTAAATGGGGTTTTGTTGGGTGTCAATTGTACATTAAAAATCCACATGAATCAAAATTCTAGCTGATACTTTTTTTAAGATAAAAGGATTTTTCGTTTATTTACTCCGTTTTGCGCTTCTTTTGGAAGTGACGTTCGTTGCCCCATGATTATTAAAAGCGTACAGACTTCAGCTTTAAGACACTTCTATCAAAATTTAAGTTTTCTGCACTAAATTAAGCTTTCCCAGCGCGAGCTAGGAATTGATATTACACACAAAGTTTATTGGTGACATTTTCTAATATAAAAACTGGCCCACCTTACTGTTCATATCTCTAGGCGAACTGCAATATACTGTGGAATTTTGACAGTTATAACTGTTTATTTTAAAAGGGGTGTGGTACAGCCCACTTCCACTCTTACTGTAATTTATACTGCAACAACAACATATACACCATATCTCATCTTCATACCTCTGATAGTTCATGAGATATAGCCCTTTTGATTTTCAAGTTGTATCAGCGGTACCACGCCCCTTTATCCAATCACAACCTATTATAGCCAGGGACTATCAACAGGTCAACAGTACCATTTGGTAAAATTTTCGTATCAATCGGTCTATTAGAAAAGCCGTTAGAGCGATTTTTGAAAAGGGGGCGTGGCACCGCCCACTTCCACCTTGGCTGTAATTAATACTGCTTCAACAACATATATACCAAATCTCATCTTCATACCTCTGATAGTTCATGAGATACAGCCCTTTTGATTTTCAAGTTGTATGGGCGGTGCCACGCCCCTTTGTCCAATTGGACCGAATTGTAAATATAAACCACCCGGGGCGCCACCCAAACGCATACAAAAAAATTTATGCAAATCGGTCCAGCCGTTCGTGAGTTATGAAGTCACAACACACTTGCAACAATTTTTTATATATATATTTGTTTGGACATTAGAAAATTTTTTCTGTACGTTTTATTCCAGTAGCTGGCTTTTGGGTTATGACATGCATATTTTTTAAATGCCATTTATACATCATACTCCATGGATTACATTGCGTATGATCGATAACCCTGACAGTATATCGAGTTTGTAAAGTGAAGCAAATCATCCGTACATATATTCACCTTCATACACAATTGTTTCCCTAACAAACTTGACTTGACTTTGAACGTCACCAACCAACTCATCCTGCACACACTGTTTCAATTACTTTAAGAGCAACAAAGGGCGATGACCAACAACTCCAACCATGTGATCGGCCACCTACAACCTTAGTTTGTCCTTGAATAGTAATGATTTTTTAAAGGGCAAACAACAATACCATCGATCACACGACCGCGGCAAACGACGAGTTTGACAATGCACTCGAATCGCCAAGAACGGCGAATAACTGCGTCGACCAACATCCAACCAAACACATTAAGGAAACGACATTACAAGGAAAAGTGTTATTCAATACTGTGTGATGCGATGTAATTCTCATTACATCAAGAGCTTCACTTTTTTAAATGATCGAGCATTTTGATTAATGTTTATTTCTACGTTGCTCTGTACCCAATTTCCCTTGCCCTTTTCAGGGCTATAACACTAGTTTACAGCCATTTTGGTCTTTGGATACCACTATTTTTTTATGATAGAGGACGGGTTTCTGGTTAAGAAAAAAAATTTAAAAAAAATTTTTATGGAGTGAATTTTTTTTAAAAATTTTTTTGTAAAATTTTTTTCTTTGTTGATGGTGCCTTTGGATTTTAACCTATATTTCAAGTTCTAGACGGGCGATCAGGACAAAAGAGGTACCAAATTTATAAGAATCAAATGGCCAACAAGAATTATGCCACTTTATGTCAACAAATTGCTTTATTTTGCCCTACTGGCTGAATTTATTTGAAAAATTGAGCTTTTTTCATGAAAAATAGCGTCTCCTTTTTTAGTTTTTAATTAAAGAAAAATCGAAAACTCGAGATAAAATTTTTTTGAAACCTTCTGCGTATAGTGAACACTAGACCGGGTCACCAAAAAAATTTCCAAAGTCGAGGGCAAATATTAAAGATCACCTCGAGAAAAACAGCCAAAATCGTTTTTTGATCACTGTTTTTTTGTTTGTGGCTCAATCGTTAAATCAAAGAAATCGGTGTATAGGTCTCGACGAGTACTACATTTGTCCTATAGATGTCGCTGACATACGACATCATCTTGTAATGATGACCTCATCTAGAGCAATTTCTACCCCTAAAATTTAAAAATATTTTTTCTCAGAATTAAAGTCCTTTAAAAACCAAGAATCTTTTGCTTTGGAAGTATATAGTTTTATTCAAAAACAAAAAAGTTACGTATAACAAGATGTATTTACAGCATCAACACTAATATTTTTTCCTGTTGTTTGCATTATTACAGAAAACTATTGCATACTTCTTAGCGTTTGTAAAAAAATGTAAATACAAGTCATTGCATACTTTTTAGCGCAAACAGTGTTTTCAAACATGCGGATGAAGTTATTCAGCGTCGCCAATATTCAGCGAAATTATAATAATATCTGGTGAAAAATGGAAGTATTAATAATAAAATATAAACGTTAATATGCACTTGTATTCTCCCATGCAATTTGCAACACTGAACATTTGTGCGAAATTTAAGTGAATCAGCGCTTGGAATGACTAATCAAAATGAAAATTATTGCCAAACTAGAAAGTAGTGAAAGGACCTTGAGTCACGCCAATATTTGCTGTAATTACATACATATCTATGCTCTTTTTGGGATTTTATTTATAATAAAAATTATATTTCGTCGGTAACTAGATTAAAAATGAATTATCTCGAGAAAATTTTTAATTTTTTTTCGATATCGTTAAGAATTATGCAACAATTTGACCCACAAAGTATAGAATCATTTTTATAAACATTTTGTATCAGCGCTATAAAGTATGCAATAATTTGTGATAATAATGCTAAAAAATAAAAAAAAAATTTTGTTGATGCTGTAAATACATCTTTTCATCCGTAACTTTTTTGTTTTTGAATAAAACTGTATACTTCCAAAGCAAAATGTTCTTGGTTTTTAAAGGGCTTTAATCCTAGTAAAACATATTTTTATATTTTAGGGGTAGAAATTGCTCTAAATGAGACCATCATTACAAGATGACGTCGTATGTCAGCGACATCCATTGGACAAATGTAGTACTTGTCGAAACCTATACACCGATGCCTTTGATTTAACGATTGAGCCACAAACAAAAAAGCAGTGATAAAAAAACGATTTTGGCTGTTTTTCCGGGGGTGGGGGAGGAAAAAAAATTTTTTTTTGAAGTTTTCTCGAGGTGATCTTTAATATTTGCCCTCGACTTTGGAGAAAAAAAAATTTTGTATGGGGACCGACCCGGTCTAGTAAACACCTTAGCAAACAAATGTTGTATTGCAGAAGAGAATCTATGGACTAGTTAAAAAGTAATGGCCTCTGAAAGTTGGCATACAGAAATTAAGTTTTTATAAATATTTGAATTTTTGCATTTGTCGGAACTGCAGAATATGGTCCGAAAGCCCAAACAACAACAAAAATATACCATTCACTTCGTCTTGGGAGCCGAGTCCCATGATGCACTTGGGGGGATCAAGAAAGGGGCTCCTTGGATTCTATGATGACCGCCTATGTGCGGGTACTCAAATGAAAGATATTTTCGAGACTTCGGTTTGTTGAATCGGATTTCTGTCTGTTGAATCGGAATTTGGTCTGTTAAATCGGACTTTGGTTTGTTGAATCGGATTTCGGTCTCTTAAATCGGACTTCGGTCTGTTGAATCGAACTCCGGTTGGTTATACCAACTCGTCGGTTGCACAGATTTTGGTTTGGTACACGAAGATTATCTTCGTTCCTGTATTAGAAATTAGCACAGTAGCATTTTGATACTCATTTTGATAACACTCCGTCGGGTAAGATTATTAATTCGGTCGCGAATTGGAAATCGATACAACTACAAGTTGCAGAAATCGCTTTGCACGAGTCATTAACACGATCCTGAGTTGCGGATACCAAACTGATTTCCGGCTAAAGCCGACTCCTCGATATAACCACGAGTTGCAGAAGTCGAATTGCTGAGGAACACGAATCATCAATACGATCCTGAATTGGGGATACCAAACTGATTTTCGGCGAAAACGGACTCGTCGATACAACCACGACTTGTAGAAGTCGATTTGCTGAAGATCACGAGTCATCAACACGATCCTTAATTGCGGATACAAACTGATTTCCGAGTTGTATTTAACAACGAGTAACCGAAGCATCGATATATTTCCGAGTCATCAATCATCATTTGCTGATATTAACCTGAAACCCCGAAAAAACCCGAATTATTAAGCTGACAACGTACTGCTGATATTTATCGTAACTACCGACTAACCCTAATCAAAGGTACTCTGCCGAACGAACCTGAATTATAAAAAGTACTCGAATTACCACGTTCCTGAGTACCAAAACGATCCTGAGCTATCTGACCTCTACAGTTTTGAGACTATAGTAAAATCACCTCAAATCGACCGATTCGTAAAGTTCCCGAATATCTTAAATCGACGCGAGTCCCAAAACCTGTCATTACACTGTACGACACGATTTTTACCCATGATCAAACTGACCAGATTCTGAAAATATAGCTAAAATAAAAATATATGTATCTCCCAGTTTTTCTAGATCAGCTCATTTAAGTTTTTTACGAGCAGTTCAATGTTTGGAGCGAAGCTCCCATACAACGGCTTGAAAGTGACTTCTTCTTGTTCGCAGAACTCTGAGAGTTGTTATCAGATTTTGATGAATTTTTTATTATTGTTTTTCAAAAGGCCAAGAGCGGGTTCTGACGAAGCCAAAATTTAAAATTTGTCCCAAATTAAATTTGTCCCAAATTAAATTTGTCACAAATTTTGTCACAAATTTAAATTGTCAACACATTTCCTAGTCCGAAACAGCTCCTAGCCATTTGGACTTATTAGAACCCTGGCCATTTGAAACATATTTAAAAAAATTCATCAAAATCTGTTGACAATTTGTTTGTGACAAATTTAATTAGTGACAAACTTTAAATTTGGGATCGGTCAGAACTACATCTAGGCCATTTGAAATACATTAAAAAATTTGTCAAAATCTATTAACAACTCTCTGAGTTCTGCGAACAGGAAGAAGTCACTTTCAAGTCGTTGTATGGGAGCTTTGCTCCAAAAATTGAATTGCTCGTAAAAAACTTAAATGAGCTGATCTAGAAAAACTGGGAGATACCTATATTTTAATTTTAGCTATATTTTCAGAATCTGGTCAGTTTGTTCATGGGTGAGGTCAAAAGTTTAAATTTGTCCTACAGTGTTACAGTCGAGGGCAAATCAATACTCGTCACGCGTATACTAAAAGTTCTCGATCATCTAAAATTGGCCTGGGTACAAATTACCGGACAGGATAACACCGCTATCACTGAATCCGAATTAAAACTGTCTTCGATTTGGGACTCAATTCTGAGAACTGCACATGAAAGTAGCCCCAAAAAGAAAAAGTTTTGCATCATTCGTTTTATCAAGTTACACGCCATAATAATTTAATAACGATTTGAAGTTAGTAAGTATTGTATAGGGGAATTTGTCACGGAAAGTATTTATTTCGCAACATCTCTCAAAAATTCCAATAAATTGTATATAAATAAAATTAAACCGTCGAAATGTTTTTGCGCTCATAACTTTAGAACGACGTCTGGACTAAATTGGATATTTGTTGTTGTTGTTGTGTTTGTTATTGTTAGGACAAGGTTTTTATAAAACAAAATTTCTAAAAAATCGTAAATAACAGATAGTGAATCGGTAAAACAGAACTCCTCCTCGGCTTGACCGAATTATATGAATTTGATTGATTTATTATATGATTTGAAAGTTTATGTGGGTGCGTGATAGGTTTAGATTCACAAATGTCCGTCATTAGGTTTTTGTGTGTAGATAAGTTGTTTGTATGAAAATACACCGAGAGTCGGTATATCATTCACCACACAATGCAGCGCAATCAATTGAATTTTTACAACTGTTGACATCTACAAATGTTATTCCGCATAAACCCATTGAACCACTGTGTCCGCCAAGTCTTTCAGAGCAATGTTACTTGTGATTTGTTTTTTTGTTTTTTTTCTGCTGCTGCTGCTGCCTGCAGTACTTCTATTCAATGTTTACGTAAAGTAACGTAATTGACTCTCGATGGTGTTTGCTCATGCTACAACAGCACACCTTCTACATTACAGGTAAATCACTCAATTCCGATGCAGACACTGGGACAGACGTGCCAAAAAGACCTCTTGAGTATAATGAGAAGACAAAATCGTAATAAAACAAAAGAGCATTAGCAGCAAAACAACAACAACATCAGCAGCAGCCTCACAGACGACAATAACAATCAAGGCGGCATAAACAAAATACACAAAAAAGTACAACAAAATCAAATAACTCTTTTTTGATCAGACAAACAACACACAACACAAACAGTCTTTGCAGCTCTTTCAATCCATCAACAACATGAATAAAGTAAGTCATAATCGTCGTCGTCGTATACCATTGGAATTTTCTTGAGGTTGGCTAATAATTATATACCAAATTCTGTTTTCCAGAAACAATTCACTGTACCATTGCTGGCCATCATTGGTGGCATTCTTCTGACCTGTCTGGGTCAACCGGTCACCTCAAATCCTCTGGTCATCGATTCGGCGCCCTCAGTTGTCTCGTATCAAGGCTCCTCACAGTCATACGCCCATTTAGTGATTGCACCACGTGGCCGCGCCTTGGGCTATGTGGCACCCACCAATTTGAATCATACCGTTCACCATACAGAGAAGGTTAAGGAAAGTTTGGATTTTTTGGACATAAGACCGGTTTATAACAATAATTAGAGCGTCGTCCGTCATCTCGGGGTATTGTTAAATAATAGTTATGTATATAAAGTGTTAATTGATTTTGTTTAAGTTTAAGTGAGAAAAAAAGTGAGTGTTTTTTTTTCTTTGTGGTATTTGCAAGTTAAGTATAAGAGTTAATTAAACGAAAGAGTATGAATTGTTGAAACTCCTATATGGGCTAGTGTCTGTTGTTTGTTAATAGTGCAGTGGGTCAAAGTGGTAAACGTGTTGTGGTAATGTTTTAGTTTCGAAATTATACGATGTCAATGTTTCTAAATGTGTTTCCAAAACCAATATTTTTGGGGCGCTCACAAAAAAAATATTCTGCCTTTATTCCAAACTATCTAGTATATAAAGTGACTGCTTGATAGTGTAGTACAACAGAGAGCAACTTTATCACTTTTCTTTATGCAGCATCATTCAATTCAAATGCTCTCCCCTCTCTCCCTCACACTGTTGTTGTTATTCTCACAATCCAAAGTTGATCATGCTATTAATTTGCTATGTAAGTCAAGATTTGAAATGAGCCACATTCTTTGATGCATGTACAACCACAACAAATTTCAACTACGTAAGAAGTCTTCTCCAAAACTCACAAACCAATTGCTGGGAAGTTTCCTCTAAATGAAATATGTGAACTAAATAAAGGTAAAATATTGACATAGGAAAAATTAACCAGCCAATTATTAGTTTGTCCTTTTAATATACCATAATTAGAAGAACAGTTTTACAAAGTTGAAATTTGTGGTGGTTGTACTTGCATCAACAATAATGGCTATTTTCAGCTCTTAATTAACAAAGTAAATGAAAAGCATGATCATGCTCACCACTAGAGAACAGAGACTCACTCTCTCTCTGATGTTTTCTAAATATTGCACTTTATAAATCATCCTCTTTGTTATTGTTGATGCATGTACAATCACCACAAATTTCAACTTTGGAAGAATTGTCTTCTAATTAGCGTATATTAAAAATAATTGGCTGGTTAAATTTTCCTAAGTCAATCTTTTAGTCCATCATTGCATATTTACCATATAAATTCCGATTTCTTTCTAAACGTGCACTTCGTTGCTAACCCCGCTACGTAAATTACTTATTCTGAAAAATGTTTACAAACAAATCGATACACATTTCTACATACATGGACATTGTACAATCATTAAAATCTTATTAGCCAACATTTCAACTATGCAATCCGGTATTATAATCTAATATGAGACACAAATCCAATCTGCACGCCATTGACACTTGAAAGAAGTTTTAAAACTGGTCATGTGTTCATTATTACTTACTAACGATAATGTCCGATCGTATCATGCCTTACATCGATCGACAACTGTTGTGAAAATAACTACATAAACTCTTAGCGAAAGAAATATTTAGCTAATATGGTGTTTGAAAATTTGTATAATAATTTTAAATATTCATCGTTAGTTGCAGATAGAAAAAATTCCTCGTTTGAGATGACGACAGATTCATGTTTATTTAAATGTATTCAGCTATAAATAGAAAATGTAAAAACGTTTTGCTGTTGTATTACAACATTTGAAATATTGAAAGTGATGATGCTTTAAACCACATACACATTAGCTAAGTAACTGAAATGCATTAGGTAAAGACAGAGAATTTTTGTTTACGACGAAACCGTAGAGAAACAGTTGCGTTATAAAAACATTTTCTAACACATTAGTGAACTTTTTGCATTTCTAAGGTTTCTCATGGTATGTGGCACACTAGCAGTTCCGAATATACGAGTCCCAGCGTTTCGATGGGTCACATGTAGGTATCGAGATATATATATTTTTAGTTAGTAACTGCCATATAGCGGAACTGAAGTGCAAAAAATGGGGTGGTAGCCCAAAATCAAGAAAATATAACATTTTCTTCGTTTTTGTCCCCAAACATTAGAATGGTAGATCAAAGTTGACGCTGGGGATCATGCGGCTCTGGAGGAGGGTCAAAAAAAAGGACCCTCTTGGGTAATATGATGACCCCACGGTACTCAAATCATATATATTTCTCTTTCAATTTCCATTTCAATATTGGTGCATGTCCCTTGAGGGCCTTGAAAAATACACCGTTGGATTCTTCTTGAAAATATCTATAATTTTAGTACCCGCACATATAGGTTCCTCATCGAACCCAAGGTGCCCCTTTTTTACCCCCTCAGGACTGCATGGTCCCCGGCGCTAACTTCCACCTACCATTCCGATGTTTGGCGACCAACACGAAGATAATGGCATAATAATGAATATTTACTTTGGGCAGTATTTTCCACACTTAACATTGGGGGTGCCACAACATATAAAGAGTTTTCTGACCTTTGCTATTTTAATTTTCTATAAATTTTTAAGTCGTTTGAGCTTATTAGTGGGTGATTTCATTCTTCAAAGTTTGCAGGTTATCTCCGTCATATTAAAAAAACTGAATTTCTCTTTACACCCCATGAATGAGGTATGGGTTGGCTTCTCGCGTTGTTGTGAATTAACACGCTTTCTATTTTAGATTCACAACAAACGGCACCTACTTGTTTATCGACGAATGCGAACATCACTGTTTTAGAAGCTTCTACTAGACATGCCGATTGACTCGACAACATCGAGAGGGCCGGCATGTAGATGAAAAATGTAGATGACTGGAGGCGGGAATCGAACCAGGGATCTACCGCATGGTAGTCGCGTGCTCTAACCACTATCACCGGCATATAACTTCAGATATAAATATTAAAATATGCCTAATTTTGGCTCGAATTCGCAAATTTATAACTGAGGACTTTATTCAGATTTCTAAACTTATTATCTATGTCATGTACCACGCCTACTGTTTCTGTGACACCCATTTGTAGCCTGACTACCTACATTCATAATATAAGGCTTCGTACAATGTTTAGAGACCCTCAGTATCATAGTTCTTAAGTTATTCGATAAAGATGATATATATTGGGATCCCGAAAAATCACCTACCGAAAAATCGCCAAAAAAAATTAATTTAACTTTTACTTTATCTTTTCTTTTTGTAATTTTTGATAAAATCAATTGAACTATTCGGTGAAATAATTTTTAATATTTGGCACAGTAAAAGTATTTTTTGCTACAATACAAGTACTTTTTGGTGAAATAAATTTTACTATTCGGTGCAATGTGTTGTAAACATAGTACGAAAAATCTCGCTTCACGATGGGTATTTTCATTTTTATCTCTCTTTTTGTTACTCACGCTTAGATACAACAAAATAATTCTCGTGAAAGTCATGTTAATTTACGAAACTTATATTTTTTATCTTCCATGAGTGATCAATATGTTACATGTTTTAAAAGTATTGCTCTCTAATGAAAGAGAATAAAAGTTAACACTCACTCATAAAAATAACTTACACGAAAGATTTGTTTTACATTCTGAGTGCGAAAGTTTGAAATAAAGATAAAATAATATAAAAATACTTCTCTTGACAAAGGTCAGTTTCTTTTAATGTGTTATTTGAGACAGTTGTAAAAAAAATTATATGAACAAAGGTCAATTTCATTCTTGCACACACGTGTACTATGCACGACACTTTTTAGCAAAGAATTTCTCCCCCTTAACATCATTTCATGATTAAACTCGTTAGTGAGAAATAATTTGTAACGAGTAGATATAATTCTCGTATGAGTGCTCGGTAGATAAATCGGCTCCATGAAAAGCCCCCCAAAGAAATAACGCCCAGGAAATAACCCCCAAAAAATAGGAAATAACACCCAAAAACAGTGAATGAAATAACATAAAAAAAATAAATGAAATAAACGCCAAAGCGAAAACGAAACAACCCCTAATATTTTGGAGTTGTTTCATATGAAATAACACCCAATGATGAAAATGAAAAAACCCCCAATAAAATAAAAAACCCCATCAGCAACAAAAATGAAATTATGCCCAAAATTCATTAAAGAGTCAGTTTCACCAAGGATTTCACGAAGTCAATACGGACCAACAGCAAAGTCGCAAAATTATTGAAATGAATCGTGTGGATCGTAGATCGTTGTAAACCTGCAAAATTTTTGCAGTTCGGGAGACAATTTGCCTTTTACGTTTGGCCTTTATACAACCACCTCCACTGTTCACAAGCAAATCAAACTCTCTGCTTTAATTGAATTCTTCTTTCTGAAGAACTCTTACAAATTTAAAAAAGTTTCCATTCTTACATATCATTCTCCAAATTAAAAAATGCTCGTAGCATCTCATTGATTTTCTATCCGTCAATATAAACACGAATGGAAATATCTGTAAACATTCAAAAGATATTGTAATATATTCACAGGCTAAAAGTTTTCTTGTAAAATGCCTATTTTTATATAATTATATAACTTTAACCCCCAAAATCCAACAGTTTTGAAAATAAAATAACCCCTGAGCAAAAAATGAAATAACACCCAAATTATACAAGGTATGAAACAAGCCCCGAATCTTAAAATATTGTTGGGTGTTATTTCATTGGAGATTATTTCATAATTTGAAAACCCCAAATGATAAATTAAATAATCCCCAAAAAAATGAAAAACGGCCCAAAAAATTGGGAGTTATTTCATATGAAATAACGCCCAAAAATTTATGAAAAAAATTTGGGGAATATTTCATCTCTCGTTTGGGCGTTTTTTCATTGGAGGGCTTTTC
This sequence comes from Muscina levida, assembly GCA_964034835.1. Lineage (NCBI taxonomy): Eukaryota > Metazoa > Arthropoda > Insecta > Diptera > Muscidae > Muscina > Muscina levida. The sequence goes on from OZ035883.1 coordinate 11,956,724, forward strand.
GTGGAGCCGATAAATTTCGTGAGTGTGATAAAAAATTGTTCTATTTAGATTTAAAATTTCTTTCACGAGAAAAAAATATTTATCTTGAGAAAAAATAATATTTATCTTTAAAGATAACAATTCTTTCCTCCTTAGGTATTATTATCTTTTCAAGAGAAAAAAAAATGAGTACTCTCCGCACTATGGCTGTATATTTTGGTGCAATTAAAGTACTTTTTGGAACAATAAATTTAGCTTATTTAGCAATAAAAGTAAATTTTTGTACAATAAATTTTACTCTTTGTAATAATAAATTGCCCCAACAAAAAAATGCAAACAATTGCCCAAAAACCCCACACAAAAGTAGGCGAAATTTCACATGAAAAATGAACAAATTTGTTGGGCGTTTTTTTCCTAATTGGTGGGGCGTCAATCAATTTTAAAAATTCTCGATTCTCATTTATGAAATATCGCCCATTGAGTTATCATTGAGATTGAGTTAAAATTTTTGCAATATATAAACATTGCTATCTTGAGTATAATAGTGCTACTTTTATTGGGGGAAATTGTTATGTTTAAGTGCCGTAGAATAAAGCCATATGGCCTTATTTCTTGCACTACAATGTGTTCAGGTTGGAGGAAAACTGCTGATTGACCATTTGCAACGAATTTATTGGGCGATATTGCATACATTTTTGGGACATAATTCTATTTTTGGGCAACACTTCATTTTGCTTCTCTTCAAAAAAAAAAATTAGCTGCATTTATTGACATAGCAAGTTGTTAGATTGTTTTGGTTTTGTGAGGAGAGCATATCGTGAGCATGAAGTGTTTTAAATTTTTTTTTTTGTTTTTTTTTTTATTTAAAATTTCCATATACAATATTTTTAAAAAAAAAAGTATTCATCGCCGCAACGTTTCATGATTACAAATTTCACAAAAAACAACATTAAATAAGTCTGAAGGATACAACAACTGTTTGGAATAACTTGAATATCACACAGATATCATTTGAATGTTATTACTATCTAAAAATCGTATAGATTTATCAGTAGTATCAAATTCCATAAATGAAGGCACAATCTATAGATGAATTTTTTATAAAAAATAATTATAAGCAAAATCATTAAAATAATTATAAATGTGGGCAAATAGTTTGTAGTGCCTAAAAGTATGTTGTGCGGTAAAGGCAATATATTTCTATAAACTGCATTTTATGCAAATTTACCTAAAACAATGAACAACAACATGGAATTTAATTTAATTAAGATTAAAATATGTTATAATATCTATAATATGAAAAATATTTATTAGGTATTTAATATGTTAATTTTTGATATAAAACAGTTAATGTAGACTAGCAGTATATATCTGAAGTAAACTATTGCCAAAATTGAACATAACAAATAATACGTTATGTACAGCTATCGACGATAAACATCGCCTAATAATGAAATCAATTGGTAGATATGTGCTTATCTTGCAAATACTTCACACCTTTGATGCCAGAAATCTTATACAATTATCATTCATTTCCGAAATGATTGTCATTTGGTCAAGTATTGACCAATAAATCAACACATTCTATTTGTATCAACTTTGAACATAACACACTCTTAATGTCACAAGCCAATTGAATAGTAAAAACAACAACTCGTCAATAGTTAAATAGAAAAACGACAAGAGATTAAGTGTAGCCTTGAATCTAAATAGAATTAAACAAATTTGAAAGGGGTAAGTAGACCATAGAAGAGAGGCCACACCTTTAATCTAACTAGAATCTTAAAGTTGTACATGCACACAATAGATGATATGAAGTTTATAAGATAACAATTTAGATTTAAACGGGAAAAAAACTTTGAGAAAGTATGTGTTTAAGAAGTTTCAAAACTTAAAATTGGTTTCCCGTAAAATTATGAAAAATGGACATTGAACAAGTTCACAAGAAATCCAGGCTTTAGCTTTATAGCCTGTTTTAATTCAATTGCTGTATTCGTCAACGCCAATAGCCTAGGTCATTTTTACGCAATCCCCATCCACATTTACACAATATACCCCAACAATACACACCCCCTAAGACGCTTGATTAAATCCGCTTCACTTGGCAACAAAGCTGCAGTGAAACTTGAAGCTCCAATAATAAGCGCAATACAAATAATAGTAAATGCATTAATTTCTATAGAAAAATTACTTACATAACCGTATTAAACTATAGCAACAATGACGATGATGACAATGCCGATGATGACAATGACGATGATGTACAAGATGATGATATCCATAGAACGGATGTCATCACATCATCTACAACAACGACAGAGCGGTAAATACAAAATGTATTTGTAAAAACTATTCAAACGAAAAGTTTCCCTTAGATACAACTACTTATCGTCGTATCACCAGAGAGCAAAGGAAACTCAAGAAAATATTGTATTCATTATTTTGTTTGCATGATTTGTTACACATCGACAAAGAAGAGAAAAAAATCGGATTAAATTACTCTATAAATTGCATGAATGACATGATTTCAAATAATTCAGGTGAGTTTTATACGCAAACACTGTATGTGAGTGAGTGCATAGTACATAGTTAGCCAAAACCAAGATGATGGAGATGTTAAAACAAACGACCGAACTATCCAACTGACTGGGTTTGTATTACAAAGGGCATGTAGAGCAGTCGAACAATAGTTAATGCAGCGGATGCGCATTTATGCTCAGGGTCGTAGTTAGGAATTTGGTGTGGGGGATAACATAATATAAAGAATACAATATAATACCAAACAATAAAAAACAAGTCATTGACAAAGAATTGCGTTATTGTCATAGTTCGGGATGGGATTATAGAGGAGAAGGCACAGCAAAGGACGCTGACGAGACATTGTGGTTAATGTCGAAATGACGTCATACGCCTTACCTGCTGTCAACATAATACATTTCACACTTTTGAATAAAAACCTATTGGCAATAATAAATAATTGCCAATAGAACTGATCTTAAACCGAACTATGACAATATCATAATTCATTGCAGATCAACAAAATCAAGGACAAAAATTACTATAAAAAATCACAAGCAGATTTGTAAGAGACGATGATAATTAACAATCGAATAAGGTATTTTAGAGAACTTCCAAAAAGTAATTATAATTATAAAAACCTACTAATGCAAAATGCAATTTTTTGGACTACGTACAATATAAAAATATTTTCTATGTCCCTTTGTTGTGCCAAAAAGTACTTTTATTGTATTAAAAAGTAATATAAATGAAGAACTCTACCTTTAAATCTGGCAAAAAGTTTTTATTGTACCAAAAAACATTTATATTTACCACAATATACTTTGCAGTATCAAAAAGTACATTCACCCATAAGTGACGACTGTTACCATATGGTAACGTTGACAGCGTTGGATATTGCACGCAACATAATAAACTTAAGAATAAATGTCAAGAATTTTCTTTTTTAATTTCATCTAAGCGTGCTTTGATCTTTCATTCTTGATTTATCGCTATGCGATCAGGCGTCAGTAGAAAGCGTGGGGATCATCTAAAATAGGTGTTTTTCACATGTGCGCAAAACAGCAATATGGAGGGTTATGAAAAGTCACTCTATATTAAGAATATTTTTTGGTTGTTTAAAGACTGATATATTAAAGACTTTTAGTTTTTGTTATTTGAGTAGAATATCTAATATCATAAAAACATATTGCATGAATTATTTTGTTGTTGGTTTTTTTATTTACCTGTTTTAAAGCTGTTACCATATGGTCACAGTCGTCATAACACCAGTAAAAATGGATATTTTTCTGAAATTTTTTGTCTTACTTTTTTATGTAAAATTCGTTTTTTAACTAATTTACATGTAGAACTGACAAAATTGTTAAAAAAAAAAATTCCCATTATTTCGTTCTCGCCATTAAAGGGTTAATTGTAACAGAAATTACTATTCGTACATTGTACGGAAGTAGATATAGAGTGCGAATTCCAGTAGTACGATGAATGGCAAAGTTGTATGATGTCGGCAGAACTAACAAACTGGGGTCGTAAGATCACTACTACCAGCCTGACGTGGATCTTCGGTTTCTGGTGGTAATTATATTCAGGTAGCCAAGACGAGGTTTTGTTAGTGTACCGGGAAGTTCGATTAAGCTTTGTAGGCGATTCTACAGAGTCGGTATAAGTTCGACTTGATGGTTGCCGTGTTCGGAGGAGTACTTTCCAACGACGTTGCTAAAGTTAATTGAAGCTAAATAACGTTTGAAATCTGCACAAATTAAAACTTATCAAAACTTATTTTGATTCAATTCAATCGTTTTAATATAAAAAGAGATATGTTTGATTAAATGTAAACAAAGTTAGGTCCCACACGAGCAGCTACACGATAATTTGTGGATGTTTTCATCTTCCTGTCCCAATAGTGTATTCCTTGCCAATCAGAAACTCTTGAGCTTTAGTTGTACATTGTTTTGTTGTTTTTTTTTTTTTATTTCACCGTTTTACAAATGAGCAACTATATTCGACTTTAGCTATGATGGATATAAGTCCAAAAAATTACAAATTACTTGTTGACATAGTCCTCCTTCTGTTGCCATTGTGAAAACAATTTGAGTACGATCAGCACTAAATTCACCATGTTCACTACTAAGACATTACAAATATAAAGAAAAACATTACATTACAATAGTGATTTTCATTTCGTAAACGTTATGATATGATACATGGATGGATGAAGTCAGTCGGATGGAAAACTTTGTTCCTAGCTGGAAGTTGGCAACATTGTGTATTATCCTCTCTCTCTCTCTCGATTAGGTAGAGAGCTATTGTTCTAGGATAAGATACAAATTCCTGATGCCCTTTGCATCTGCTGTCCGGGCAATAGTTTCTGTCGATGATGTATGTATGCAACCTAATAAACTTATCATTATAAAAATATGGACAAATTACGGTTCTTGCTGACAAAGGTGCCCATACGGTAACAGTGGATAAATGCAGACGGATTTGATGATTCAATGTAGGAATAGTGTCACTCTAATACCAGCATTTTTACCTTTTGACTTTTTCGCCTCGTCTGGGAATAAAATGTTGCTGCATCTGCCTGTGTAAGCACCCATGATTCGGAGGCGTACAACAGAACCGGTAAAATTAGTACCTGGTACAGCTGGACTTTGGTAGTTCGAGATAGGGTGGTGTTTATAAAGTGCTCGCGTAGTCCAAAGAAACACCTGTTGACAAGCACTATTCTCCGTTTTATTTCGAGGCTGACACTGTTGTTTTTGTTCATGGCGGATCCGAGGTAGATAAATTTATCCACTACCTCAAAGCAATAGTTTTCAACGTTCACGCTGCGTCCCCAACGGACGTGGACACTTTGATACCATTAACTTCGTCTTGTTCTCATTCACTGCCAAACCCATTTTCGCTGACTCCCTTTCAACTGATGCTTTCCTTAACACCTTCTCCATCACTATGTTGAACAGCATACATGACAAACCGTCACCCTGTCTAAGACCTCTCGTCGTATCGAATGGTGCAGATAGATCCTTGCCAATCCGAACAGAGGATTTGGTATTCGTAAGGGTACACCGGCAGAGACGAATTATCTTCGCAGGAATACCGAACTCAGACATGGCTTTGTATAGTCGATGCCTGATGGGACTATCGAAGGCAGCTTTGTAATCGACAAAGAGGTGGTAAGTGTCGATTTGCTTCTCATGGGGTTTCTCCAGAATCTGCCGTAGTGTAAATATCTGATCCGTCGTGAATTTGCCTGGTCTTAAGCCGCACTGATAAGGTCCAATCAGGTTTTCCACAATTGGCTTTAGACGTTCACACAGTATGCTAGACAGGACCTTATACGCAATCGGTAAGAGGCTAATTCCACGGTAGTTTTTACACTCACTACGGTCACCTTTTTTGTAGGTTGGACATAGCACACTGAGTTTGCAATCCTCTGGCATGCTCTCCTGAAGCCAAATATTCTCTATGAGCAGTTTCATGCTTAAAACAAGCTCATTTCCACCCACCTTAAACAACTCAGCTGGAAGACCATCAGCCCCAGCGGCCGCGCATTGCCATTGGCTGCAGTTTGGCCCTGTATACAGCATCTTGTTCCCGGGTGGCATCGCGGCATTCGTCATCGTCTCCTAAATTGGTAATAGGGCTGCTATCTGCACGTCCAATTCACGATAAAAACAAAAGCATTTCGTTAGAAAGGCTTTATTTCCAGTACCATTAGACTTTTATGAGGATCTAAATGTAAATATTTATGACGAATGTGGTTTGAAAATGTTCTGAGCACGTGTTCCGCTAGCTTGACCGCTTTAAAGCAGTTCACGAATATATGCTCTTAAAATATCTACGGTTTCGGGATTCCTTGAAGTTTTTGGTCCTTCGGATAGTGATTGATTCGTTGTTAACTATGTCTCCTTGAACTTCTGCACCCAGCAGAGCTGCATCTAAGGAGCTTCATTTCTATGCTGTATGCTATTATGAACGCTTTAGTGGAAGAATCGTTGTTCAAAACAAGAACACAAGTTGTGCTCCGCTTAATAACGCCATTACGTTGAATTCCCAGTGACTGCTCTTGCATTTTGCAATCCTTCGCCCCACTCCCAGGTCGATGCTTGACGCAGATATCGTATCTTATATGGGCCAGTAGAGCTACGGCACTGCAAATACAACTCATTGTTGTTTTCAAAAGGGTGATACATTTTATATAAAAATAAAATATACATACAGTATTTACCGCTTATATGCACGCCGGTTATAAGCATTTATCGTTTATATGCAGCCGAACTTGAACAATCTTTCTTTTGTATCCGAGTAACCGAGTTTTGGTAAATGCATTTCCCGCTTATAAGCACTAAAAGTCGAGCAAATTACGAAGTGCATATAAGCAGTAAATACTGTATACTGTAAAGGATTAAAGACATAAAGTATAACAAATTGTATTTATTTCAGTAATGCCAGCCATCTTTGACTATACTCCAGACTTATCTCATTTCATTATTTCATTCCCTAATGCAACACCCTTTCCCCTAAATCCAGTGTGTGTGTGTGCAATTGTATGTGTTACTTAATACTTTAGAAAATTCTTTGGCAAATGAGACAAATTCCAAAACAAAAGATTACAACGGGACGAGAATTTTCTGTGTGGACTAATCTCTTTTATATTCATGCAAGTGGTGATTATGCGAAACCAAATGGGAAAACTTAACAACAACTTTTGACAACAAATGCAAAAGCAGTTAATACTTTGTACGTGTATGTAAGAATATATAAGTATTTACATACAAACATATTCAATGTTTGTATAGCAAGTGCTAAGTTACATAATTGTAATGTACTTAATACGGATTCAATGAAAGTCGATAAGGCATTGATTGCCGAGAGAGATTATTAAATCTTACAAGAAATTTTTAAATTAGCTTTTGATTTATTAAATGCATTTATAATTTTTTATGGCTAATATTTATAAATAAATAGTAATATTAATTTACCTCAGATGTGGCCCTATCTTACTCATAGGAGAGAAAGGAGTAACAATATATATATATAACTAGTGGGCCCGGCAATGCTTCGCTATTGCATTTTAACTTGTAATATATTTCACATTTAGGTCTACAAAATACTTTGAAAACTGTACTTAAGCTCGACAATAATATGTAGAGTTTATTTACTTATGTAACTTATTTAAAGTAATTCCTTAACATTAAAGTTAACGAATTAAGTTTTATTGTTGTAAATTCTAAATATTATAGGCTCTATGACGATAGTAAAAAGTTTATCAGCAAAGTCATATCTTTTACAAATCGGAAATAGACATTCCGTTAAAGATCAAAATTCAATGTAGGAGCGATAACTATCTCTTTGGGCGTAAAAAACACTTTTGACATGCCTTCTCCGCCTATTGACAGAAAATTAAAATTTCGTTTGAAGCTTCATACCTTTAGCCATAAAAACCCCTTTTGCCATGTCTTCTTCTCACATGGATCAAGAATGATTCCGAATACTATCTTTGTATTGAACTCGTATTACCATTCTATGAGATAATTCGGTCACCAACGTTTGGCTTTACAAAGTGATGATCTCACGCGCTGTATGGCATTTTACGCCGTCGTATTGGAACCATTTCTCCTTCAAATAATATGCAATGACATGATAAATAAAAAAAATCAAGTGATCGTCCACTGGTTTTAGTTCTTCTACCAGTTGGATATATGAATATAGGCCAAGATCTTTCCTCAGCATTTGCAGAGACCGAGTTGCTGACATAAATTCGAGTCCCCTGTCACACTTACGTTTACAGCGTTGATGGCTTCTATTAGCTGCTCAGATGGATGAGTATACGCACCATAAACTTCACAAAGGGCAAACAGAACGCGCATTTTGAAAATAAATTTGCAAGATTTGTAAACGTTGTTCTTGTGTAGACTTTACATGGTGATTTTTCAAAGAAAGTCTCAATGAAAGTCTATCACAATTCACACACCTCGCCTGAATGACGAATTGGTTGACCTAAAATGGCAACAAAAACGGTAAATGGGGTTTTGTTGGGTGCCAATTATACATTAAAAATCCACATGAATCAAAATCCTAGCTTATACTTTTTTTAAGATAAAAGGATATTTCGTTTATTTACTCCGTTTTGCGCTTCTTTTGGAAGTGACGTTCGTTGCCCCATGCTTATTGAAAGCGTACAGACTTCAGCTTTAAGACACTTCTATCAAAATTTAAGTTTTCTGCACTAAATTAAGCTTTCCCAGCGCGAGCTAGGAATTGATATTACACACAAAGTTTATTGGTGACATTTCGTAGATTTGGTTACAATTTTTGCGAAAAATAACTGGCCCACCTTACTGTTCATATCTCTAGGCGAACTGCAATATACTGACAGTTATAACTGTTTATTTTAAAAGGGGTGTGGGACAGCCCACTCCCACTCTTTCTGCATACCTCTTATAGTTCATGAGATATAGCCCTTTTTATTTTCATGTTGTATGGGCGGTGCCACGCCCCTTTATCCAATCACAACCAAATTGAAAAGAGGGCGTGGCACCCCCAATTCCACGCTGGCTGTAATTAATACTGCTCCAACAACATATATACCAAATCTCATCTTCATACCTCAGATAGTTCATGAGATATAGCCCTTTTGATTTTCATGTTGTATCAGCGGTGCCACGCCCCTTTATCCAATCACAACCTATTATAGCCAGGGACTATCAACAGGTCAACAGTACCATTTAGTAAAATTTTCGTATCAATCGGTCTATTAGAAAAGCCGTTAGAGCGATTTTTGAAAAGGGGGCGTGGCACCGCTCACTTCCACCTTGGCTGTAATTAATACTGCTCCAACAACATATATACCAAATCTCATCTTCATACCTCTGATAGTTCATGAGATACAGCCCTTTTGATTTTCAAGTTGTATGGGCGGTGCCACGCCCCTTTGTCCAATTGGACCGAATTGTAAATATAAACCAACAGGGGCGCCACCCAAACGCATACAAAAAAATTTATGCAAATCGGTCCAGCCGTTCGTGAGTTATAAAGTCACAACACACTTGCAACAATTTTTTATAAATATAGAAGAAGATTGCCGCAGATGGAGTGGGATGGAATTAAAGAAGATGGAAACAATTTCTTAGAGCCGTTTATTCAGGAAGACTAAAATGTATATGTAGAAATTATAGGAAACTAAATAAAATGACATGAAAAATAATTCACCACAACGCGAGAAGCTATCCCATACCTCATTCATGGGGTGTAGAGGGAAATTAAGTTTTAAGTTTATGTCTATAGTTCTCATAGTCTCCCACTTTAATCATTGCCCTACAACATGCAAATCAAAAATTGTATTAATACGCCCAAGGGCTGACCTGTCAACAACTTGTCGCTATCCACATCAATCTAGCATGCAAATCAATCACAAATGAAATTTCCACTAGAAATGATTTCAGTTAAATACCTTTCAGTCCATGTGAAATTCTATACCTACTGATTTGTCCATTAGTGTATCATCTTCATACAGCTACATACCGACAAATTATTATAGAAGTTAACTGAAGCATTTAATTATGATACAATCTATAATGGTGGCCAGATAAAGGCGAGGGGAAGGGACATTTTAGTCTTTTTAGTTTGTCATTACAATGGCCCTATAAAAGCTGGATGGTTGACTAGAGGAAAGCATCAGTTTATGTTAAGCAGTGTAAAAACATAATTAACATTCATTTATTCTCTACACACAGTTGTGAAAAATTGTAAATATTTAAAAAAAAAACTTCACAATGTTCAAACTGGTAAGATGCAAATTAAAGTTCCTTGATAAAAAGTAATGTATAAATGTTTTACATTCATTAGTTGGCAATCACTCTAGCTTTAGTTTGCCTAAGCGAGGCTTCCATTTCCAATCTTCACCTAGTAGTACCTGATGATTCTTATACCCTGTTGGGTAATGGCAAAATCTCTGCCTCATCCTCCCGTGGCAGCAATTCCCTTTCTCTGTCGAATGCCATCACTGACGAAGGAAATGCTAGAAATTCGGCAGAAGAAGTCGAAGAAGCTGCTCCTGCACCCTCGCCCTCACCTGCCAATGCAGCTGCCCCAGCAGGTGCATCTCCAGCTGCTGTGACTCGTGTGCGTCCTTCTGCGGGTGTAGGTGCCATCTCATCTTCTGGTCTCTCACGCTCCTCACTGTTAATATCATCATCAGCCTCTGCTCAGGCCTCCTCATCTTCGGCATCAGGATCATCGTCTTCACCTTCAGTGTCAGCCAAATCAACGGCCACCATTCAACATCGCATCTTGCCAGCTGAATCTATTCCCCTGCCTATTACCATCTCAACACGCCCTGGTTTGCGTACTGTCATCGCACCCGAAACCATTACCATTCAGCAACCCGCCATTGCCAAGGTAGGCGAAGTTGTCCAACAGATTCCTACAGCCGTATCGCATCAACGCCAGACCGTGGTCCATAAACACGCTCGTGTGGTTACACCCATTGTAGCGCCTGCTGTTCGTACCGTAACCTCACAGATTGTCCGTGCCTATCATACGCCCCTGGTCTATGCCCCTCAGCAACCAACGATCCAGTTGGTCAATAACTAAAACTGATTTTGAACGAAAATTGAGACAGAACATTTGCATTTTTTGCGTTTTAGGCGAAATTTTTATATTGAGAAAATTGAAATTCGTTAAGAAAATTGTTAATATTGACTCGAAGATATTAGGCAAATTATGTATTTATGTTTGATTTTTGGCTGCCATTTTGTGTTTTTTAAGGAGAATTTATTATTTATATTTTTTGTATTCTTTCTTTGGCTTCAATAAATTGGTGTAGCATATAGAAGAAATAAAGCGTTTTTATTAAAGTATCAATATATCTCAAAATACGAGGGAGGTCCCAAAATTAGCCGAAATGACGTACAGATGGTGTCAGTAATTCAAAAATTAAGTACTTTGGTGAAAAATGGAAATGGAAGCAAAGAGGTGCAAATGACGAAAAGTTTATTTTGAGATATTCGCCTTCACAGTTTCAAATTCTAGTGCAACTGCATAGAATAGTTTTGTCGGCTATATATCACCGCTGGTAATAAAAATTGATCACATCTCATGCTAGTAGACAGAGATGGTGTCAAGAAACACAACTGCACTATAATCCCAATTTATGTATATTTTTCACTTGCACCCCTTTGCTTCTGACCTCCTCAATTAATTGTTTTATTTTTTTTTTTTGAAAGTAGAAGCAGTCTCAGTGAGATTGTTTACATGAAAAACAATAGGTCTTAAGTCCAAACAATATTAAAGCAGGATCTAGACTCTACTCTAAAAGAGTTTACTCTAAAAAAACTTTGCTCTAAAGGAGTTTGCTCGTTTACAACTATAAAATATTGGATGACAAAAATTAAACAAGAACGTTCGAACAAAGCTCCTAAGACGAACAGCGTAGTGGTCCACCAATTGAGATGTCCACGCCAGAAACGGCCAAGAAAATCTAAAAAAAAAATGGTATTTCACGTTCATAACCCAGTAAAACATTTTTCAGCTCAAAAGAACCTAAAACGCGACCAATTCCGCTATACGATACTAACTAACTTCAAATCGATATTAAATTATTATGGCATTTAACTTGACAAAACGAATGATGCAGAATTTCTTCTTTTTGTGGCTACTGCAGTTCTCAGAATTGAGTCCCAAAATCATGTTTTGCACTGTGTAAGCTTAAGGTGCGTGAATAAGCTGATTAATGATCACTGCTTTTAAGTCAATTGTTTAAGTCGAAGTGTAAAGAGCTTTTTGGCTCCATGAAAGAACATTGATTAATACAAGCATCAAAAAGTACTTTTAAAGTTTATACCATAAAAGTACTTTTTGGTACAATAATTGTACTTTTTAGGTACAATAAAGGTAGCTTAAGCACATCAAAATTACTTTTTGACAAAATAAAAGTACTTTTTTGCACTTTAAATGTACTTTTTAATATAAAATTTTACTTTTTGGTAAAATAAAAGTACCTTTTTGGCACAATAAAGGTACAATAAATGTACTTTTTGTTACAATATAAGTACTTTTTATTACAATGAAAGTACTTTTTGTTGCAATGAAAGTACTTTTTTTTAAATAAATACTTTGAGATAAATCTTAAGAACTTTTTGTCACAACTGAAGTATTTTTAAATAAAATAAAAGTACTTTTTGCCACAAAAAAAGTTCGTAAAGATAGAATAAAAGTACATTTAAAGTCAAATAAAACTGTTTTTTTGGGAACAAAAAAGTACTTTTTGGCACATCAAATACACATAAAAAAGTACTTTTTGGCTATATAAAAATAATTTTTGGTACGAAAAATAATAAAAGTACTTTTTTGCAAAATAGTACTTTTTTTGTAAAATATACTTTGACATAAATCTTAAGTACTTTTTCTTACAACTAAAGTACTTTTTAAATAAAAGTGCTTTTTAAGTCAAATACAAGTGAAATAAAAGTACTTTTCGACACATAAGACGTACTTTTTTACATTCATTAATACAAGCACCAAAAAGTACTTTTAAAGTTTATACTATAAAAGTACTTTTTGGTACAATAAATGTACTTTTTTGGCACAATAAAGGTAGCTTAAGCACAACTAAATTACTTTTTGGTAAAATAAAAGTATTTTTTTGCACTTTAAATGTACTTTTTAATAAAAAATTTACTTTTTGGTAACATAAAAGTACTTTTTTGTCACAATAAAGGTAGTTAAGGTACAATAAAAGTACTTTTTGTTACAATATAAATACTTTTTGTTACAATGAAAGTACTTTTATGCAAAATAAATACTTTGAGATAAATTTTAAGTACTTTTTGTCACAACTGAAGTTCTTTTAAATAATATAAAAGTACTTTTTGCCACAATAAAAGTTCGTAAAGGTAGAATAAAAGTATTTTTAAGTCATACAAGAGCTTTTTTTTGGGAACATAAAAGTACTTTTTGGCACATTAAATGCACATAAGAAAGTACTTTTTGGCAAAATAAAAGTAATTTTTGGTACGATAAAAACAACATTTGGTTAAAGTGGTCAAATAAGGGTACTTTTTTGCTATATAGTACTTTTTTGTAAAATTTACTTTGAGATAACTCTCAAGTCCTTTTTATTACAACTAAAGTATTTTTGTAGGAAAGGGTATTTCCTATTATTGTATTTATTTATTTTGTAATATTTAACTCTGTTAAGAGACCAGTGTCTGAGTAGCCTTAAGGCTTCCTACAGTACGACTAGTATTAGTTTTTAAGCAGAATTGTCAAAGTCCGCAGTAGCCAAATGGTCTTCCTGCTCAAAGTGACAATCTGTGTGTTAATTTTTGCCTTTCTTAAATGAAAAAAAAAGCTTTAAAGTTTTAGACTGTTTATTGAACAATTTAAGTTAGCTCGAATAACAATAGTTACAAATTATGTTCTCCTTTCATACCAACTATGAGAATCTTTAACTCGTCTAGAACCGTTTCGCAGTGAGAGTTGATTTTACGAAATACATACATACAAATATCTAGTGCGAAAGGTTACGCCTTTAACAATAACTATAAGTGCGTAAAGGAATACAATATAGATCTTATAAATAGAGCGAGCACTTAGCGAGCGAGGTTAATGTAGGATGATTTATTTGTATTGTAATTCTCAGAGAGCAAGAGAAATAGGAAGAGAGAAAGAGCAAATTATTACAAGTTGTGGGCGTGATCTTACGAACATACTGGAGTATTACATCTAATAATATTTATGATATTAATGAACCTAATTATGATGTTATGAAAGTAAATCATAAAATAAGTAACAGTTCAGTATTAATGATCATCTAATATTGGTGTATACGTTTGGTTACAATTAGAAATACAGTGCGCGCTACATTTTTTAATAAAATAAAAGTTCCTAAAGATAAAATAAAAGTACTTTTTAAGTCAAATAAAAGTGCTTTTGGGAAACATAGAAGTACTTTTTAGCACATTAAATATACATTCAACCAAAAAAAGATACCTTTTGACAAAATAAATGTAATTTTTGGTATGATAAAAGTACATTTTGATTAAAGTGGTCAAAATATTACTTTTTGCAAAATAAATACCCTGATATTGTCAAATAATAGTACTTTTTGGTAAAATAAAAGTACTTTTTGGCAAATTAAAAATATTTTCTGTTACAAGAAAAGTACTTTCTTATAAAAAATTAAAGTAATTTTTGGCCAATGAACGTACTCATTCAAAATTTAAGGTACTTTTTGGTGCAACAAAGTACATTTGGTAAAATAAAAGTACTTTGAGACATCTCTTAAGTACTTTTTAATACAACTTAAGTACTTTTTGACAAAATAAAAGTACTTTTTGCTACAATAAAAGTACTTTTTTAGGACGATAAAAGTACTTTTTGAAAAAAATAAAAGTACTTTTTGGTAAAAAAAAAACATATTTGTGGTACAATTAAACTACTCAGAGGATAATCTTAAGTACTTTTTTGGCAAAATTGAACTAATTTCTAAAAAAATCGAGTACATTATGGTCCAATAAACATACTCGTTGCAAAAATTAATATACTTTTTGGTAAAATTGAATTAAAATAAAAGTGCTTTTGGCAAAATTAAAGTACATTTTGGCAAAATTAAATTTATTTGTGTCACGAAATAAGTTCCTTTTTGGTAAAATTAAAGTACTTTTTGGTGTGATAAAAATATTCTTTGTTGAAAGAAATTTTTAGTACAATAAGAGTACTTCTTAGTACAACAATAGAATTTATTGGTAAGAATAAAGTACTTCTTGGTAAGATAAAAGTACTTGTTGGTGAAAAAAGTACTTATTGGCACAATAGAGAACTTTTAAGTACGATAAACGTACTTTGTGCTAAAATAAATGCACTTTCCGGTAACATTTTTTCGTTTATTTTTTCGATTTTTTATTTTGGTTCTTTGGCACCATAAAAGTACATTGATAAAAACAACCAAACAACCTTTTTCGTAGAATAAAATAAAATTTTTCGATTTATATATGTAGTTTTCAATTAAAGTACTTTTTGGTACAATAAAATTTCGTTTTTGTACGACAAAATTACTTTTTGGCAACAAAAAGTTATTTTACTGTAAAGTTATAACTACTGTAAAGAAAGTTTATTGCCCTCGGCACTGCACATGTTAGTCAGAATCCCAACCTATTGAATATATCCTTAGCAAATCCATGTTTCAGCCAAAGACTTCTAAGAATGCTTATTTTCCTGGGCACTTAACATGGGACCGGCCGTGGCATATTGGTTAGAACACGCGACTTCCATGCGGGAGATCGCAGGTTCAAACCTGGCTCCAGTCATCTTAAAAGAAAATAAATAAATAAAATATTGTTTCATTGTCGGCTCCCCTCGAATGTTGTTGACAGCAACTTCGCAGTATTAAGCGTCGATTCAATCGTCGTGTCTAGTAAGAGCTTCTCAAACATTCGCATTCGTCGATAAACAAGTAGGTGCCGTTAGTTGTGAATCTAAAAATAGAAAGCGTGTTAATTCACAACAACGCGAGAAGCTATCCCATACCTCATTAATAGGGTGCAAAGGGAAATTAAAAAAAAAAAAACTTAACATGTTAGTCATAAGTCACAGTCACAGTTTTCGTCAGAGACATATTTATTTTATAGAATTCAAAGTCCACTGCAGCTGTCCCGAATTAACTGCACTGCAGCGAATGGACCAAATGCGTGCCTTGTATTTTATAAGTTTGATGAGTAGTAGCTGTATTGCTAACAAAAACATATGTGTACCTTACCTAGGCATAGGTTTTCTATGGGGAAAATTGCGTTTAACCATAACACAAAGATGCAGTTTACTATAACTCATTTCTTGTATTTGTCCGATAAGGACAAATTATATCTTTTATCATGTCTCATTTTGTGTTTTACTGTTGCCAAAACATGTTGAGGACTACATCGCTAGCACTCCAGTTAAAATTACAAAAAAAAATCTTCGTTTCAACGTTTCTCTCGCTAATTGTAAACAGACACTACCTCTGACGTCATTCCCATAAACTACCATTAGTGATTTGCACTTTTAATTATTCAGCCGAAAAAAAATCACAACATCGAAGGATAATAATTGAAATAAATTGATTACGGCGGAGATTACTAAAAGTAACTAAAAATAAACATAATGCGTAGCAAAAGCCATTCGAAAAAAGGCCCAGACACACTTGAGTCCAAAGATAAAGGACCACAATACATTCTTCCTCCCTGTCTCTCTCTCTCTCTGCGCTAAGAAATTACAATTAAGAACGACACTTCAGTAAACATGTAAACAACCAACTCAATAACGCTCTTAATACTACAATACAGCCTCCTCCTCCTTCTCAACAATATAATGAAACAATTCCAAATCAATTAGATAAACATTAAAAGCTACATAATTTCCGTAATTCGATTAGATGTTAAACACAAATGCTGTGACGTCATTTATGAGTAAGACAACATCGGGGAATACGTCCTTAGTTCGTTCGGTTGATTCACAGACAATGAAATTGTTATTGACCATAAGGAAGTGACTGAGGTAGAGAAGGCCTTGTTTATAGCTACCGAGAGAGGGTGAGAGAGATGGACTAACCTTTTAACATTTTGGAATTGATGTACTACGTGCCTGATGAACGGGCAAAGCGGTAATAACACTAGGCAGCAGTAAGATGTTTAACGCCAGATGAACAATGTTTGTAGGTTAATATACGAATTATAAATATAATGATTAATTTCAAATCGATGTAAAATATTTCGATGTTATGCCCCTACTATGATTTGCAACTACAACTCAGTTGAATTGTAATTTCAGTTGAAATTGTACAATGCTGTACTATCGATTACAACTTAACTTGTGTTTTGCACCTAAAAATTACAACTGATCCAAAAAAATTACAACTAATAGCAGTTGTTTTCAAACGTACTAGGGGCATTAAATTGTCCTTTTTCACGAAAGTTGTCCAGATTTTTACTCCCTTATTAACATAGGAAAAATATATTTGCTTCAAGCATTTATTTTGTTACATAGTGTACTTCATATACTCATCATGATAAATTTTATTGATGGCATCATCATCTGTTATATTTACGTCAACTGCAAGATATGATGACAAATGAAGAATATCCTTTTATTTAAATTTAAATGCCAAACAATAAACGTCGTAACCCAAAATTATTGATGGGGGAATAGCTATGTATTTGGAAAAACCCAAGTAAAACAAAATTCGTTTACAAATTTTTGTAAAAAGTAAGTAGGCGGACATTTAAAACGATGGCACAGATTAAAACTTCTTGCGTATTTTTTTAACAAACCGAATAATTTAGTGGACATAAAATTTGACACAAATCCTTTAAAAATCTAAAGTAATTTTAGTTCAGTTAAGACAATGCTTTCATATCAACTTTTTTTAAGTAGTTTTATATTACTTGTTATGTACCACAAGATATAAGTAAATAGGACAATACATGGGCAAAGCTTCCGTTAACAATACTATGAAATTACGCTTAGTGATACTAGTAAAAGTTTCTCAAACAGCTGAATAAAACTCAGAAAAGTCGTTAAACTGTATGTCCCGTTGTTTAAGTCTACAACTATAAGCGTGTTAACCACCTAATTGTGGCTAAAAGTACTTGTATTGTACCAAAAAGTAGATTTTTTGAACCACAATGTACTTTTATTGCGCGATAAGTACTTTTATATTTTTAATGGTAATTTTATTATACAAGATACTGTTACTGCTCGAAAAATAACTTAGAGAACAAAAAAAAAATCTTTTTTGTGCGAAAAAGTACTTTTTAAAAAAAGTTAATTTTACTAAATATTTCTTTATATTTACCAAGTTTTTGGGTAATACCGAAATTAACATTAATATGCCATAGTTTCTTTTTTACAAAAAAAAAACTTTTACTTTACTAAAAAGTACTTTTACTATATGTACCACATAAGTTCTTTTTGTATATTTATTTTTCAATATATTTTAAGTCTATAAAGTACTTTAACTGTTCTAAAATTAACTTTTTATAAGTCAAAAGTACTTTTAGTACTTATTATTTGTGGAATAGTGGATTTTCTTTTTTGAGGATTTTGATTGTTATTCACTAAGGACCATGATTTACGGATATGCACTTTGAATGTCCGAACACTCTACAGAGAATGTGCCTCTATCTAACTGGCGGATGTCCTCGTCAAATACAAGGCTGACATCACCGCCATACAAGAAATGCGATGGACGGGACATCGCATGCAGAAAGACACGAATTTGGTTTGATAAATAGGCTCGAGCGAATTCTAACATGTTCGATGTTCGGAGTTCTAACAAAATAATGTCAGCCAAGAAATTAAACGGGGAATAGTGCTAGCCAATAGATGTTTCTACGGACTTCGGCAGCACTTTAGTAACACCACCTTATCTCGGAATACTAAGAAACAGCTTTACCAGGTGCTAATCTTACCCTTTCTTTTGTATGCTGCCGAATCACGGGTGCTTACGGCAACGGACATACAAAACCTGGAAGTATTCGAGAGAAAATTATTTCGAACAATATATGGTTCTATCTGTGTCGAGGGCGAGTTTCGCCATCGGATGAACCATGAGCTGTATGAGCTTTACCACGACATCGACGTAGCTAAAAGAGTCAGAATGCAACGACTACGATGGCTGGGTCATGTTGCCAGGATGGATGTAAATGCTTCAGCGGGAAAGGTGTTTGAAGGCGAACCTGATGGACGGCGCAGAGCAGAAAGACACAAACTTCGTTGGAAGGACCTAGTGGTAGGCGTCGTGCCATCACCTGGTAGGACTAAGACCGAAGCGTGTGGAATTCTTTATTACTTCAGACTTCAAATTTATGAACTACGTTTCGTAAGTTGTAATTGGCCACTTAAGTAAGTAAGTAAGTCTATGTTCGAAGTGGGGATATGTAACTTCTTTTTTTGAAAATTTATCAAAAATACTATTATTAGTTAATTATAGAAAGTAAAATGTGTTTTGCGATTTGCGATTTGAGCACCCAGCAAAACAAAAAACGCCATATTTTCTTTTAAATCTCTGTCTTTCACGCGCAACATACGATTCACATTGTCTCTCATTTCAAACATTTCCCCTACAGTTTGCTCGAGTCTATGGAACTTAAATATCACGAGCGATTTGGCGTGTCTATCTATTATATTAATCTATGTTTCATAGTCGTCAAGAGACTTCGACATCTGGTCTCGTGGTTTAACCCTGTAAGTGACCGGATAACCACTATTCGCATCGAGGTCTAATATTTTTACATTATGCTGATTTGTGTACACCCCCCGACGGATGAATAAGATGATGACATTAAAGATACGTTCTATGACATTAAAAATGTTCTGGGAGATTTTAATGCTAAAATAGGAAGGGAAGATGCTCTTGGTTCAGCAGTCTGAACAACAACACCTCCAATAACCTGTTAGCTTCGCGTCGGCAAGAGACATGGTAGTGAGTGGAACCAGATTCCCGCATAAAGATATCCACAAGGCAACCTGGATATCTTACTTACTTACTTAACTGGTACTTCTATGCAATCCCAGTGGATTATATACCGCACGTAGAAAAATATTATAAGCGCCTCGATCTTCTGCGCTTCTTCTCCAGTTAGTCACACCGAGTTCTGTAAGGTTCTCAGTAACCTGGTCTTTCCAACGGAGTTTTGGTCGCCCTCTTCTGCGCCGTCCATCGAGTTCATTGTCGAAGACTTTTCGAGCTGGAGCATTTTCGTCCATGCGTACAACATGACCTAGCCAACGCAACCGTTGCACCTTAATGCGTTTGACCACGTCAATGTTAGTGTACAGCTCGTACAGCTCATGATTCATACGACGCCGATACTCTCCGTTAACGATGATGGGCCCATATATTTTACGGAGTATTTTTCTCTCGAATACCGCCAGAACCGATTCATCCGCTTGTGTCATAACCCAGGATTCTGAGCCATACATTAGGACAGGTAGAACCAGTATCTGGTATAGCTGGAGTTTTGTTCGTCAAGAGAGGGCTCTGTCATTGAATCGCTTGCTTAGTCCGTAGTAACATTTATTTGCAAGCAGGATTCTTCTCCGGATTTCTAGGCTGACATTATTTTCTTTGTTGATGGCGGAGCCTAGGTAGACAAAATTATCTACCACCTCGAAATTATAGTTGTCAACGTTCACGCAGTTTCCCAAACGAGTAGATTCTTTGTTCGTTGAAACTAATAACTTCGTTTTGTCCTCGTTCACCGTTAGGCCCATTTTCGCTGATTCCTTCTAAATACCTGAGAAGGCTGCAGTCACATCCCGCAGTTTTCGACCGATGATGTCTACGTCATCAGCGTACGCGAGTAGCATGTGGCTTTTGTTGAATATAGTGCCACTCGTGTTTACTGCAGCTTTTCTCATTATCATCTCCATCACAATGTTGAAGAGATCGCACGATAGGCCGTCGCCTTGTTTTAGGCCTCGTCTGGTATAGAATGGCTCCGTAAGGTCCTTGCCAATCTTCACTGAAGACTTCGTGTCAGTCAGCGTCATTCCGCAAAGACGTATCAGCTTCGCTGGAATACCTAACTCAGCCATGGCTTCAAGTAATTTCTGCCGTATCGGGCTGTCGAAGGCAGCTTTATAGTCGACAAAAAGATGGTACGTGTCGATCTGTTTCTCTTGGGTCTTTTCTAGGATTTGCCGAAGTGTGAAAATCTGGTCCGTTGTTGATTTTCCAGGTCTAAAGCCACACTGATAAGGTCCGATCAGGTTGGATAACACTGGCTTTAGTCTTTCACATAGCACACTCGACAGGACCTTATATGCGATGGGTAAAAGGCTGATCCCGCGGTAGTTGGAGCACACACTTGGATCACCTTTTTTCAGCACAGGACATAATACGCTTACATTCCAATCGTCGGGCATGCACTCTTTAAGCCAAACCGTGCGCAAGAGCTGGTGCATGCTCGTTATCAACTCCTCGCCACCGGACTTGAAGAGCTCTGCGGGCAGACCATCGGCACCGGCTGCTTTGTTGTTTTTCAGCCGCGATATTGCTCTTCTTACCTCGGCTTGACTTGGTGGTGGGCAATCTAAGCCGTCGTCGACAATTGGCGTGATAACTTCACGTGCGCTGCCTTCTGGGACCAGCAGTTGCTGGAAGTGTTCTCTCCATATGTGCAGCACACTCTGCGTATCCGTGACCAGATTTCCATCACTGTCCTTACAGGTGGGGAACCTGGATATCCCCTGATCAAAATACAAGAAACCAGATTGATCACGTGGTAAATGATGGAAGGCATGTGTCAAGCGTTATGGAAGTGCGAGTGATGAGCAGTGCAAATATTGACACGGATCACCACCTAGTTACAGCCAAGGTACGCACGCGATTAAGCAGTGCTAAAAACGCTCGTAAACAAACGTAAGGAAGCTAGACATCACAAAGCTACATACACCCGAGATAGCAAATGCCTACAACAACCAACTCTCTCCATTAATTCAAACAAACTCCCCCTAGTTCTGATGTTACCGACACACAGTGGCAGCATAATTCGAATTCTATGAACACTGCCCCAACGACCGTATTGGTTATGAAAAACCAGGCCCAGAAAAGCTCTTTTACGATGAGAAATTTCGCTAAATGTCTGAAGAATACTTTGCAAAATATTTGGACACATCATCGTTAACGGCGAGTTACGTCGTCGAATGGATCATGAGCTGTATGAGCTGTACAACGACATCGACGTAGTCAAGCGTTGAAATAGAACGAATGCGCTGGCTGGGACACGTTGTACGATTGGATGAAAATGTTCCATTTCGAAAGGTCTTCGTCAATAAACTCGATGGGTGGCGCAGGAGGGGGGCGACCAAAACAAACCAGGTGAAATGGCTGTTATCTAAGGTTGGTGTGACGAACTATCTACCGAGCGCAAAAGACCGAAGCGCTTGAATAACTTTTCTACGTGCGGCTACTGATGAATAAATTTCTGTTGTTGCTGCCATTAAAGAAGAAGAAGTGTTATTGGTCCATTCATTACACAGTACAACATTGTTTAGATCATAGATTTGGGACTAAATTCTGAGAACTGCACTTGAAAGTAGCCCCGAAAAGAAGAAGTTCTGCATCATTCGTTTTGTCAAGTTACATGCCATAATAATTTAATATCGATTTGAAGTTAGTAAGTATCGTATAGGGGTATTTGTCACGTTTTGGGCTCGAACTCAGGACATCATTGTTTGTGGGCCTGCGAACCGAATCCTGTGCAAGATATAAAATTGATGTTATTAACTGTGTATATTTTTGACGTTGATGAAAAACAGTATGATATTTGAAATACCAAACTAATAATTTCTTGTCCCGAAACTTTTAGAGAAAATACCAATCAGCCAAATTTGGTACACCCCCACTTAACTTAATTAACTTTGATACGCCTCTTTGTCCAAATACAAATTTATTATTATTATTTGCATTTAAACGAAAAATATACGTCATCAATATTGTAATCATTTGTTTACAGTTATAACTAATCCCATTTGTACAGAAATTTCTTGGTCTCCTATTGAATAAGGTGTATTTATCATCTGTATTTGCAACTGACATAATATCATAAAGATGGAGCGAATTATCACATAGCCTTAAGAAATTGAATATGAAAACAATAATACATATAACTGAATTACTTCATAAATGTCTACAAATACGTATACATTGCTAGCAGTGTGTGTGTGAAATTGTAGTACTTTCAAATCAATGGGTAAAATGTCAAACGCAAAGTATTTTATCCTCTGTGGAAGATGAACATTAGCACGTAGTTAAATTCAACGTTTAAATGGCTAAGGTAAAATAAAGTTTATTAAACAATAATAACATATTGTTGAAGGCAAGCATATCCTGCGTGTGTCAACATTTATTGAACTCTTTCTTAGCTAATTTAAAATTGAATAGGTTACCTATGTTCAGAACAATTGAAACGTCTGGGGATTAGTGGCATTTATATAATTTGATATTGTTAATATGTTAATTTAAGGGCTAATGAACCTGATGTATTCACATAACATTAACAGTCCTGCGACTGTTTCGCCTTATGAAAAACAATGAAAGAAGTTAAGTATATAATGCAAGACTAACCCCAACACATTCCTCTTACAAAACATGAGGCACCTTAAGTGCTTCTCTAACATAATTTAAAATTAAATTCATATATTTTGATAAAAATGTGTCAACTCTTTCCTCCATTTGTATAAGTTTCATGTTTATATATTTTCGACAACATCAAAGTTAAAAGCCTAACATCAACTCCATATATTTGTGATATCCTTTGATATGATTTACAACAACATCAATTAGCATTGAAAATACATATCTACACCATTGATAACCATTGAAGCCATATGGAAGTGACCTATTGATACGAACTTAGGTGATATCTATTGACAAATTGCCATATCAAATAGGTAAAGTACATAAATAACACCAACAAGTCAACACTGAGTTCAAGGCTAAGTAATGAGGTCATTTTTGTACCATCACATCACACTAAGGCAGAAGATGAAATTTGCAAAGATAACATGAGTTTTACTAAATCACCTTCAATGGAAATAAATCATTCGAAGGAAGGGCACATAGGAAATAGAACAAAAAACAATAAAATCGAGAAACTATGAAGGTCAATTCACTCGTATAAATATAAACACACGGCAATGGGTTACAAACCTTTTCGGAGGCCACACCTGATGATAATGGTCCATGTGTCCTGTCCAGTAATTTGCATATCGTCAATATTATTCTTTGATGACCTAAGGAGAGCAATGATCCATGACTGTGCTGTGCTGTGTACTTACTAGCAATGAGCAATGAAAACTTACAGCATCATCAATTGTGTGCAAAATAATCAAAATAAATGATTGACTGTCTGTCTTTATGTGGCGTACGTATAAGTGAGTTTGGAAGTATTCTCGTATACAAGAAGGTAACAGCTTAAAACGTGACCTCTCGCGGGTTAAAGTAACTAGAAATATGTATTGATTTGTTAAGAGTTGTTAGTGGTGGTGGTGGTGTTGGTAATCTGTCATTGAACTTGAGTCAAGTAAATAAATCTATTTAGGTTTTTATTCATTCTTCCAAACAATGCTTGTAAACACAATTTATATGATTCATGTAAGTACAGAGGGATCAAGAAGTAAAGTACAGATATATACATAAACTAGCTTTCCCGGTTCGCGTTTCTTCACCCGTACTTACAATGAATCTTCTTAAGAATTTATCCAATACAGGTTAAATTCAAACGCTTCATAAGACGACGAACACACCATTTATGTGATTGTAGCTTTATCCCATTGGTCAGAGTGATTGCAACGCTTTAGTCCCTTTTTATCCCTAAAAATACGAATTTTAAAATATACGTTTGTATCGCAATACTTTAATGGAGTGGTACCCCCTCTAATTCTATAGGGAGCAGGCCCGTATATGATTATAGCTTTAGCCGTTTGGTCTGGGTGATGGTATCGTTGTATCCCTTTTCGGCCTTTTTTAACCCTGAATGTTCGAATTTCTAAAAATCCCATCTGGCGGCTCCATAATTCTATAATTCGTTACTCTACCTTCAGCCATTTGGTTTGGACGATAGTACCAGTTTTATCCATTTTATAGATAGAAATAGAAGTCAACAAAGCAAAGAGTCCTCTCGATGGGGACGCACCATGAACGTTGAAAATTATTGTTTTGAGGTACATGAATTTACTTGCCTCGGATCTTCTGTCAATAAGAAAAATAGTTTCAGCCACGAAATCAAGCGGAGAATTGTACTCTCCAATAGACTTCTAAACTTCGTTGGAAGGACCAAGTGGTAGGCGACGTGCCACCATCTGGTACGACTAACTGGAGAATGCACGCAGAATCTGAAACGTGTGGAATTATTTAATACTTTAGGGCTCTAATTTATGAACCATGTTCGTAAGTTGTAATGAGCCACTTAAATAAGTAAGTATGGCAAGCCCATGTTAAATTTCCTTCAAATTTACACTTTACTTGATATCATTAGAAAATATATTCCTTTGGGTGGTGTTGAATTCTGAAAGTTGAGCCTTACTTTTTTCATTCACTGTATATTTTATATGCGTTTTTCGTTGGTAAACATGCAAATCACTTACACACACACACATCAACGAACACTAAAATGCTCTCTAATTGGTAACAATTTGATTCATTTCAAGTTTTCAATATATTACATGCTGCATGCTACATGCAACATGTGTATTGTCTGCCCCGACTACTTGGGCGATAGTAAAGAAAAATCTGGTTTTATTACTAAAAATAACTTTACATCGAATCGTTACAAGATGCACTAGAGAGCACTTAACATTCGAACCGTTAAAGATCTCTTAGCCTAAAAAGAACTATTCTAAGATACGCAAGGCATAAAAAGCAAATTAACCCATTAAGGACAGTTACAAAAGGAGATAATTCACTCAGTGTACATGGAAAACTAGGAAACGTCAAATATAAAATATTTAAAATTTTTGCGTTTATGTGAGATTTTTATGAAAAAATAATACATATTTTGGCAAAAAAAAGTTATGGTCTTATATGTAAAGATATCACAATTTGTACATAAACCAACTTTTCAAATATTTAAGGTCCCACAAATAAATAATCGACCTAGACCGCCATACAAATGGCAAACATTTTGAGTGTTATGAAAGTAACACCTCACACGCTTCTTTTATATTCAACACAAAAACAGACACAAGTACACAGAGAGAGAAACATGTTTAAATTATGACCTTAAGGGTAAAGATATCACAATTTATACATAAACCCACTTTTTAAATATTTAAGGTCCTATAAACAGTCAATGGACCGGCCGTGGCATAGTGGTTAGAACACGCGACTATGGTACTAGGGAGATATGTGTTTCGATTCCCGGCTCCAGTCATCAACATTTTTCTTTCATTGCCGGCCCCCTCGATGTTGTCGACAACACTTTCGCAGTATAAGTGTCGGGCAGTCGGCATGTCTAGTAAAAAGCTTCTCAAACAGTGACGTTCGCATTCGTCAATTAACAAGTAGGTGCCGTTTGTTGTGAATCTAAAATAGATAAAGCGACGAGAGAAGCATCACACAACGCGAGAAGCTTTCCATACCTTATTCATGGACTGTAAAGGAAAATAAAGTTTTTTTAAGTTAAGAAATAGTCAATAGATCTAGATCGCCAAATAAACGATAAAAATTTTGAGTGTTATGAAAGCAACACCACACATGCTTGTTTTGTGTTGAACACAAAAACGGACACAAGTACAAAGAGTGAGACTGAAACATGTTCAAAAGGCGATCCAAATGTGGCTTTTATCTATCACATACAAGGTCTTATGTAAAAGAATAAAGCCCATCGACCCAAGACCTGGTAAAATCACGGCCTACCATATACGACAAATCCAGAAGAACATTCAATGAATGCAGAACGACAACCATATTTTCTCGACTACAAAGTATCATTCAATAGTCGGATATCACGGAAATCCTAGATGTCATGACTGAATTTGTTATACCTGTAAAACTGAAATGACTGTGGAATGACACTGACCAACACGAAATCTTCAGTGCAGATCGCCAAACATCTGATGGATCCATTTCAAGCTAGGCTTTAGACAAGACGATAGTCTGTCATGTGATCCCTTTCAAATCCTAATGGAGATGATCATGCGGAAAGTTTCAATAAATACGATTCATGAAACATCACACATGAAAGTAAAATGCTGCTCGCATATGCCGATGATATATGTAGATATCATTGGCCAAAGACTGCGGAATGGTACTGCAGTCTCTTCAAGCTTTGTAAAGCGATCGTCGAAAGTGGCTCTGTCGATAATGGAGGACATAATCAAGTTATTTGTTTCAACAAGCAAAGAAATTATTTTCTTAGACTTTTCGTTTTATGAAAAAGTTGTTGACGCATTTATTTCAATTTATATTCCCCTCCCCCAACAATGGGTTAATATGCAAAGTGTCCAAAAGGCATCTTTACCTTTACAACAAAATTCTAAGATAGTAAATTTCAAACTGGTTTGCATTAAAGGAATTCATGCCTTATCATCTACCATAGGCTAAGGTATAAAAGGAATCTCTGGCACAGGATTAGTAATAGTTTGCCACACAAATCCCTTAGTAGCACAACACTCACAGGAAAATGTTGAAAATTGTAAGTTAGATATAAAAAAAAAAATTAACAAAACAAAATGTTTTATTCTTTAATATTCTATTCCCTTTAAGGTAACCTTCATAGCACTCATAAGTTTGGTAGCTTCGCTGCCAGTATCAACGCCACTCTTGGCTGAACTGCAGCCTCAACCCGCTGAAGCGCCGGCTAGTACAAAACATGCGGGTTATGTTGAAGCCCTAACGCCTCTGCTCAAAACATCTCCCTTGATAGCCACCTCAGCGATCATACCAACGGCTTACACCACGGTACAACATTTACCCTACGCTTATGCCACAAATTATGTGAGTACAAATATAAATTAAAGTCAAAGCTTAAAACTCACCTCACTTGTTTTTTGTAGTTGACTTATGCTGCACCCGCTGAAGTCTCGCATTATCGCATTGCTTATTGAGAAACCTCAAAAGCGTTGCGGCTAAAGCGAGTACAGTGAATGGAACTGTTGGCCGGGTGGAAGACGCTGCCTAAAAGTAAACTGTAAAAGTGGAAAAACATTAAGAGTTTTGTTAAAAATTTGTGGATTATAAATAAATTATAAAAGCGTTGGCCATAATGAATAAAAATTGCTCTACTTGCTAATATATTATATTATTAATTTGATTTAATTTTAAAGAAATCTTAAAACAAATTTATATTTTTGTGTAAAATTTAAATAATTTTTTGGTTTAAAATTACATAAATAATATTTTAAATATATCAAATTTTTAATTACTTTTTTTAAACTAAATCTAAAATTATATTATATCTGCAGCATTAGATTAAGTTTTCTGTTTGAAAGTTTATAAATAAAACGATGGCCATTATAAATTCATATTTTCCTTTATGTTGTCATTTAGTTACAGATTAACTAAAAAAAATAAAAAACAAATCAATGGCCATTATAAAATCAAATTTTTCTACTTTTTATCATTTAGTTACAGATAAAAGTCATACAAAATATCTATAATATAAAAATAAGTCGCTAAATGTGTTGCTAAGCGCAAAACTCGAGAACGGTTGGACCGGTTTGGCTCAATTTTTTTTTCAGTTATTCGTAATTGCCAGGAGTAGGTTTTTACGAAAGAAAATTTTTGGAAAATCCTCCGGAAAAGTCGGAAAATTTGAAAAATCGAATATTGCTTTTTTGTATGGAATTTTTTGTGCAATTCTTATGAATGACTTTTCGAATGGAAAAATAAAAAAAAATTCTTGGAAAATTCGGAAAATTCCGGAAAAATTGTATCGCTTGATTTGACGAAAGTCGCAAATTAAATATTTGTCGCTTTTGGAATGAAAAATAGAAAATTTAAGTTGGAAAATTATGGAAAATGCCAAAAAAAATATTTTTTTCGACAAAATTTTGCATCTTATCGTATGTTTTGGTAATTTTGGGCGATGTAAATGTGAACAATTTCGAAAAATTATGACTTTTCGAATGGAAAAATAGAAAAATTCTTGGTGGAAAACTCGGAAAATTCCAGAAAAAAATCGAAAGATTTTAATGCCTTCGACAAAATTAATACATATAGTAATTCATCAATTGAGAACGGCTGGACCGATTTTGCTGATATTTTTTCAGTTGTTCGCAATTGCCAGGAGAAGGGAAAATCCTCCGGAAAAGCCGGGATATTGGAATAACCGAAAATTGTTTTTTTTTGTATGGAATTTTGTGTGTAATAATTGCAAATGACTTTTCGAATGGAAAAATAGAAAAATTTTGTTTTAAAATTCCGAAAAAGTTCGAAAAATTTAAATTTTTTTTTTCGACGAAATTTTGCTTTTTGTCGTATGATTTGACGATGTTACTGCGAAAAATTTTAAATAATTATTCCGACATGACTTTCCGAATGGAAAATAGACAAATTCTTGATGGAAAACTCAGAAAAACTCGAAAAATTTGGATTTTTCGAAAAGACATGGTTGTTTTTACGGAGAGTTATTTACTAGACTAAAGCCTCCTATTAGACAATCAAACTTTGGACGGCGTACGCGACGTGCTATAATTAGTCAGAACGTCCGTAATAATCAAACGCAAAAGGAACGGGCCAAAAAAATTTTGGGAGACGTGCCCATTAGCACAGTTTCGCGCTGCACAATCACCACCTCAAATTCGACAAAATGTTACTAGAAGAAGACCAGTCGTAAATATAGACTAGAATCGAGCTGCTTTTGAATACGATTCCACAATCGCCTACAAAGATCATTGCTGCGTTGATATCGGTTCATAGTCTGTCGTATGCCAGCATTGCAATGCATTGAAGTTACAATCGGAAAATCCCGTCATTCGGAGCCGAAGTTTTTGATCAAACCGGCAACAATCCGAGTTAAAAGGTAATGGCGTCTCACTACTAGAGATGGGCACGTGAGTGATTTTGACTCACGTTCATGCACGCTCACGTGATTGAAATGGTCACTCACGCACGCTCACGTTCGAAGATTTTTTCGCTACTCACGTTCACGCACGCTCACGTGAGTAAATTTTGTACTCACGCACATTCACGTGAGCGTGAATCACGACAATCACGCCAAATAAAAAGTAATATTTTTTTTTATTGTTTCTATAATTATTTGCATTCTATAGTTCATTTTAATTTTTAAAAATATAGTAGATTAATTTGGAAATAAATAAATTTATGAATACATAACATCAAAGTAAAATATTAATATTATATGTTTGAAAACCAACTACATAATATGTGTGACGTGCGCGACCCACATGCTATTAGACAGTGTTTTTTGGTACGACACGTCTAACTACATGAAAGCCTGTGTAACTGAAATTCCAAATTAAAAATTGTATTCACTTGGTCTTCTAAGTTATTTCACAAATTATTCACGAATTCGTGAGTATGTCCCCATTCACAAAAATCCCAAATTCGTATTTCGGACAAGTTTTAATAAACTTTATAAATGTAAATATTTCAAAAATTATAAGTTTTTGCAGATTTTAGGATTGCCAAAGTTTGAGCACGATTGGGGTATGTAAACCCATGCCGCTTTGGGCTTACAGCTTTTAAACTCCTGTAGCCTAGTTAGTGGACTAATTCAAGAACGACTAGTCCAATTTTGATCAAACAAAAATCCGAAATTTACGAAATCATAAACGATTTCTCTGCAGAATCAATAGTTGCGCAGTTATAAATAAATTTATGAAAACAAATTAAAATTTGCCTTAAAAATTCAATACCAACAACAGTTTCGGAAAATATAAGTTATTTCCATTTAGGGATATATGGTTGGCGTGTCCTTTGAGTAGTAATTCAACACAGTTGTCAGTAATACATCATTCGTTGCAGGACTTTTTAAGACGATTGAGCTATGTCCGCCTGTCTGGCTGGCTGGTGGGCAGGATAACTCGAGTAAACCTTAACGGATCGGTATAAAAATTTACCAGTATTAATATTTTTCACAACGGTCAAAATTACCTATTTTTGGATAATTAATATTTCTTTCATAATTCCCAAATGCATGACCGGAGTATATTTAAATTTGGTCAGTTTATTTATCTTGCAATAGTAGACAAACCCTAAGAACACCGAAACCCTTACCACACCCCTTCTGGTACCTCCCATACAAATGACCGAATTGACCCTCATAGATTTACATGCATATCTTTTTTGTAAGTAAACTGAATTCACTCGAAATTTGCGTATGATGTTCGTTTATGAAACTTAGACTCAGGAATGAATATGGACTATATCTGTTCAAGCCTTCTGGCACCTACCATACAAAATGACCTATTTTTGGAAAATTAATTTTTCTCCCATAACTTCCAAACGGACACTTGGGGGGTAATGATAATTGGTCGATTAATTTATATTGCAATAGGAAGCGAAACCTCAGAAGCCCTAACTATTCGACACACCCCTTCTGGTACCTTTATATAAATAATCGATATTGCCCCTTTTCATACATATCATTTTGTATATACACTGAATTCAGACAAGTTTTGCGAAGGTAAGCGTTCATTGAACGTTGATTTACGAAAACAAGCAGACACGTTGTGCTGGCCCTAATTGTACCTCCTATACAAGTAAGTCAAATTTTTTACGGTTTTGCTCCACAAGCAGACAAAAAACAATCTATAAGTAATTTTATTTTAATTAAAAGTCTATTAATTTCAATAACCCAAAACAGAAACAATATCGTATATTGGGTGATGGTATTTATCAGTCAGTTTACCGGACTGACATTTCTGTACTGGTTTAATATCTCCTTTTATTTTTGGCCTCCGATTGTATGAAAACACGACACTGTGCGGAGTAGCTACCGCAATCATTTAAATGAAATAACCTTTTTGTTATTACTTACTTTTATTAATTCTAAGAATCATACAAAGTGATCAACGTTTTTTCTAAAGAGTTTTGTAAATATCCTCAAATAATTTTTTTAAATTCATTCAGTACGATTGTCCATATACATTGTATCAAAAAGTCAACATTTTTGTCAAATAAGATACCTTCACTTAGTTGTGAATTAAAGCGAAACGCATTCATCGATTTTTATGATCTATGTCTCATTTTTTTCATTGGTTATGTGCATTACGGTAATGTAGTAGGACTTGAAAATTTATTATTTTTTAAATATAAAAAAATTTAATTTTTTAGACAATTTTTTTATATTTTTAAAAAACTTTTAATAACTACGAAACTGTTCATTATGCAGAGAAATTACTTATGAACAGGAATATTAATTCCTTAATTTCGGATATTTGTTTTATCAAAATTAGACTAGTCGTTCTTGAGTTATGCCCACCAAACGTGGCTGTAGGAGCTTAAAAACTTTACATGT
Organism: Muscina levida; assembly: GCA_964034835.1. Classification (NCBI taxonomy): domain Eukaryota; kingdom Metazoa; phylum Arthropoda; class Insecta; order Diptera; family Muscidae; genus Muscina; species Muscina levida. Next base: position 11,989,183 of record OZ035883.1, read on the forward strand.
TAACATACTCGAATCGTGCTGGCTATCCTAAAAGCTGCAAAGACATCATTCTTAGGGGGTTGCACTGACAAAAATTCAACACCGATTTTTACGACCATCCTACCATACATATTTATATATACTTTATTTCGTTGTTCAATTCATTGAAAAAGGTTTCCAACAGTTCATATAAAAATTAATTTATTACATAATTATTTATCTGCTGTAAATTCTATGAACCATAACTATTTCTTTTCTTTGCGTGAGTGGCGTGAGTAGCGTGATTCACGCAAAGTATGCACTCACGCACGCTCATGCACGAAGATTTTTTTGGCACTCACGTTCATGCACGCTCACGTGAACGAATTTCCAACTTACTCACATTCACGCATGAATCACGCGTGATTCACGTGATTCACGCCAATCACGTAACGAGTGCCCATCTCTACTCACTACACAGTGGAACAGTGGAAAAAAAACGCACGAACATAGTTATGCAGTTCAGATAGTATTACTGGAGCTCAGTAAACCCCTAGCTCAGTGAAAAAATTTTTTTTACTTTTTTAAAATAGGTCGCAAAACATTTTATTTCTTTTCGTTGCTTAAAAAAGAAACGAAGACATAATATTCAATGATATTAAATATTCTAGGAATATCTTAAGCAAAGTGTAAACTGAGGCAAGGTTTTGCCCAACGTTCGAGTGTTTCCGATAAAGTTTGATTTTGTGTCAGTGTTATTATTAAAAACTATTCCTCCCGTTTTGCTCGAAATTGCTTCCACACATTCAGATTCAAGGACAAATACATCATCGAGCTGCCGCTTTGTTACCACCACCAAACGAAGATCATAAGTTCATTAAGATCTATTTCGTTGGTGATTCGGCAATAGAACTAGATCAACGTTGTGCAATTTTTACTTCAATAAAACACGAAATAATCGAACAGTTGCAATATTTTCTGCATTGGATACAATTATAGTGTTCAAATACTTGAATATTTCAGAAAACCGGTTTCCGGTTTATTCGAAAAATACCTTTATCCAACAATTCGGTTTTCGAATACATGATTTAGTAGATTTAGGGTATTTTAACTTAACATATAAGTGCAATCCATATGATGTACTCACAAACTTTAAAGGCGTTTTCTGTAAAATTTTAAATTTACACATACCTTGGCCTAGAATTAAGGTATCGATTTGATCACATGCATGTTAACCACCTTTTAAACATTCCATATGAATATCGATGGCGTGCAACTCATTTCAAGGTGAGATCCCAATCTATTTTAAGATGAGATCCCAACTGTATTCTTTTTGCGGTCGAACATTTTTGTTAGGAGATAACTGCATTTAAAGTTGTTCATATGAATATCGACGGCTTCACAGGTACTGCAGGGTGAGAATGTGGAATCACACGATATTGTTCTCAAGCGTCGGGAAACTCATCGGTCATATGATGCACTTCAATACCCGTTGATGTTCTGCCGTGGAGAGGGCGAATATCACCACAATAAAGATGGTAAATACAACGACAGGTTTGTTTACAAGTCATCAGGAAAATAAACGAATAAAAAGGTTAGCTCAAATAATTTTTATGCGTATCGATCGCAAATTGCGTTAGCTGTTGCATCATCTGCTGCCACTTTGTTGAAAGGCGGTCAAACTGCACACCCCGCTTTGAAGTTGGCGATGAATCTTCTCACAGTTGACAAGCCATTGGGCACAATATCCAGAAGTTCAGCGACAGCGAAATTGTTGCGAGAATGCTAAATCATCATTTGGGATGAATGCACGATAGCGCTTCAACGAGCTTTCTAGGCAGTTGACCGAAAGATGAAGGATTTATGAGGTGATTCGAAACGATTTGGTGGGGGCTACAATATTTCTGTCGGAAGATTTTCGTCAAACGCTTCTCGCCATCCTCATTTCCCCATTCGATTGGCTTTTGCGATGACAATCAATAAATCGCAAGGCCAATCATTGGAAGTTTGTGGGATCAACCTCGAATTTCTCAGTTTATTTTAGCGCCGAAAAACAAATCGAAAAACATTGTTTATCAGACCGCTCTTTACTGATTTGGATTAAATTCAATTAAGTCACATTAAAATTTTAACTATATGTGTTTTAATATTACTCTGGAGCTTATAAGAAGGCGTTAACTTGGAGCGAGACGAAGTTCGCCGAGTCAGAAGTTGTATGGCAGAACAACGTTTGCCGGGTCAGCTAGTATGTAATATATTTAAAAGCCATACATTAGGGCTTCACTCTATTCCCCAGGAGGAAAATCATTTACAACACAGTGCTAAGCCCTTTGTTAATTAACGACAACCCTCTTAATTAAATACATACAACTTGCATTCAACGAACCCTTTGCGTATCTCACTCTCTCTCTCTCTCCCCCTCTCTGAATACTTCGCAATTTTGAAATGATAACCGGAAATGATTTTGTTCCGTCCCCTAAATCAAAAATCCTAATCACTTTTTAGAAAATGAAATACATTTTTCTAGAAATACTCCTATGTTAATTTTAATTACAAGAAATCGTATTGAAAATTTCGTTTTATGTTATATTTTCTATTACAACAAACTGTGACAAAATCACAATAGAATTCTTGGAAATTTAGCTCAGAGCAGCGGGACGACAACGATATGACAACGTCGGTAAGAGATATTGTTTCGCAGCAGCAAAACACCGACGACACATCATTAAGGGCAAATAATTAGTTGATATTTCGTGGAATAGAAATCAACTGAATTTTTTGGTAATGTAATACCCCAAGACATGAAACAATGGGAGGCAAATGACTATATGAATTTAATGGGGAAGCAATGAACTTTAAGGATAACGTTTTGTTTGGGGAGACCCAGTTGCCGAAATTCTTAGTTATGTGTGTGTATAAATGTGTAATACAGGGGTCGGGTAATAACTGAATTTACATTGTAACAGCTTTGGAGGAAATTGTTTTCTTTTAAGTACATATTAAAATATCCATAACTTTGTCAGTCAGGTCATTTCTGTATAAGAGGAAAAAGTCACAGAAAACTTGAACAGTACTATCTTAGAAGCCAGTTTAATAATTTTTTTCAATACGTTTGCTTAATGAGGAAATTTGCATTTCCGAAAGCCAAATGGTTTCTTGTCAAATCTCAGATATATCTTTAATGGCAGCAACAACAGAAATGTATCTATCAGTAGCCGCACGCAGAAAAGTATTTCAAGCGCTTCGGTTTTTTGCTCCGTAGATAATTCGTCACACCAAGCTTAGATAACAGCTCTTTCGCCTGGTCCATCCATTGAAGTTTTGGTCGCCCCCTCCTGCGCCGCCCATCGAGTCGAAGACTTTTCGAGCCGGGGTATTTTCGTCCATTCCTATAACGTGTCCAAACCAGTGCATTCGCTCATGACTACGACGATGTCATTGTACAGCTCATGGTTCATTGGACAACGGTACTCGCCGTTAACGATGATGGGTCCAAATATTTAGCGTTGCATTTTTTTCTCGAAAACTATCAGAACAGATTGATCCACCTGCGTCATTACCCAGGATTCTGCGCAGTATAGTAAGACAGGTAGGATCAGTGTCGGGTAGAGTTGGATCTTCTTCCATCGAGAGATGGCTTTATCATTAAAACGCTTGCTCAGCGCATAGTAGCAGCGGTTTGCGATTAATGCTCGTCTCTTGATTTTCAGGCTGACATTATTATTTTTGTTTATGGCGGAGCCGAGGCAGACAAAATTATCTACCACTTCAAAGTTATAGTTGTCAACGCTCACGCAGCGTCCCAGACGAGTGAACTTTTAGTTTGTTGAAACAAATAACTTGGTTTTGTCCTCGTTTATCGCCAGACTCACTTCCGCCGATTGATTCTCAATGCTCGAAAAAGTCGCAGTAACATCCAGCAATCCACGGCCAATGATGATATCTATACCATCGGCATGTGACTTTTGTGGAAGATGGTACCATTCCTGTTTGCTGCAGCTTTCCGCATGATCATCTCCACTGCAATGTTAAAGAGATAGCAAGACAGACTATCGTCTTGTCTAAACCCTCGCTTGGTAAAAAAATGGCTTCATTAGATTTTTGCCTATTTTCACAGAATACTTCGTGTCAGTCGGTGCCAAAGTCGTATCAGCTTCGCTGGGATACCAAACTCAGCCATAGCATTCAACAATTTCTGGTGTATCGAACTGTCGAAGGCAGCTTTATAGTCGACGAAAAGATGGTGCGTGTCGATCTGTTTCTCTGGGGTCATTTCCAGGATTTGTCGTAGTATGGATATCTGGCCGGTCGTGGTTTTACCAGGTCTGAAGGTCCAATAAGGTTGACTAAATTGGGCTTAAGTCTTTCACATAACACACTAGACAGGACCTTGTATGCGATGGGTAAAAGGCTAATCCCGCGATAGTGGGTACACACTAGGGTGATCAATTATTCGGGTTTTTGCGAAAACCGGTTTTCGAATTATTCGAAAAATGGCATTTAAAAAAAACCGGTTGCTTTTTTTGAAATTCACAAAAAACCGGATAATCCGGTTTTCAAATGTATGCCAAATAACAAATTAAAACACAATTTTTGACAAAAAATTTCATTGAAAAATAACAGAAAATAATTCAAATATACTTAAAATAGTATAATTTTAGTTTAATTATAATTACAATGCAAAACATTACTGTGATCAGTTTGGTATTTAACAAAGACAAACAAAACATAACAATTCATTTGTAAATACTTGACTATAAAAAATATATTTAATTTAATCTTTAGTTTTCCCTAAAGTAACATTTAAGAAATAAGATACAATTTAAGTGCTTGGGTGTATAACTATTTTTTTCTTTGATTTTTATAAAACTTGCCATTAAAAATACCCTCTCACTCAATGTACCAGTTGGACTTATTGTGTACAAAGCATTTAATAATCTTATTCATATATAAAAAATCTTCCAAAAGAAAATTTTTGGTAGAGTTTTTAATGGTAGTTTTAGGATTTTGAACGTTTTTTATAGCTTTATTTAGTTCTGTTTCTATAGTATCTTCAGTGGCATCAACGATCATTTCGCCATTTAAATCTGTAAACGAATCTTGTTTTTCTGTAAATAATCGTGAATACAAAATGGACGCTAACTATTTTGTTTCATTTTTACTTGAATTTTTTAAAAATGCGTCACTAATTGGGAGTTTACTCGTACTTAAATACAAAATGAGATTATTCAGTGTTTGAATACGTCTTTCTGATATACGTCTTTTTAAAATTTCATAAAAATTTACTGATAATTGGTTTTGAACGTTTTGCTTTCGGGATCAAGTGTTCGCACAGTAACATTTATGTATTTTATGTAAGATATATCCGACCATTCATCGACCACAATAGAGATGCGCTGGTTTTTCTGCTTTAAGTAAATCAATTTTTTCTTTAACTTTTCTTTTTTGGATAGATGGAAATCATATATTTTTTCCCATATTGTAGTCTCAGAAGCCGGCAGAAGCTGGAAAAAAACATGTACGAGTACACATTTAATACAATTATGAATGAATTTAAATAAAAGGGATCAAACGCCAAAAAACCGAGATTCGACAAAAAATAACCGGATTATTCGATATTCGAAAAACAGGGATTTAAAAAAAACCGACGGTTTTTATGAGTGAAAAAAACCGAGTAGCCGGTTTCTGAAAACTGAACTGATCACCCTAGTACACACACTTGGATCGACTTTCTTAAGCACAGGACATAAAACACTCAGATTCCTACCATCCGTCATGCATTGCTTGAGCCAAAACGTGTAAATGAGCTGGTGCATGCACGTTGCCAGCTCTTCGCCGGCAGTCCTTTGGCTTCCGCCGTGCAATTGCTATGCTTATCTCGTTTTGGCTCGGTGGTGGAAAGTTTACACCATCGTCGATGATTGGTTTGATTTCGTCACTAATGCTGCCTTCGGGAACGAGTAGAGATCGAAAGTGTTCCCTCCATATTTGCAGCACACTCGGAGTGTCCGTGAACAGATTTCCGTCTCCGTCGTTATAGGTGGTGATCCCTGGTCCAAAACCTTTGCTTTTTACCTTGTGGTACAACTTTCGGGCTTCACGTCTATCCCTGTAATTTTCGATATCCTGGCTCTCTCTTTTCTTCCACAGATGCTTTTTCCGCCGGAACAGGCATTTCAGCTCCATCCTCTTCTTATTACAACGCTCCGTCACCGCACGCGTCGTCATTGGCTGCAGCATCCATTTCCTCAAACACTTCGCAACATTTATCATCGTACCAGGGCTTGTCAGAGCGTGGTTTTTCATAATCCAGTACAGTCGTTGCGATAGTGGTCATAGAATTCGCCATATGCTGCCACTGTGTGTCGGAAACATCAGAACTAGGGGCATGTGTTTGGAGTAATTGAGAGAGTTGGTTGAAGAAGGCATTGGCTATCTCGGTGGTATGCAGTTTTGTGATGTCTAGCTTTCTTTGCGTTTGGTTACGAGTGGTTTTAGTACTACTTAATCGTGTGCGTACCATGGCTGCAACTAGGTGGTGATCCGAGCCAATATTTGCACACGCTTCACACGCTTGAGACATGCCTTCCATAAGTTACCACATGCTTAATCCGATTTCTTGTATTTTGATCAGGGCATATCCAGGTTGCCTTGTGGATATCTTTATGCGGAAATCTGGTTCCACTCACTACCATGTTTCTTGCCGACGCGAAACTAACCAGACTGAATTCGTTATCAGAGGTGTTGTTGTGTAGACTGAATTTTCCCTTCCTATTTTAGCATTAAAATCTCCCAAAACAATGTTAATGTCATGTGCTAGGCAGCGGTCATATATCTCCTTCAGGCACTCATAAAATGCATCTTTAATGTCCTCATCTTTGTCTTCCGTCGGGGCGTGTACACAAATCAGCAAAATGTAAAAATATTTCGCCTTGATGAGAATAGTGGCTATTCCATCACTTACAGGGTTAAACCGCGAAACCACATCCAAATTCGTGTCATTCTGCATGGCAGCTGTAAAAGATGTCACAGTTCTTTCGTCGTGTGCATCCCTGTCCCGCCCATCTCATTTCCTGTATGGCGGTGATGTCAGCCTTGTATTTGCCGAGGACATCCGCCAGTTGGATAGAGGCACTCTGTATAAGTTTCAGGTGCATATCCTTAAATCATTGTCCTTATAAAGTTTGCGGGGGTCGGCAATATTTGGTGCGTTTTTTTTCTTTTCTTCGTGTTTTCAATATATATTCTATTTAAACCCCAAGATGATCAGTTTATTCAAACAGAAGTAATAAGGATATTAAAACTTATCAAATAAGTGGAGTCTATATTGGTGTTCCCCATTTCCCGGGATTCCCGGTTCTTTCCCGGAAAACCGGCTTGAAATTTTGCAGAAATCATAAACGGAGACTTGGTTATAATCTCCCATAAAATTATGCCATTTGATGGAACGCTATCCAAACCCCGCTCCAAAAACGAAGAAATTTCTATTATTTTCATACATTTGTATAAAATTTTTCGGTTTTCCGGTCTATCCCGGACCGGCGTTTCTAAACTACTTACTCAAATGGATCGCGAGTCGACAGTATTGAAGAATATCATTAGTAGAACATTTCCACGAATTTTTGTGATATTTAATTAAAAACTGCGGAAATACCGGTCCGGGAGCGAAGAAGTTTCTATTATTTTTTCAGTTTTCCCATCTATCCCATCTCGGCGTTTCTAAAATACTTACTCAAATCGGTCGCGAGTTGGCAATATTGTAGAGCAACATTAGTAGAACATATCCACCAATTTTTTTTATATTAACTTAAAAACTGCGGAAACGCTTGTCCGGGATAGACAGGAAAACTGAAAAAATTAATAGAAACTTCTTCGCTCCCGAACTCGCATTTCCGCAGTTTCAAAACAAATATCACAAAAATTCGCGGAAATGTTCTGCTAATGTTGTTGTTTAATGTTGCCAACTCGCGACCCATTTGAGTTAGTAGTTTAGAAACGCCGATCCGGGATAGACCGGAAAATTGAATAATTTCGTACAAATGTATGATAATAATAGAAATTTTTTCTTTCCCGGACTGGCGATTTAACAGCATTGCATCAAATGGCATAATTTTTTGGGAGAATACAACGAAGTCTCTGTTTATGATCTGTGCAAAATTTCAAGCCATTCTGTGCATCTTTGCTTAACAAACCGAAGAAATAATCAATTTTTTATTTCACGGATGATTTCCCGGAATGTCCGGGATCCCGGCACAAGCCTAGAGCACTAGTCTATATTACTCACAACCAAACGATTTGAACCAGTGTTGCCACAAGAAATTTTTTTTTCCGACCAAATTTGTTTCTATATCCTACCAAATTGGGTCAAAACCGACCAAAATTGTAACGAAAAAAAAAACAATATTTAATTTATAGAAAACTTTTATTAATTAAACAAAAAATAATATAAATTCAGTCTATTATTTTAATTCTTTAAAGAAAAATATATACAAAACTATATAAACAAAAAAAAATCTCTTATATATACAGAGATTTTGGAGATCACATTTGTCAATAAATCCGAGATCATTTTTAACATAAAGCATGATACTGTTAATGGTATTAATTCAAGTTTGTTTCTTAATTTAGATTTTATAAGAGATAGAGACGAAAACTTTCGTTCAGCAGCGGCTGAACTATGTGGTAGTGAAAGTATATTAAAGACAAATTTAACTAAATTTTCAGAACAATGTTCATTCAAACCATTTTTTACAGCAGATACATTTTCCCAAAACATGTCTATACTTAAATCAGGAGAAAGAGATGTCGCGCTGAGGCGCAATAAATTCCACTCTGTCACTATTAAATCTGGATCACATTCAACAAGACTAGAAAACTCTAAAATAAGAGGCAATATACCTATCTAAGTTTTCCGAAGAAATTACTCTTGGGGGCGTTATTATATTTAAAAGTTTAATGTCTTCGCGCTTAAAATCAAATCGATGTTTGTAATATATCTGTAATAAATATTATGGAAATCATTTCAAAACTTGAAATAATTATATTTCAATACTTATTTGTGCATGTTTTTGGCTTTTTTTACTTTCTAAACATTTCTTTTATGTTCATGCGTACGAGCTATTGTTTACATTTATTAGTCTTTAAATACCGCGAACAAGCATAACACTGTTCAGAGGCCATAAGATGTTTAATAGCCTTTTTACACCAAAAAAGCATTCCGCATCTTAAAGCCTTTTTACACCAAAAAAGCATTCCGCATCTTGAGCTGAAGATGCGGAATGCTAAAAAGTGGTTTTACACCGCAGTTTCGCATATTGCCAGCTGTTGTCTAGCTCACACATTTTTCCATTTGCCTTGTAAAACTGCAATATTTTCCTGCTACAAACCTATTAACATTGTTACGGAGGCAGTATTCCACGAAGCGCGAATAGTTTTAACTTATTGGAATAACCATTTATTAATATTTTGGCAACAATTTAAATTTTTTGTCCGTCCATGTTGTTTGGCATTTTTTCAGATAAATGTAAACAAACGACGAAAAAGGTGGTTGCCGGATCAACATTACTGAGAAAAATCGCTTAAATTCCAATTTTCAGAGTACAACTCAGTGTATTTTTCCGCATCTTTCATGGATGCGAAAATATGTTAACATCTTTCCAACAACAAAATACATGTAAAAATTTTAGCATTTTGGCCGCATCCATCAAAGATGCGGATTAACGCGGAAATATGTTAAATGCGTTCCGGTGTAAAAAGGCTATAAGACGTCTAAGACATCAGAGTAAACGGCAAATGATTTTGTACTTTGGCCTCGTTCCATAGATGGCGTTTCACACATAGTAATGATTTTGTGAATACTTATAAATAAAATTTTGTGCAACACATGGTAAATTATTATAAAAATATAAATTTAAAATTTTTATTCAAAAATCTACCATAATCAGTTTGGGCCTACCATCCGACCAAAATTAAAAAATTTAAATTCTTCCGACCAAATTTGGTAGAATTCTACCAAAACGGCAACACTGATTTGAACACAAATTAACCTCCTTTTCACCATTGGACGCTTAGTATAAGAGTTAAAGGCACTTAAAGTTTTTTTTTATATGAATATCGACGGCATCCCACCCATTTTAAGGTAAAATCTCAATCTATTTCAAGGTGAGATTCCAACTGTATCTTAGTGATTTTCCCAAATACCTTTTTGCGATCGAATACTTAGTTTAGAAGATAACTGCACTTAAAGTTTTTCATATTAATATCAACGGCTACCCAGTAGACCATTTCATTTTACCAATTTTTTCGAAAAGTCGTTGGGATAATATATTTTCTAATTCTACTTAAAAAAACAAAAATTTTGGTATATAATACTTGAAAATTGATCGACGTTTAGGGGTCGCGCAAAATCGTTTAAGGTTTTTGGCTGCAGAAAGGCATTTTTCAAAAATACTGATTTACTTATATGATTAAAAGTTTTGATACGCTTGACCGATTTTAATCAGATTAGACTTATTTTAAAGGTAATAATATTTCACACATTTTCTGTAAAGACATCAAAACATTTTAGATAATAGTTTGAGTTTAATAACCTTTCAAACCTAAAAATTTTTAAAATTTAATTCAAAACTTACCCACTTTTGCCCATTAAAATTTTTTTTTTAGTTTTGGGTTTAACTTTTGTATATCTTTAAATGCACAATTGACAAACACTTTCTAGCGATACTTTTGATGTATCGCAGTACCATGCAAATGACATATGTTCAGCAGCAGCAATAATAATCAATAGTGGTACAAATTAAACGAAAACTGTTTACTATGTATATTTTTAGTAAGGAAAACGATTTAGGTATTTAAAAAGAAGATTTTTTTTAAAATTGGATACGATAACACCTTTTGTGTTCTTTTTGTATGTTTTATTGCGTTTTTAGATGACTTGTACTAATTAGTTTTGCTGGTTATTATCCTTCGTCAAAGTGTTGTTCACAGTTTTAGTAAGCCCAATAGCAATCGTTGACAACGCTGATGTTTTTCACAATTTCTTTAATCCGTTTACAATTCTCATTCTTGGGCCAATTTGACGGGTGGATAGCAAGAAAACTGCTGCTTCTCCAATAATATCGAAGAATTTCATAGTATTTTCTGAAATCATTTTTGTAACATTTCCTTCGCAATCTTGGTCACCAGGATGCTTTAATTCAGATGTAATTTTAATTAAAGTTCCTTCGGTATGCGTGGGGTCGAAAAGAAAAAAGCCGAACGCGATGTCACTTATATACCATAAATGCCACACAAAAGTTTTGAGTGCAACATTTGCTATCATTTCATTTGATTTACGGTATTTTTTTAAGATTCTGTCAACAAAATGTCGTTTAATGGGGCTTGTGTTGCTAGAGGACACTTAAAACAAGTTTTGAATGTAAATTTTGACCACAAAAATGTTGATCTGAATTAATCCATTTAGCTCATCACCAGCGAAATAGTAAAAATTTCAGCAACAATTAAAAATTCTATTCATTATGTTATACATCAAAAGTATCGTTAGGAAGTGTTTGTCAATTGTGCATTTAAAGATATACAAAAATTAGAGCCAAAACTAAAAAAAAATAATTTTTTAATGGGCAAAAGTAGGTAAATTTTAAATTAAAATTGTAAAATATTTAGGTTTGAAGGGTTCTTAAACTCAAACTACTATCTGGAATGTTTTGATGTCTTCACAGAAAATGTGTGAAATATTATTACCTTTAAAACAAGTCTATTCTGATCAAAATCGGTCAAGCGTATCACAACTTTTAATCATATAAGTAAATCAGTATTTTTGAAACATGCCTTTTTGCAGCCAAAAACCTTAAACGATTTTGCGCGACCCCTAAACGTCGATCAATTTTCAAGTTTAATATACCAAAATTTTTGTTTTTTAAGTAGAATTTGAAAATATATTATCCCAATGACTTTTCGAAAAAAATTGGTAAAATAAAATGGTCTACTACCCAGCCTTTGCAAGTTAAGATCCCAACTATATCTTAGTGATTTCGCAACTATTGTTTGGTGATAGTTTAGGAGATAACGACACCCATTTCAGGAAGAGAGGAAACATTTATTTAGCAACATATTCCAAACAAATTTTCTTATTGCATAAGGAAATTTTAATAAAACATCCTTCGAGATTTTCCCAAAGAATATCGGATAAGCATAAGCAAAGTTTTATGTCGATTTGCCTGAAATTAACCTGGCAATGTTCTGTGCAAACACTTCTTTTTGAAAAACAGGTTACCCGACATCAAAAAACATGGGACCGGCCATGGCATAGTGGTTAGAACACGCGATTACAATGCAGCAAATCCGTGGTTCGATTCCCGGCTCCAGTCATCTACAATTTTTTTTGAAGGCCGGCCCCCTCGATGTTATCGACAGCAGCAACTTCGCAGTATAGTGTCGAGTCAATCGGCATGTCTAGTAGAAGCTTCTCAAACAGTGACGTTCGCATTCGTCAATAAACAAGTAGGTGCCGTTTGTTGTGAACGTAAAATAGAAAGCTTGTTAATTTACAACAACGCGAGAAGCATCCCATAATTCACTCATGGGGTGTAAAGGGAAATTAAGTTTTAAGTAAGACATAAAAAACCGGTTTAACCGGGTATTCGCAATTGGGATTTTTGAACCTCCTAGCTCTACATACACATCCCCCTTCTGCCAATACAATACTGCTATATTTTTGCAACATTCATATTTCTTCCATATCTTCCATGCGGACAACTGGAAGATATTTGAATCTGACCAGTTTAATTATCTTCTAATAGTAGACGAATACTGAGGAAACCGAATAATTTGCTACACCCCTTCTGTACCTTCCATACAAAAGACCGAAGTCCCCCTCATAGTTTTACATAATTTTTTTTGTAGGTATATTTATTAAAGTTGGACTCAGGAATGAATATGGACTATACGTGCCTTCCATACAAAATATTCTATTTTTCGTAAATTGATATCTTTAAAATTGTACGAATATATTGCATAGAAATACATCTACATCTAAGAAATGCATAGAAATACATCTATACATATCGTCGGTATACTGCGTAATCTGACCAACTCCATTTTATTGTGAAATTGACTTAATAATGCAGAAGTGTTTCAAAAGTCATAAAGATTTATAATCAATTTTCAATAAATAATATGAAAAATGTCTTTAAATTATAAGAATGTTACCCTTGTTTCTTATTCATATTTGTGCATCTGTAACCCTCTTCGATTTTAGGTAATTATCACATCATCCCCCGTATACACACAAAAACAACTTAATAATATGGATGCCTTTAAATTTTTGCATCATTTCTGGAATTTCATAAAGTAACTTTTTGGCCCGATTTCAATAACATTCAACGTAATAGCTGTTCTAGCTCTAGAGTTGTTGACAAATATGTATCGTCGTATTTAATTTCATTTATTTTCTTTTCGTTTTTGTTATTCTACGTAGAAATTCATAAATTTCTGTAATTTGTGTTGATTGTGATTGTGTTCGTTCGTCCGTTCACAAGGATAATAACGTATCGTGCAGAGTAAAATACTTAAGTGTTTTTGTTCACTCTCTTTACTCTTTGCTAAATTTTTGTGTGATTTCGCATCTTAACGATGTGTAAACAACAACAACAATGTAAGAGGTCACAGCAAACAGTTGGATATTACGAAAACTATTCTCATCTAATGAGAAAATACCAGTAATTTGAGGAAGAGGATGAGCCGTTATAATGGGAGTAATAGTAAAATGTATAAGAGACGAATGAGTGAGTATATTAATATTTGCTAACAATGTGATTGCAAGCTATTATAGTTGTGATATGCAATAGAAACGATAGATAATGATTAAATAGTAATAGAGAGCATCGTATATTAAATATTCTTTTTAAAGTGTTAAATTCAAAGAAAATTGTTTTTAATACGGTTCTCTTTTATTGTTTACATTTTATTCAAATTATAGTTTTGTGTTCCCCTGCATTTGGTGGTAATAAATCAATCAAATGCCAACAATCACAGCCTCTCTCAGTCGCATTAATTTCTTGTACTATGCCCATATACTTGTAGTATACGATTATGACATAATAAAACGTACGTATCAAGATAAACAATCCCCCTCATAAATGATAAACATATGAACACTATTAATCTTATGCACATTTGTTAACAACACCAACAAAAACAACACACATAATGTCAATTTCATGTAGTAGTCCCCCAAAAACAAAAGGTGGCATTCACACCGACCATCACTTTTCTCCTCACACTCGTACGTGTATCTTGTACATCTAACCACCAACATCAACACCACCGCCATAGTACAAAACAGCATTTCAATTAAACAAAATACAATTTGCAAAATAATTTTCAGTTTCGCTTTCACTTGTTTCCCCTGTTTTATACTCTTGTAGCTAAACAAACAATAATAACAAAAATTAAAAAAGCAAACGAATATAATAGTAAGTACTAGTAGTTGTAAATTATATGCATAAGACGTTGAGTTGAGAGACGACTACAATGTAAACAATTTATAAGTTGTTACACTTTTTGTGGGGTGGTATGGTAAGTCTATGTTCACTCTCTTAATTTGTTATTCGAAAGAGGGATTAGGGATTGGGTACAGATCAGTGTGGATAACATTTAAAAGACTGTGATACGGTTTTCAACACCGCACAACAGTGCATTGGAAATTTTTTACGAAATTTTCGTTTGACACAAATAGTGGGGGATTATGAATGGTTGTTCAATTTTCTTTTAGGTTATACGCACGAAAATAGCAGAAAGGAATGTTTTATTGTAATGTTTGTGAAGACAGAGAGCATTTGTTTATTTTCCTTCGCTTGAAAGCCATATTTCTGAGCGTGACTATAGAGCATATAGACTGGACTATTTTTCTTTTTTTGGTTGGCGGTCACCTATACTAAATCTAATTTTAGTACAAACAATTTCAAATACGACAAACCTAGTAAACCATATGAAACCGACTCGTAGTGGTTCAGAATATATTACTTCAATAACAGCTCCTAATTCCATAATATCCCGCTTGTAGTGGACCGGCCGGCCGTAGCATGATGCTTAGATCACGCGACTATCATGCGGGATATCCAGGGATCAATTCATGTCTCAGTCATCTACATTTCTGTCATCGGCGGAAGTTGTCGACAGCAACTTCGCAGTTTAGTATCGAGTCAATCAGCATGTCTAGTAAAAGCTTCTAAAACAACTGATGTTCGCATTCTTCTATAAACAGGAGGTGCCGTTTTGCGAGTCTTAAAAATAAAAGGCGTGTTAATTCACAGTAATATGAGAAGCTATCCCAGTCAACATCATGGGGTGTAAAGGTAAATTAAGTTTAAGGATACCTAAAGTCCTTCATAATAAATCATATGAAATCTCATTTTAACAAGGCAACATTTTTATGCCCTCACCTATGGGGAAGAGGGTACATACTATTCAATAGGGGAACAAGTGTAACGCATTAAATGAGATGAGTATCTTAAGATTAAATTCGTTTCAAAACTCTGTCTGGTTGAATGGCTTAAACCTTGGATTAAACCTTTACCGAACCTTAAAAAAATATATACCCCGTTTAGTAGTATTTTCTAATTTGAGTATTTTGAATGTTATTCACCAGGGAATAACCAGAATCTTTCTTTGGACGTCCCCAAGCAGCTCAGAACGTGCGAGAGATCAGGTATTACCCGGACAATGCCATTGAAAATCGGGGTAGCAAATGTAACCAAATGGCATGCTTCTACCGATGCGTCTTAGGAAGTAAGTAACAGAAGTTACTGAAGCTCAACACAACGGCTCTCTTAATGGCTTTGGCAGCCCCAAGAAACTAGGATCGGTCGCGGTGGCCTAATAAGTCACTCTTCTTAAACAAAACCAATTATTATGAAAATGCGAAGAAAATAAAAGGCAACAACCCCCCTAGTTGTTGACGACCACCGCATTCGTTATAAGGACCATGATTTACGGATATGTACCTGGAATGTTTGAACTCTCTACAGCGACGGTGCCTCTATCCAACTGGCGTATGTCCACGACAAATACAAGGCTGATATCACCGCCATACAGGAAATGCGATTGACGGGATGCACACGTCGAAATAACTGTGACATTTTTTACAACTGCCATGCAGAAAGACACGAATTTGGATGTGG
This sequence comes from Muscina levida, assembly GCA_964034835.1. NCBI lineage: Eukaryota > Metazoa > Arthropoda > Insecta > Diptera > Muscidae > Muscina > Muscina levida. The sequence continues at coordinate 12,005,319 of OZ035883.1, forward strand.
ATTCATAGTCGGCAAGAGACTTTGACATCTGTTCTCGCGTTTTAACTCGTAAGTGACCGAATAGTCGCTATTCGCATCAAGGCGAAATATTTTTACATTACGCTGATTTGTGTACACTAGTGTGAGTCGAAAAAAAAATTGTAGCGGACACCCCCTACGTTTAAAGATTATCTCAAGACAATTTGGGGACAATAATTTTTTTTTAATCCGTGCACCCTTCGTACGGCCCAAATAAGTTTTATTGCATAGCTTCGTTGTTTGGTGTCCTATCGAAATAAAAAGTATACCGATATTCATGTTTTGTCAATAGCTCTATTTTTGTCTTTGGTCACGTTTGACTCCGAAGTCAATTTTGACCATTGACTTCATCTACTTCGTTTCCTATATCCACTTGATGCCCATTTTTCATAACGGTCGTAAAGACCTCTGAAAATAATTAACATTTTGCTTTTAATTCATTTAATTTTATCCACACACAAAAAAGTTATAGAGGTTTGAAAAAAATTAGTCACCCTACTTCACTTATAATTAAATTTTGTGCTGTGTTCTTATTTAGCTTCCTATCGAATCGAAACGGATACCGTTGTTCATGTTTATTCAAAGGCTTCGAATAACTTAGATTCCGACGTCAATTTTAAACATGAATTTTCAGCTTGCACAACAACACTTCCAATAACGGATTCAGACTAGTTAGCTTCGCGTCGGCAAGAAACATGGTAGTGAGTAGAACCAGATTCCCGCATAAAGATATCCCCTGATCGAAAAACAAGTAACCAAATTGATCACGTGGTAATTCATGGAAGGGATGGAAGCTAAACATCACAAAGTTGCATACCACCTAGATAGCCAATGTCTAATCCAACCAACTCTCTCAATTACTTCGAACAAACCCCCTTATTCTGATTTTCACGACACTTATTGCGAATTCTATTACCACTGCCGCAACGAATGTCTGAAGAAAAGGATGCTGCATACAGGGCAAAACTGCAGCCAATAGCAACGCGTGCAGTGACGGAGCATTATAATGAGAAGAGGATCTCCTTCCTCGTTTAATGGTATGCGGGATGTTACTGCGGACTTTTCGAGCATTGAGAAGCAGTCGACAGAAGTGGGACAAAACCAAGTTATTTGTTTCAACGAAAAAAGAGTTTATGACGCAGCGCGAACGTTGACAACTATTACTTTAAAGTGGTAGATGATTTTGTCTACCTCAGCTCCGCAAAAACAAAAATAATAATATCAGCCTGGAAAACAAGAGACGAGCATTGATCGCAAACCACTGCTACTGATAAAGCCCTCTCGCGAAGTACGAAGATCCAACTCTACCAGACACTCATCCAGAATCCTGGGTAATGACTAGGGCGACCATTTTTCAGCACGAAAAAAACGGTTTTCAGTACTTAAAACAGCATGAAAAACCCTTGAAATAAGCAAGATAGATTTTATATTCAGCATTTATAATTTTTTTTATTTATTGAAAAAAAAAACAAAAAACAATTTCACATCTATTAAAAAAGTAATAAAAACAATAAGTAAATTAACCAAAGTATTCAGTCGTGTATTCATACCAAGATAGTAATTTTAAAACCAAAAAAAAAAATTTGCTTAAAGTGAGATTATACCTTGGTCAATGTCACGATTACAATTAAGCACTAAGTGTATTTTTAAATTTTCCAAGGTGAAACTTTTACGTTGGTTTGTAAAAAAATTTCCATAGAAAAAACACGTTCCACGTCACACGGTGAAACGGGAGCGTATTTAAAAAATGTTGATTCAGCAGGCGAATATTTTCCCATAAACGCACTTGTTGTTTTGGAATTTTTAAAAATAATATTGTTGATTTCCACAAAGTCAGGATTTCGAGCAAGAACGGCCGTAATTTTTTTAAAATAATTTTAATCAGATGTTCTTCTATAGCATGTTGAATTGATTTTACTGTTTCCAAGCTTTCATTCAATGGCAATCCGCTTGACTCAATTTTTGTGATGGCATGCCAGATGCACTTAAAGTTAATTTTTATGAAGGAAAAGTCGGATAACAAATTTTCATTAGAAAGAACCTCTTTGCTTTATCGCAATGCTTCAGAATCATTTTCGTTAAACTCTTGAATGACTTCCCTTGTCTTCCAAATAATTAGTATAATACCCCGCTGCTTCCAACCACGTTCCTCATCGTGTCGTTATTGGTTTAGGTTATAGAGGCACATTAGGTTTCATTAGTTTAAATTTTTGTCTTCGATAAGGCGCCTGAAAACTATAGGAATATAACGAATCGAACGATCTAAGCTATCCATAAAAATAGGGCTATTACAAAATCTTGAACACAGGCTGTGTGTAAAATAAGAGGATAGTTTGCAAATTGAATTCTACCTGTCATATTTTTATGAACTGCAAGGGCTTGTGATATGTAAAAATTTTCAATTGATAGAAACATATCTTATCAAAATGTATCAAAAATTTAAATAAGGGCAAAAACAGCATGAAAAAGCACAAACCTTTTAAATAAGCAAGATCACTTGAAATCGTTAAATTAAGCAGCATCAGCAATATTCAGCACGTGCTGAAAATTGGTCGCCCTAGTAATGACGCAGACGGGAAAATCTTTTCTGGAAGTTTTCGGGAGTAAAATACTTCTCAAAATATTTGGACCCATCATCGTTAACGGCTGGTGCCGTCGTCATATGAATCATAAGCTGTGTGAGCTGTACAACGACATCGACATAGTCATGCGCGTTCTAATAGACAGAATTCGCTAGCTTGGACACGTTGTACGAATGGACGAAAATGGTTCGGCTCGAAATTAATTTCTGCTGTTGCTGCCGAAATAAAGTTTTGAGATTTCCATAGGCAAAATAGCCCCACCCTTGTCGTACCTCGCATAAAAAATTACCCATTTTTTAAAAAATTTTATTTCTTCCAAACTTCCACACACACAACTGGATGATGTTTTAATTTAGTCAGTTTTATTATCTTGTAATCTTAGACAAATCCTCAAAAAACCGACACCTTTGCTACGCCCCTTCTGGTACCTCCCATACAAATGACCGAATTCACCCTCATAGTTTTACATACATATCATTTTTGTAAGTACACTAAATTCAGTCATATTTTGCGTAAGATGTACGCTTATAAAAATATGGCTCTAGAATTAATATTTACCCCTTCTGGTGCCTTCCATACAAAATTATGAATTTTTGAAAAAAAAAAATATTTCTTCCATAACTTTCAAACGGACAACTGAAGTTCCAAGTTCTCGAAAATACACAATGAAGGGCAAAAAAAAAGAGGAACCTCACCCCATCTCTGTATACTGAAATGAATTTGAATCTGAAATGTTTACCAATTTTGAGATTTTTGTGTGAATGAATAAGAGATAATACCCCTATAAAAAATCGGCTAATTTAAATAACTCGAGAGTAGAACAATATCATTCATAGGGTTAGGGTATTTACCAGTCAGTTGACCTAACTGAAATTTCTGTACTGGGTTTTCTTATCTACCAAAGAAGAAGAATTAGTAAAACAACCTGCAAGTAGGGAAATTTTGTATATCGCCGGTATACTGTTTAAACTGACCAACTCCACTTTTTTGTGAAATTGATTTAATTATGCAAAACGTCCATAAGTCATAGCCTATGCCCTCTAAAAAATCCTATGTCTATTTAAAATAGTTTTATATCAAAACATAGGCGGCCATAAACTTTAAATCATCCATAACTCAGAAACACAAAAAGTGGAGTTGGTCAGTTTACGCAGTATACCGATAATATGTATATCCTTACAATCTAAACATATCGTCACAGAGCCGACCAAATCTGTCATGTGTTTTTCAATTTCTTTTCAGCAGAGTGTAAAAACTGTTTTTTTTTTTTGGAAAATTTCTCATATTTTCTACAATCTACTGATCTTGATAACTTCCAAACCAATCAAGATATCGCGAAAGAGATTTTATGGTCGATGGACGACCAAAAGAGCTTAAAAAAATTTTAATAAAAAACACAAAAATTTGCACTTATTTACACTTTTTCTAAACACAGACTTAAGGCGATAAATAACGTTTCAGCTTTGAAAAAAGAATTTTATCATTTGACGCCAAAAAATTGGAGAACGAAATTTATAAAATCTTAAATAGTTAAAAGTTGTATTTCTTTCTGCAACATGTACTCCTCATAAACCACTGTGACACTGTCCACTTACAGCCACTGTTACAAAATGACGCAACTCCGTAGATGAATCATTTGCCGGCAACGTATCAAAAACTACAAACACTTAATTAAAATTGAGTTTGTTTGAATTTAAATTAAAAACTAAAGCGTGTGAATTTTACAAAAGCATAACAAATTAACTTTGTGTGTATTACGCAAATGCAGTCGACGCACAATTTATGTTAATTTTTCACAAAGACTTTTGTAGACGAAATTAGCGCCATCTATTTAAGTTAGTAGGCAATAATCTTTACACGATTAAAAAAGGCAATAACCACTAAGCTGGTTACAAGATCACAGGAGTGTACCATGGTATTAGAAGAAGGTTATTATAGATATTGTCATCGTATACAAAAATTTGCAGAAAGCGGCTAGTTTGAATATTTTGCCCATAGCTACAAAGAACTCCCACGCATGGTTAGGCAAAGCCGCAAACACCAAATAGAGTACCACAAAAACAACAATAAACACGCAATTTTGTAATATTTCTCAAATGAAATAGACAACAACTTATAATAAAATAAAATCTCAAATCAATCAAGGTTTTTTTCTTATACATATTGCAAATGCGGATATGATCACTGGAGCATTGCATTACGAAAGAAACAGACACAACACGCTTAGGAGAAAAACCCAAATGAAAAATCATTAGAGCGATTTTCATATACTTTGGGGGGAAATCCCAAGCTTAGGTAACAATCAAAGCAACTCCATCTGCACATAGAGACACGCAGACACACACACACACACACACACACACTCACTCACTCAGCAATAGCGTTAATAATAAGGCTATTTTAAAAGTAAAGAGACACAAAAAATATATACGTATATAATACATTAGGCTTTAACACAGTCTTTGCCAATTGTGTATTATGTCTGGGTTTTTTTGTGTTGCAAATTCTTATTTCCTCAACGTTTATTTAACTTTGTCGATAGTCTTAATTCTTTAGTTGGGTTTTTTTTTTGGCATAACTAAAAATCAACAAGAAATCAGACACCCCAAAACCTTGTGGGATTTTCCCCCATTAATCGGTTTGGGACACAAAACAATAAAAGAGTTGTGTACGAGTATTCAACTACTACTACTAGTACGATTTGCCGGCATGACATAACATTAACATACCCTGAAGTTGGTGCTCCCAGCCACCAAGAGAGTTTGCGCACAGCGTTCGCAAAACACACTAACACAGAGTGCAGCACTCAAACCTGAATTATGTTTGCTTGCAAGCTGTTTTTTTGGCCAGAAATTTTGTTTGACTTGCACAAATACTATGCTGGCTGCAACGTTTAAAAATAGCAGCTAGTTGACAGTTGTTTTCTCTAAATTTAAATGATATTGACCCAATACACGAATACGCTGGAGAGTTTATGCGAGAGTTGCACAATGATATAAGTCTGTTTACAGTAGGCCGCAAAGATTGTGTCAACCCTTACTTTAAAGTTCTGCATCATTCGTTTTGTCAAGTTACATGCCATAATAATTTAATATCGATTTGAAGTTAGTAAGTATAGTATAGGGGAATTTGTCACGTTTGAGGCCCGTTTGTTTGACATAACTCGAGAACCACTAGCCCGATTTAGCTAAAACAAATTTAAAAAAAAAATAAGAATTACATTTCCTTTATTCTGTTTATTCAACGTTTCCCTACATAAGCAACAGTTTCACTTTTTCATTCATCAAATGATTTTGAACTGGGTTTATTGTGTAGCAGTTACAATAAAACTGTTGTACTCCGTGGCGTATGATTTGCGTGGCGTGGAATATTACTTATGATAATCATACGCCACCATATAGTATTTATGTTATGTCAAACAAAAGATCCTAAAACGTGACAAATTCCCCTATACCATACTTACTACTAACTTCAAATTGATATTAAATTATTATGGCATGTTACTTGACAAAACGAATGATGGAGAACTTCTACTGTTTAGGGCTTTCTTTCACGTGC